>SJYG01000171.1:4055787-4066642 GCA_006410535.1 Litocranius walleri | reverse complement strand
ACGGCACTCTCCCCTGCCCTGTCGCCTCCACACAGTCCACCATACCAGCCTTCCTGGAACCACTCGGCCCCGCCATGCGGCACGATTGCCCTCTGCCCCCACGTGTCCTGGCACCCCAGGTCCCCTTTCTCAGCCACACCGCTGCCCTCCGTCTGGGAGGGGGACGGCCTGTCAGGGCTGAAGCCAGGGGAGAGCAGGGTCACTGAGCGGGGCCAGCCCCAGACTCAGCTGCTTCTCACCATAGACCCAGGGTCCGCCTGGCCCCGCTCACCTGGCATCACGCCACCACCGCTACCTGCTCGTGGGCCCCACCTCACTGCCCACCCTCCAGGGGCCCCAGGTCGCTTCACGACCAGTGCCCATTTCCCACTGCAGGGCCCTGCCCTGCTCCATGAGCCCATGTCTCCCCCTGAGATGGGGCACCAGGTGCGCCTGCTCCCGGGGAGTGAACCCAGAGAATGCAGCGCGGACCCGCAGGCTCATTCTCAGCGAGGCACACCAGGCTTTGCTGCTCACCTGGGCTACGCTGTGGGGAGGTGCTGCAGGGGTGTCCCCCGGCCCACCTGGGCTTCACATAGCCACGGAGAAGGCCTCGGGGCGAGCGTGGGCTCTGCCTCTGCTTGGCTGCCTGCAGCGGTCCCCAGGAGGCGCCCAGGCCATAGAGCCCCAGGGGTCTGCATCACAGAGGCCCAGACGGGGGGTCCGCACACCCTTGACACCCCTGGACGCCCAGCGTCCCTCCTGGACCACCAGCCAACCCTGTCCCAGGACGTCCAGACACCGCAGGCAAACCTCCAACATCAATGGAGTTGCCGGGCCAGCCACAGGGACATGGCGGGGGAGAGGGTCGCGTCAGAGCCAGGGGGTGCAGCCTGCAGCCGTGCTGGGGCCCCCACAAACCACGGCATCTCCCAGAGGCCTGGCCAGCACCCCGCCACTCTGCAGCGTGCGCAGGCCTGGTGCCAGGCCACCTGACGGGGGTGGGTGTGAGGTCAGCCTGCAGACCCCCGGCCGAGCCCTGGAGGAGCCCGCTGCACCGAGCCTCACTGACCTGCCAGGGCCGCGTCGTGCCCCCTGAAGAAGACTGTGCTCGCTCTCCTCCAGAAAGGAACTGGAAACTGCACTCCGCAGAGGCCTGACCACACGCCTCCTCCTCATTCCCGTCGCCTCCTCCTTATTCCCGTCGTCTCCTCTTTATTCCCATCGCAAATAGCCTACCGGGAAACCCCACTGGGCCCCCAAGGAGCCGTCTCCTCCACATGAGGACGGTGGCTCTGTGCTCCCGTCGGGCCCAGAGCACGCGTGGGATGGGGCGCCCCAGCCCCCGGCAACCGTCCCAAGCAGCGGCTGGCGTGGCCTCTGCAGGTGGAGCGTTGGCCATTGGCTGAGCCAAGCCCGAGGCCCTGGGGAGGGCGGCCAGCTTCCTCTCCAGGGAGCTGGTGCCCAGGAGGAGGCTGTGAAAGGGGACCGAGGTGGGGAAGGCCGGGCTCACCGTGGGTTCCCCAGGGACTTGCTCCTCCGCCCATAGAGGTGGGGGGGGGGGTCCTCCCTCTGTGCCAGCTTCTCCCCTGGAATGACCTTCACCATCACCCCAAAGCCAGCACGACACTGGCTGCGGTTACCCCAGCATGGCCCCAAGGGCGCAGCACCCCCTCAACTCAGTCACTCACAGACCCCTGAAGCCTTCCATGACCGCCCCCGCCCCACCCAGGCAGCCTCGGCCGGCAGGAATAGGCCCAGATGCCCTCCGCCGTCTCAGGCATCAGCGCCGACCCTCGGCCTTTCCCGAGCCCTCCGCCCCCAGAAGCCTCCCGGGGGCTCATTCGGAGTGGAGCCCCGCCATCAGCTGCTGCATGGGCCCCGCTCCACCCTCACCGCTCTGGAGGCCGGCCGGCGCACGCCCCAGCGCCGTGTGCACAGCCGCGGCATCTGTGAGAGTGCTATAGCTCGTCTCCCACCAGAGCCGGAGGGAGGCGGCGCCTCAAGGTGGTGACTGCGCTCCACTCCCCTGCCAAAGCGCGACAGCCCTTAAACCACGTCGCAACCAGACGGAACAGAACATCTGGAGCCCAAGCTGAGGCCCCAGAATGCAAGCTGAGACGGAAAAGCCCACCCCATCCCTCTGCATGCAAAGGCAGAAGGTCCAGACTGGCTGCCGCCCAGCAGAAGACACAGCACCTTCGCCTCGAGGGCGGCGCCAGGGCTGGGCAGCGAGGCTCTGGGAAGGGACGGGGCCCGAGGTCCCAGATGCTGTGGGCCCACAGCTCCTCACTAAGGGCCCTGTGGGGCATCACCACTGTCCAGATGGGGACACGTGCCCCACAGACAAAGCAGGCGGGGACAAAGGAGCCCAGTGCCAACAGGAGGCAGGACGTGGCCTGTTCAGGTGGCTCAGGGCAGAGGCAGCGGAACCCAGGCCCCCGAAGCTCACGGCCACGTCTGGGCACAGGGCAGTGCCTCCGAGGGGCACCCCCGCCTACAGCGCTCTGCCTTCAGGGGCAGTGATGCCTGAGCCCACACGACTCTGCTCAGGCCTCACGCGCACACAGGGCTGCCCTGCTGGGTGGGAATCACCCCACGAATGCTGGAAACAGAGCGGGGACGGGAGACCCCTCGGCTGAGAGACCGGCACATCTGCCCGAGCAGAAGAGGCCAGGCCAGGGCGCCCCACTCTGTGCCGGCCACTGGGGCCCCTCGCTGCTGGAGACCTGAGCCCCTCCTGCAGACTCACCAGTCCCAGCCCCTCCACCGCCTCCCCGAGACCTGCCAGTGGGACAAAGGTGCAGGCCGCCAGGAGCAACCCTCCTGAGAACGGAGCTGGGGGCGGCCCCACAGCAGGGAGGCGCCATGGCCTGGCTGGGGAGAGGACGGAAGGCCGGTGGGGCAGCGGTGACCGGCCAGCCGCCGCAGGCCCGACAGGAAGGAGGGCAGGCGTGCCCAGTGCGTGGCGGCCCCGTCACTATGCAGCTCCAGGCACCGCCAGGACCCAAGCTGGCCTGACTGTGCAGGAGACCTTGGACCTTGGCCTGACCTCCAAGGGGGAGAACCAGCCTAGCAGAGTGGCTGCTGCGTGCCCGCCGCGCTGAGGGGCTCCCAGAGGACACGCACCTCTCACCTCGGGGGCACAGCAGCAGGCGGGGGCCATGTGGAGTACACAGAGCTTCTCTAGAAACCCTGTTTCACAGGCAGGGAGGTCCTCGCAACGCGTCCTGGGCCTCCGCAAAACCCCCCAGCTGAGGCCGCGTCGGGGCAGAACGAGACTCAGCTTCCAGAGACGCCCACGCTATTCTGGGGCCGCTCTCGGCCACTGTCGGGCACCAGGCACAGGTGCTAGGAGGAGCCAGCAGCTCACGCACTCACCACCCTCCGTATCCTGGAGCCCAAAATACCCAGCACCGGCAGGAACAGCTGTGAGCCAATTCCCCCCGAGGCCGGAAGCCCAGGGGCCGGACTGCAATGTCCGACGGGCCCAGGCCGTGCCCGCAGGGGCCACGCCGGGCCGGTGGGGTCTGGGTGGGCAGTGGTGCCAGGACACGGCCTCAGAGGGTCCCGTCCTGCCGCCCACCTGCCTGAGCACCCCTACCTCGGCGGCCACGGGTCACTCTTGCCACAGCAAGTGACGCCCAGGCTCCCAAGGGATCCCCAAGACCCAATCTGGGGCCTCCACGTGCAGAGCCCCCCACTCTCCAGACTGCTCTCTGGGGCAGACCCCTGCCATGCCCACCCACCGCGCTGCAGGGAGGGGAGCCAGGATTGATGCCTGGATCCTGGGAAGACAGGAAGGGCAGTGTGCCCGTGAGCAGGGCCCAAGCAGCTGACTGCCCGTCGCAAAGCATCACGGGAGACACCGCCTGCCCCAAGCAGCTGCCTCCTTCCACACTCACCCTCGAAGGCAGCACTTCTCGGCACTGAGCCAACCTTGCCACCTGCTGGGGGAGCAGCCCACCGCCCAGGTGTGCACGGGGCCTGGCACTGCCATCGTGGGGGCAGGAAAGGCGGCAAGGGGCCGGGACTCCCCCAAGACCCATCCGAAGGCATACACGGCTGAGGCCAGATGCCCCAGTCTCCCCTCAGGGTGGCTCACACCTCTTGAGAGCCCCAAAACCCCAGCCCACTCTCAGCCCTGACCTGCCCTCCCCATCCCACCCACATCCAACCCCCCTCAACCTCCAGCTAAATCCATGCCAGCCAAACAGATTCACGGCCTCCCAGGAACTCCAAACTCGGCCTCGTGCTCAGCCACAGGCACCCGCCCAGCACTGCTCCATCACGGCTCTGCCTGCAGAGGGGACAGCCCATCCCACCGGCTCGCAGGCCCTCCTGCAGGCTGGGGTGCCGAGCAGCGCGGACACTTTCCGCAGGGAGGAGGGCTGAGGACTGGCCACCGAAACAAGAAGGAGCAGAGCCTGCCCGGTGGCCAGCCTGTGATGCCAGAGCAGAGGCAACCGCACGTCCACTGGGTCCAGAGGCGAGGAGAGAGCTGGAAAGAGGAGAGCGCCTGAGGACTTCCTGGGGCTCGTGAGAACCACCCGCCCAGAGCCCAGAGCCCAGTGAGCCCAACTCAGGAGAACCACCCGCCCAGAGCCCAGAGCCCAGTGACCCCAACTCAGGAGAACCACCCACCCAGAGCCCAGTGACCCCAACTCAGGAGAACCACCCGCCCAGAGCCCAGAGCCCAGTGACCCCAACTCAGGCACACAAGAGAATCACCCCCCCACCCTGACACCAAAGAGGTGACCACAGAGCCCCCGGGGAGAAAGGACAGACCTTCAAGCCAGTCACACCCGACTGACACTGACCTCACAAGAGCCAAACTGAGAGCTACGCTGAGGAGACGCCGCCGGGGACCCCATAACCGGCAGGACACCCTCTGGGACACCGGAAAACGTCTCAGATACCTGAAAGAATGATGAGTTGTCAGCAGACCCTCACTAAAGAAAATCCTGAAGGTGCATTTTCAGACAGAAGGAGGAGGAAAAATGGGGATTCCCTGGAAGCTCAGCTGGAAAAGAATTGGCCTGCAATGCAGGAGACCCCAGTTCTATTCCTGTGTCGGGAAGATCCACTGGAGAAAGGACAGGCTACCCACTCCAGTACTCTGGCCTGGAGAATCCCATGGACTGTATAGTCCATAACGTTGCAAAGAGTCTGACACAACTGAGCGACTCTCATTTCACACTTCTGAGATACAAAAGGGCTTTAAAAAGTGGTGAGTTTTGAGATTAATCAAGTATTAAGAATAGAAACGGAGAAGGTGATAGCATCCCACTCCAGTACTCTTGCCCGGAGAATCCCATGGAAAGAGAAGCCTAGTAGGTTACAGTCCATGGGTTCGCAAAGAGTCGTACATGACTGAGCGACCTCACTTCACCTCACCTCACCTCATGTGGGCTTAAAAAGACGTTAAAATGCTCTAAACAAAAGCACACAAACGTGAAAGTGACAGGTCAGAATACTGTGGTCTAAGGTCCCTCTGTTGTTCAGGAAAAGAATTTACAGTTAACTCTGAAATACAACAGCATGCATGCAACGTACATGGTAACCACGAAAGAAACAGAAATAGTGACAGGTTTCAAACTAATAAGAAAGGGAGTAAGAAAAAAACCCATGCACAATAAGGTACAACGAAAAAAAGAAACTTAGAAACAATAGGATAATAAGGACAAAAATGAAGCGGTAGACATGAGCCCAACCATCAGCAATTTAGACAAATAACAATGGACTGAATGTCCTGGTTAAAAAATAAAGACTGTCAGATTAAACGAAAATGAAATCTAGATGGTGCCAAATAAAAAGCACACAGCCAGCGTGCGAGGACACAGGAAAGCTCAGAGACACAAGGCGGGAGCCACGCAGGCAGGAATCTCCCACAGACAGCTGAGCGCAGCGCCGCCACAGTCTCCCGGAGGAGAAGCTCCGCTGGGCGCCGAGTCAGCCGTGAGCACTCGGGGCCTGTGACTCCGCAGGGCTGCGATCTGAAGACAGAGCTCCAGAGGGAACATAAGCCAAGCATGACCCACAGGGACAGGCATCAAACATGGCACCACCAAGTGCCAAACACACGGCCCTTTTCAGGACAAGCAGAACACGTATGAACGCTGGCTTCAAATGGAGCCCCAGAGCAAGCCCTGAAACATCCCAAGAACCTGGTGTCACACTGACCACACTCTGCGACCAGAGCACGACTAAGAAACAATCAGAAGAGAAGAAACAAATTCGGCAACGGAAAAATAAGAGAAAAGAGTCTGGATATGAAGAAATTTTGAAATATCCCACTGTGTTAAAGAAGGAAAAACAGAAAAAAATTTTAAAAAGATTTTAAACTCAGCAACTCTACACATAAAAGCTTGTGAAATGCAGTCAAAACATTACTTATCTTGCAGCTTTAAAATCTTACAAAAGGGACTTCCCTGGTTATCCGGTTAAGAGCCCACCTGTCAGGGCAGGGAACACAGGCTTGTCTCTGGTCTGGGAAGACGCCACATGCTGCGGGGTGACTGAGCCTGAGCACCCCAGCAACTGAGCCTGCACCCGGCGTAGGAGAGACTGCTGCAGAGAGGGGCCCACGCGCCATGCTGCAGAGGAGCCCCGCACACCCCAACCAGGGAAGCCTGCAAGGTGACCAGGGCCCAGGGTGGCCAAAGGCGAAAGAATGCACGAGTGATTGAAAACCGAGCACAGGAGGAAGGAGGAGGAGCTGTGTAAGCGTCTCAAGAGCTCAGAACACGCACACGCAACAGAAACGGAGAGCATGAGCGGAGAGGAGGATGTGAGCATTCATTAAAGACCACCGCCTGATGGACCCCCGGGGAGATGCATCCACATGTGGACGCCCACCCGCACGGCCAGCGGGAGGGATCCGAAGCCCACCGCACGGCCAGCGGGAGGGATCCGAAGCCCACCGCACGGCCAGCGGGAGGGATCGGAAGCCCACCGCACGGCCAGCGGGAGGGATCGGAAGCCCACCGCACGGCCAGCGGGAGGGATCGGAACTCCACCGCACGGCCAGCGGAAGGGATCCGAAGCCCACCCGCACGGCCAGCGGAAGGGATCCAAAGGGGAGAGGTCCACAGGTCCTGCAGGCATTATTTTAGAAAAAGAATATTTGGAACAACTTTTTGCCAATCAAGTTGAAGATCGGGAAAAAATGGACAAATTCACAGAAAAGTGTATTTCTAAAGCTAACTGAAAGGCAGGGATGGGGCTTCTGCAATCATTAAAGCAGTCAAGTCAGGAGTTACCCCTGGCCCAAAGCAACCTGGAGTCAGGTCCCCAGACTGGCAATTTCACCATCGCCCAGACGTTCAGAGAACAACTCCTGCTTCACACAGAAACACGGTGGGGCAGCTCACTCTGTGGGTACCTTGGCATCAAAATCAGATAAGGGCAGCGGATGAGCAGATTACAGACCCCAGGCAGAGATGCGAAGTCCTGAGCAAAGTCTGATGCCATCTACCTGCCTGCAGGAAGGGGAGCAGGGCACCACCACGCTCGCACACTGCTATGTTTCCAAGAGGGAGAGGCAGATTTAATGCTGGAAGACCCACATCAGCAGGGAAAGGAGCAGGACGACGTCTGGCTGAGAGTTTGATCACATCCAGCGCCCGCACGCTACAAGGGCCTGGTGCGCCCCCATGGAGAAACCCCAGCGCAGCCTTCAAAGTGGCTGAAGGTGAAAAGACTGGGGGGGTGGGGGGCACAGGACCTGCACAGAATCCCGGGTGGGCAACGCCTGGGGCGCGTGGCCCACAGGGCAGCCACGGACCGAGCAATTGGCACTCGCCCTACCGCAGGCTGCAGCGGATCCAGCACGGAGACGCCAAAGCTTACGCTCCCGCTGCAGCCCCTTCCGGAGGGCAAGCCAGGCAGAGGAGCAGACAGGAGGGCGCACAGGAACGTGCGCGCTCAATAAGTCTGCAGAGAGGTCTGCCCCTGTAATGTCAATTCAGAAACCTCCACAGGACAGAAAATTAGGGGGTGAGTGCAGGGGTTCAAAATGCCCCAGACCCCACTGAAGCGGGTCGAGGGATGGGTGGGGGTGCGGCAGGAGGCTGCTCAGGGAACCCCGTGGGAGCAGGGGCAGTGGGACACCAGGGCTGAGGGTCACTGCAGGGGGTGCCGTCTGTGCCCCCAAGGAAATGCAGGAAACCAAACCTGACTCTCGCAGCCCCGCAGGCCTGGCAGCAGCTCCCAGGGACAGCAGAGAGCTAGCCCAACAGCCCCGAGGAGGACAGACACAGGACAAGACCAAGGCCAATACCAGGCACCCCTTGGGTGGCACCATGGCCTTGCAGAGAAGAGAGTGCTTTCAACACAGCGCTGAAAAGGAATTCCTGGCCCTTAAAAACCCACTGAGGCTCAAGTCAGGGGATAAAGCAGGAGAAAAAAACTGGCAACAGAGATGAAAAAGAATTTCGCTGACGGGGAAGTACAAGGGGCGTACATTAGTAATCAGAGAAATTCAAATTAGAACCACAATACCATTTCACACCCACCAGATTGGCAGTGATGAAAAGTCAGGCAGTGCTGGCAAGAATGCAGAGTGGTGGGGACGCCAGTGGGGGTGAGCTGGCACGGCTGCTCTGGGAAGCTTCCTGGTAGTAACACCGAGCACACGCTCCCCCCAAACACCACTGCCAGTGGGAGAAGGCCCAGGGGTGGGTTCATCACCAGTCCAACAGGGGGCCGGCCACAGCGCCCAGACAGAGGGGAGACGCACCGCTGCCTCACAGGGACCAGCGAGCACCTACAGCCAGCAGCTCCAGCAGTTAGAGCCGGCACGCGCCGAGCACACGGACGGAGCGGCACCTCTGCACCCAGTCTCCAAACAGGCAGGGTGGACAGCCTGCCCGGGGGCCTGCTCCAGGGGGCAGTGGGGCCGGCAGCACCCATGGGGAGGGCTGCGCTGGGACGGGCAGGGGTGCTCTGCGCCTGCCCACCCTACGGCCGCTGGGCCCCATGCCCACAGAACAACCTGCCTGCCCTGCCCCCGGTGCCCCACACCCTCCCCAGGCAGAGCTGTGGAACCCTGACCCTGGCGCTGCCTAGCCCCCACCCCTTATCCCACCCCTCCCAGCACACACACAGCAAGGTGGCGTCCTAGACCAGCTCTATGCCCCAGACCTCTCCCTCCTCACTCTGGTTAAAACCTCAGTGGTCTTTTCAGAGCCCCAGGAGGCTGCTGAAAGGTACAGGAAAGGCAGGCTGAACTCCTAGCTCTGGGGGGAGGGACGGTGTATGTACGTGCCAGGAGGGGGGCATCTGTGCCCCCAGGGAGAGCAAGAGGTCTGGCGAGAGGGGGTGGGGGTGGTGACGATGACAGCAGAAAGAAGGAACACTGGGGGGGTTCCAGGATGACCCGACACTGGGCCCAACGCCAAGACGGGAGAGAGGAGGGTGGAGACCAGGCCTGGGCAGGTGAGACCTCCCAGAGAAGAGGCACGCAGGCAGACGTCCTGCGAACACCCCACCCTCCCAGAGGCCCACAGAGGCCGGGAAGCACCCAGCCTTCCACTGGGCACAGCCACACCCTGAGCTGCAGCCCCGCGCTTGGGAGGGCGCCCCTGGCACCTCTGCGTGCCTAGCACCTGCCCTGCACACCTGTTGGAGGCTCCGTGGCAGAGCGCGCCCCCTCCGCACACACACACACGGCCACGTCCTCAGGTCCCGCCGGAGGTCCCCCCGGGAGAGCTCTTCCTGGCTGCCCGCCCGCAGCCTTCGTGGTCTGGTGTCCACTGCAGAACCAGGCCCTGGCATGACTCTCGTCTCTCTCCCCCTCAGCCTGGGAGCTTCCTCATGAAGGACCACTGATTGGGAAAAAACCCACAGAGCTTCCAGCTGGCAGGAGAAGCAGGGGCTGGCCACAGCGCTGCCCCATGGGTGAGCCTCATCCAGCTGTACTGCTGGGGACAGGATGCTTCCCCACCAAGTGAAAAGGGCAGCTCTCTTGGCGATGGCATGATGCAAGGAGCAGTGTTTATGTCCAGGAAAGTCCCCAAATTACAAAGCACAGTGCAAACAGAGAAAGGGCGGACACTCCAGCCAGCAGGACAGAGGGGTAGCGCCAGACCCTCAGAAGAACGAAGGATGAAGCAGTACAGCTGTGGTCCGAGATATGCGTGTCCTCTGGACACTGCGTGCCCCGAGAGTGACTCCCAGGCCACTCAGGCGTGACAGTGTGGCCGGACGCAAAAGGAAATGTATGGTACCCGGTGGAGAGAGGAGACACCACACCCTGTCAACTCCACCGGTGCAAGGATGCCGGACGTGCGCGAGCCAGGTGAGCGCCCGCGAGAGCCCGGGGGACCGCGCGGGGCCTGAGAGAGCCGGCGCCGCTTCCTCGGCTGCACTGGACCGAGACCTCAGGGACCATCCACGCGTCTGGGCTCGTGCGCGGAGGAGGCGCGCGCCCGACGTGGGGCGCCAAGGCCACGGCCCGGGGTGGGGATCCCGGAGCGGATGGCCCCCAGGGCAGGCCGCCGGTGGGGGTCCCGGGGTGGTCGGTCCCAAGCGGGGACCCCAGGGTGGACGGGCCCGGTGTGCAGGTCCCGGGAGGCCGGGCGAGGGTGCAGGCCCGGGCGGGGGCCCGGGCGCGAGGTCCCCGGGGGCCGGTCCCAGGGGCCGGCAGGTGCGCGCGGGAACAAAGCGGCGGGCGGGCGGCGTACCTGGGCACGCAGCTGGGGCTGGAGCCGTCCACCTCCCAGGTGGCGAACAGGTTCATGGGCACCGGCGTGTTGAGCGCGGCTGGCGCGCCGGCCAGGCCCAGGCGGCCCCGCTCGGCCATGGCGCCGGCCCCCGCCGCTCCCTCGGCGGCCTGGGCTGCGGCCGGGCCGCGGACGCGCGGCGGGCGGGCGGG
>SJYG01000171.1:4000087-4049146 GCA_006410535.1 Litocranius walleri | reverse complement strand
AGGGGAGGGGGGTGGGGGGGCGGAGTCTTCTTTGGGAGGGGCTCATCAAGTGCTCCCCACAAATGGACACGTCCCAGACGGTCACTGCAGGGACCTATGGGTAATTTTGTGTTCACCTGACTGGCCACAGGTGCCCAGGTTAAGCAGTTTCTGGGTGTGTGTGAGGGGGTTTCTGGTGAGCTCAGCAGTGGAACAGGTGGTCTCAGTAACACAGAGCCCCCCCAGTGCAGGTGGGCCTCCCCAGGGTTGGTGGGGCTCCCCAGGGTTGGTGGGGCTCCCCAGGGCGGGTGGGCCTCCCCAGGGTTGGTGGGGTTCATCCATCCACTGAGGGTCTGGATAGGACAGAAGGTGGAGGAAGGCAGGATTTGCCCGTCTGTGCCTGCCTCAGCGTTAAGCTGGTGTCATCCCATCTCCTGTCTCCGGGTCCTCAGGCCTCTGGACTTGGGGTGACCTACACCACCTGCTTCCTGGGTCCCCAGCCTGTGAACAGCAGCTCGTGGGACTTCTCAGCCTCCGTCATCACAGGAGCCAAGTCCTCACAATAAACCTCCCTGGGGGCGCACATGCCCCTCATCCGAGTCTCTGGAGACCTCTGACTGCTACAGAGGTTAAAAAACTGACACTGAACTTCAGCTGGAAGAATAAACACGAGCTTGTGCCTGAGACACGGGCCTGGGCCTTCTCACACGGGAGGCGGGGTGACTGCGGTGGCTGCTCCGCCCTGCTGCAGGTCAGCTGCGGGGGAGGGTGTGAACCTGGGGGCTGCTGCCCAGAAGGCCCAGGAGACGCAGGCAAGGCTGCAGGCACCACGGCTAGCAGGCTTTCGGGCGGGCGGTGCCGTCATGGCCAGTATTTCAGGGTCTTGTGTGATGGCTGTGGTCATAGCCACGCCTGTCTCGGCAAGGGTCCAAGAGAGCAGGCAGAGGACGGCTCTTCTCAAGGCCGTTTGCTAGACCATCAGCTGTGAGCCTCCCCTGTGCAAAACGCCAGCGTGGGGGCTTCCCTGGTGGGCCAGTGGCTAAGGCGCCACACGCCAGTGCTGGGGCTCGACCCCTGGTCAGGGAACTGGATTTCACACATGGCGACTGAGAGCTCCTGTGCCACAGAGCAGGTGCAGTGAGACCTGGTGCAGCCAAATAAATGAACACGCATAAATGCAGACACATCATGGGAAACACGGGGCTGGAAGAAGCACACGCTGCGATCCAGATCGCCGGGAGAAATATCGGTAACCTCAGCTATGCAGATGACACCACCCTGATGGCAGAGAGTGAAGAGGAGCAAAGAGCCTCTTGATGAGAGTGAAAAAGTTGGCTTAAAGCTCAACATTCAGAAAACAAAGATCATGGCATCTGGTCCCATCACTCCATGGCAAATTGATGGGGAAACAGTGGAAACAGTGTCAGACTTTATTTTGGGGGGCTCCAAAATCACTGCAGATGGTGACTGCAGCCACGAAATTAAAAGACGCTTACTCCTTGGAAGAGCAGTTATGACCAACCTAGACAGCATATTCAAAAGCAGAGACGTTGCTTTGCAGACTAAGGTCCGTCTAGTCAAGGCTATGGTTTTTCCTGTGGTCATGCATGGATGTGAGAGTTGGACTCTCACATCCATGCATGTGAAGAAGGCTGAGCGCCGATGAGCGCCGAAGAATTGATGCTTTTGAACTATGGTGTTGGAGAAGACTCTTGAGAGTCCCTTGGACTGCAAGGAGATCCAACCAGTCCATTCTGAAGGAGATCAGCCCTGGGATTTCTTTGGAAGGAATGATGGTAAAGCTGAAACTCCAGTACTTTGGCCACCTCATGTGAAGAGTGGACTCATTGGAAAAGACTCTGATGCTGGGAGGGATCGGGGGCAGGAGAAGACGACGACAGAGGATGAGATGGCTGGATGGCATCACGGACTCAGTGGACGTGAGTCTGAGTGAACTCCGGGAGTTGGTGATGGACAGGGAGGCCTGGCGTGGTGCGATTCATGGGGTTGAAAGAGTCGGACACGACCGAGCGGCTGAACTGAACTGATATATATATATGTCAACGTGAAACCCAGGTGTGCGACAGAGTGAAAAGCATCGAGTACGACAGAGCAACCTCTAAACTCGAGGGGACTCTGAGCACAGACTCGAGGAGGTTGCCTGCTGGCAGCTGGGCACTGTCTCCAAAGCCAAAATTCCGCTGTCAGCAAAGTCAAAAGGCGAACTGGAGAAGAACGTCTGTCGTGTATAGGGCAGGCCCAGGGTGGGACCCTGGGTGCATAATTGCCACCTACACCTACAAATCTCCGTGCAGACAGAGAAGGTGTTCCAGAAGATGGGGGCGGGTTGGCTGGCATCCCTGGAGTCGAAGTACCCATACAAAGACGCCTACTCTGTGCTGAGAGTTAAAGGAGTGGACCTCGGGACCCTGTATTGGTGAGGGCAGGAAGTGAGTGCCCTGCCCCAGAGGGGCTGCTCTGGAGGGACACCAGGGGAGGGAGCAGGAGCCCAGGGTGCTGCAAGAGGCACTGCCCTGCGGCCCCCTAGGTGAGCAGCTCCTGGGTCACCTCTGACCTGTGGAGTCTGAATGCTGGGCACCCAGCCAGCAGGGCTTCTGAGAGTGAAGCCCAGAGTCAAGTCCAGGGTGGCAGAGCCAGGCGGGGTCAGGTCAGCCAGCACGCAACTACCCCTTGGAACATACAAATGTGTGAAACGGTCAGTTAAAACATAGCTTAAAAGGGACTGCATAATACAATCCTATGTGGTTAATAAATCATGTGTGCAAATGCATGTACATGTAAAAATATATTTACATGTAAGTGGTAATACATGTAAAAGACCTCTCAATGTACAAGGAAAACACGGAAGGTTAGAAGTGAATCCGAAGTGTTAAGAAATTATCTCTTTGGAGAGAATTCAGTTGATTGAGCTTTGCTTTTTTGCTTCTCTTTATCTCGTATTTTCTTTACGGTGAATGTGTATTAATTGTGCAAGGAAAATAATGACAGCGTCCGTGGTTCAAACGGAGTTTGCAGCCCATGGAGCATAAAGGCTCCAGGGAAATGGGTGTGTGCATCTGTGAGCTCGCACATGCGATGCTTGGAAACCCAGGTTGTGTAGCGGAATAGACAGCTCACCTGGGGTCAGGATAACGCCTAGGTGCCCTCCCTGCCTACCAGGGGTTGTTCTGGGCCCCGAGAATAAGAGGCACCTCTGTAGTTAAATTTTGATACTTCCCTGTGTTCCCACGATGGAAACTGTGTCACGATAAGCCAGTACAAGACTCTCATGTTGGCGGGGCTTTGCTGGTGGTCCAGCAGTTAGGAATCTGCCTGTCAGTGCAGGGGACACAGCCTTGACTCCTGGTCTGGGAAGACTGCACGTGCTGGGGGGCAGTTAAGTCTGCGTGCCCAACTGCTGAAGCCTGTGCGTCCCGGGCTGGCGCTCTGTAGCAAGGGCCGCCGCCGCAGCGCGACAGAGAGAAGTCCCTGCCCTCTGCAAGTGGAGAAAGCCTGTGCCCAGCAGTGAAGGCCCAGCACGACCAAAAATTAGAAAAAAAGTTAAATGTTGGAAAAGGAAAGTAACTAGCAAGGCCCTAGTACAGAAGCCAACAGTGGACTTCTCAGATAATTCACGAAGCGTGGGAGTGCCCACGAATCCGCCTCAACGTCAGTGCTGGCCGGATTAACCTGGGAATGACTTCTGGGTTTCCTTAGCATTTTATTTGTATTTGTTTTTGTTTTTATAATGTTTCACAATTAGTAAACATGATTTTGGTACTGAAAAGCAACATTATTTTTCAAGCAGAAGAAATAAAGTCAGGGCGGTGGAGGCAGGCCCCAAATGCCGGGCTTTGTGCAGTTTTGAACAAGAAGACACCTGAGGGACACAGCGCTTTTCTCAGATTGGTGTCAGTGGTGGAGGGACGTCTGGGGCACCAGGAGCATGCTGCTGCTGCCCAGGGGGGCAGGGGGCCGGCTGGCCGCTGAGAGCCACAGGAGGATGAGCAGAGTGGCCTGGTGACCCCTCGGGTTTGGGGTGGATGGGAAGAGAGGAGGGAATGCCAGCTCAGGCGTGGAGACCCACGGTCTCCCGGGAGAAAGGACAAAACTCCTGAGGGGGAGACGCAGGACAGAAAGCAAAACAAACACAGAGGAAAAACGGGAGAGCGTCTGGACGCCCACAAATTTCCAGGCACTGCAGGCCAGTGAGAGCCCCCCGACAGGCCGTGAAGGCCTGGTCTCTTTGTTGTTTCATTTTTTAAAATTCTATTTATTTATTTGATTTTGGGGCCATGCCGGGCTTTTCTGTAATCGTAACTAGTTGGCATCTTCCTCTTTGGGGAAGATTATGTGTTTATACATAATACTAAGGTTTGCGGTAGACTAGGGGTTTGGAAAAACAGGTTCATCTAAAAAAAACAAAAGGTCCAGCTATTCTAGTCACATTGCATGTTGATTGCGCTTACCCAGAACGACGGCCCCCTCCCCAGGCCCTTTCCTTCTTGAGACACATATTGAGGTCATGGGAGTCAACCAAGGCTTCCAAACGTGAGGACATCCAGGGGGTCACGCAGGGCAGCCCGTCCCCCTCTCTCAGACGCTCTGGACCTTGAGTGTGACACCTGACGAGGCCTCCAGGGCGGCCTCGGGGTGCTCAGCGGAGGCAACGCCTTGGCCGAAGGCAGTCTCGAGGCCAAAGCGTGCAGCCGCCCCGCTGCTCTTAGACTTTGTTTATGCCAAGTCCACCCCTCCAGGCCAGGGCAGGAAGCGCAGCGTGCTGACTGCTTTCCCTGGTGAGGCCAGGTGACTCCTAGGTTGCTGAGCTGCCGGCCATTCCTCTTGCTGGCCCCTCGGCACCTCTCTCGTGAAGGTCCTGCCAACAGTGGAGCAGACGGTGCCTGGAAAGGCTCTGTCCCCAAAGGCAGCAGCCGCAGCCTCGCTCACGGTCCTGCTTACACTCACCGTATCTGAGGCCATCCCAGGTGCCTGCGGCTCAGCAGCTGACCGGCTCGCTGCAGAGCTCAGGCCTGGAAGGAGCTGTAGAAAGGGGTCAGGCTGCTGTCCACCTCATCCTCGGGAAGGACCAGAGAGATCCAGGGGAGGCGGGTGACTGCTGATCGGCTGACCTGCCACACAGGATACCCCCTTCTGCCCGTGGGGGTGGGTGGAACCCAGGAGGTGGGACATGCGGGTGCTGGCCCGTGGCTTCTGCAGTGGACGAGGGACTGCCCCACCGCCAGTGGACCTGATGGGGGTGAGCAGGACAGGCAGCGACGGGGTGCTGCCATCGCCACTGCCTGCCTGGCGCGGTGCTGGGAGGGAGGCCCCATCGCCGCTGGTACGCAGAGGACGAGACCGAAACTTGGAGACCCTGCCCACAGGCACGGGGCTGGTGATTTTCAGGTGAAGTGGTGAAAGCCTGGTGCCCAGCCCGGACCTCTCACCTGTGCTGACTGCCGCACGTGGGGAAGTGTGACATGGGTGTGGCCCACCCGGGCTCTTGGCCTCCTTAATCAATAGAAATGATGAGAGGCCAGACAAGGAATTCAGGCCAGAATGTGTGCACAGGCTCCACTGTGGGAGATACGGGCTACCCGGAGGGAGACTGAGGGACAGCACAGAGGCAGCGCCTGCCTCCCAGGCCTCTGGACAGGGCTACAGTCAGCCCTAATGCACGTGTTCACTTAGAAGCCGGGGGAACTCCCAGTGTCCAGTGTTTAGGACTTGGTGCTTTCGCTGTGGTGGGCCAGGTTTGGATCTGATCCCTGCTCAGGGAGCTTGGGGCTTCCCCGTGACTCAACGGTAAAGAGTCTGCCTGCCACACAGCAGCTACCGGAGACACAGGTTTGATCCCTGGGTCAGGAAGATCCCCTGGAGGAGGCGCTCCTGCCTGGAGAATCCCATGGACAGAGGAGCCTGGCAGGCTATAGTCCTTGGGGTTGCAAGGAGTGGGACACGGCTGAGCAGCTGAGCTTGTGTGTGCAGGGCTGCGTGCAGCCCCGGCCTTTGTTCCCGACGGCCTGCTTTGGCTGCTGGCTCTTCCGAAGCAGCGCCTGGGCTCCTGGCCTTTTTGTGTCTCGTCCCTAATTTGGCTGAACTGGGCCTGCACGCAGTTATTTTCAGTCCCTGACGGTTCCTTTGTGTTTTGTTGCTGAAGGAGATGTCTGTACAGGTGCAAGCCCTGCAGCAAAGCATCCCCGGTCCACCTGCTGTCAAATACCCGAGAGTTGCTTCAGGGCAGTGTGGTGAGATGACACGCTGACACAACGGCCTTTGCCAGAAGGTGCCAGAGAAGCAGGAAGACAGAGAGCCCTACAAAGCCCAGAGTAAAGCTTGGGATTCTGTCAAGTACGGGCCTCCACCTGTGTGACTGACATAAGGAAACTCTCTCTAAATAACAAAAGCATCTCCCAGAACCTCACGGTTTCTCTTCATAGTGGTCATCATTTATTCCAAAGTTACCAGGTGCACCAGAAAACAGTCTCACACAAGCCAAGAAAAATCACAGATGTAAATCTGTGATTTACAGAAAAATCACAGATGTAAATCACCAATATTGGAATGATTAGAATGAACCTTAGAATCTGATTAATATGTTTGAGAAAATCAATGGGGAAAAAATGGAGAATTTCATCAGAGAATTGAAATCTAAAGTAAAAGAATCATTTGGAAATTCTCAGTTCAGTCGCTCAGTCGTGTCCGACTCTTTGCAACCCCATGGATCGCACCACGCCAGGCCTCTCTGTCCATCACCAACTCCCGGAGTTCACTCAGACTCACGTCCATCGAGTCCGTGATGTCATCCAGCCATCTCATCCTCTGTCATCCCCTTCTCCTCCTGCCCGCATTCCCTCCCAGCATCAGAGTCTTTTCCAATGAGTCAACTCTTCGCATGAGGTGGCCAAAGTACTGGAGTTTCAGCTTCAGCGTCATTCCTTCTAAAGAAATCCCAGGGCTGATCTCCTTCAGAATGGACTGGTTGGATCTCCTTGCAGTCCAAGGGACTCTCAAGAGTCTTCTTCAACACCACAGTTTAAAAGCATCAATTCTTCGGCGCTCAGCCTTCTTCAGAGTGCAACTCTCACATCCATACAGGACCACAGGAAAAACCATAGCCTTGACTAGACAGACCTTAGTCGGCAAAGTAATGTCTCTGCTTTTGAATATACTATCTAGGTTGGTCTTAACTGTTCTTCCAAGGAGTAAGCGTCTTTTAATTTCGTGGCTGCAGTCACCATCTGCAGTGATGTTGGAGCCCCAAAAATAAAGTCTGACACTGTTTCCACTGTTTCCCCATCTATTTGCCATGAAGTGATGGGGCCGGATGCCATGATCTTCGATTTCTGAATGTTGAGCTTTAAGCCAACTTTTTTGCTTTCCTCTTTCACTTTCATCAAGAGGCTTTTTAGGTCCTCTTCACTTTCTGCCATAAGGGTGGTGTCATCTGCATATCTGAGGTGATTGATATTTCTCTCGGCAATCTTGATTCCAGCTTGTGCTTCTTCCAGCCCAGCGTTTCTCATGATGTACTCTGCATATAAGTTAAATAAGTAGGGTGACAATATACAGCCTTGACGTACCCCTTTTCCTATTTGGAACCAGTCTGTTGTTTCATGTCCAGTTCTAACTGTTGCTTCCTGACCTGCATACACATTTCTCAAGAGGCAGGTCAGGTGGTCTGGTATTCCCATCTCTTTCAGAATTTTCCACAGTTTATTGTGATCCACAGAGTCAAAGGCTTTGGCATAGTCAATAAAGCAGAAATAGATGTTTTTCTGGAACTCTCTTGCTTTTTCCATGATCCAGCGGATGTTGGCAATTTGATCTCTGGTTCCTCTGCCTTTTCTAAAACCAGCTTGAACATCAGGGAGTTCACGGTTCACATATACTGGAATTCCATCACCTCCACTAGCTTTGTTCGTAGTGATGCTTTCTAAGGCCCACTTGACTTCACATTCCAAGATGTCTGGCTCTAGATTAGTGATCACATCATCATGATTATCTGGGTCGTGAAGATCTTTTTTGTACAGTTCCTCCATGTATTCTTGCCACCTCTTCTTAATATCTTCTGCTTCTGTTAGGTCCAGACCATTTCTGTCCTTTATCGAGCCCATCTTTGCATGAAATGTTCCCTTGGTATCTCTAATTTTCTTGAAGAGATCTCTAGTCTTTCCCATTCTATTGTTTTCCTCTATTTCTTTGCATTGATCGCTGAAGAAGGCTTTCTTATCTGTTCTTGCTATTCTTTGGAACTCTGCATTCAGATGGGTATATCTTTCCTTTTCTCCTTTGCTTTTCGCCTCTCTTCTTTTCACAGCTATTTGTAAGGCCTCCCCAGACAGCCATTTTGCTTTTTTGCATTTCTTTTCCATGGGGATGGTCTTGATCCCTGTCTCCTGTACAATGTCACGAACCTCATTCCATAGTTCATCAGGCACTCTATCAGATCTAGGCCCTTAAATCTATTTCTCACGTCCACTAAATAATCATAAGGGATTTGATTTCTAGAACTGAAATATAAAATAGCTCAAATGAATAACAGAATAGTTTTAAACGCAGATCACACACAGCAGAAGAGAGGGTTAGTGAAATGGAAATTATGTTAAGTACAAAATACTCAGTTGGAAACAGGAAGGGGGAAAAAAGAGGTAAAAATACATAGAATAAGACCTGTGAACAACTGGATAGATGGTTTTAAAAGCAGATCACACAGAGCAGAAGAGAGGATTAGTGAAATGGAAATTATGTAAGTAGAAAATACCCAGATGGGAGCAAAGAGAGAAAAACAAGTATAAAGACACACAGGCATAGAGGACATAGGAAAAATCCAACATGGGTGTAATTGGGATCCTAGAAAGAGATTTAAAACACTTTAAAGCATTTAGGAAAAAAACTGTACCTTGCCTTTGAAGTGCAACAAAATACAAAAAACCCAGAAATTTTCAATAGAAACGATGGAAGCAGAGAAGAGCACGCAGGGGACGAGCCTTGAAGCTGCTGCGAGGCAGGGACGGGAGGAGGCCGCACCCTGGGTGTGAGCAGCGCCCCCTACAGGCCCTGCCCTCTCCAGCAGCCTGGCTGCTCCTGTTTGTGTCCCTGACACAGGGCCGTGGCCAAACAGCAGGGTCCCTCAAGCGCCCCACTCGCCCAGACACTCATCAAGCCCCGCCCAGGTCCCCACCTGCGGGGCCCACACATGACACGCGGGGGGTCCTGCAGCTGGGCAGGCCTCCAGCCAGGGGGAGGGGCAGGCTCCCTCCCCAGGCCCCCCATCTCCCCCTGTGAGGTCCAGGGACGACTCCTGCCCCTCTCCCCACTAGATGGGGAGGAGAGAGGCCTCCTGCCCCCCAGGACTCCCTGCAGCAAGGCAGGTGTCTCCTCAGCCCCCGTCCCCTCCACCCCAACCCCCAGAGTACATCTGCACCCATGGTCTCAGCTGGCTGCGGGAGAGAGGGGCTGGTCCAGCCTGGCTCTGGGTGGGGGCTGGGAGACCTCTGCTCTGACTCCAGGCCCAGCTGGGCAGGGGGCCCCACCCCGTGCCGGGGCGGCCTCTCCTCCTCCACTCTGCCCAGTGACAGGTGCAGGAGGGAGACAGCCGTCCAGCGTCCAGCGTCCAGCGTCCTGCGCAGCCGCTGCTCTGGGGCCGGCCTGGCTCTCTGTCCTGGGACTCCTCTGCTGCGCTGCGTGGGGCAGGAGGCGCTCTTAGCGCCCCGGACCCCAGGTCTCTCTCTCGCCGGGTCCCTCGGGGTCCCCACACTGGCACCCTCCCTCAGAAGCCTGCAGCAGGCTTGGAGTTCTGGGCCAGCCCGGACCTCTGGGCCCCGTGCGAGTGTCAGGGAGGGGCAGGGGGCCGGCTGGGGGCGCTTTCAGATATGCCCCAAGTCCTTCCCCCTCGGGTGTCGGCTTGGCACCCAGGTGGAGCTGGCGCAGTGGCGGTGGGCCAGCCATCAAACCCTCGAAGCTGCTGTCTTGCGGTTCCCGGCCCCTGGCCACGGGGAAGCCCGCCGCCCCCTGGTGAGGATGCTGCGGGGACGCCTGGGAGAGGCCCAGGCCCCACCAAGAGTCACGTGAGGGAGCTTGGAGGCAGACCCCCCTCCCCAGTCCAGCCCAGTCTTCAGAGGACAAGCCCTGGCCAAAACTGTGACCGCAGCCTCTGGAGACCCTGGGCCAGAACGGTCCTGTCAAGCCCCTCCCAGACCCCAGACCCACAGAAATTGTGAGACGATAAAGGCTTGTCATTTTAAGCTGCTAACTTCTGTGGTTATTTGTTAGGCAACAACTGATGACTAACATACTGAAATCTGGCCAGGGAACTGTCGGACCACGAAGCAGTAACCTCGTAGGACAGTTCTGGGGATCGCGGTGCTACGTGAAGTCTGTTGAGGTGGAGATGCTCTGGGGCCATCCCTGAAGAGCAAGTGTATGTGCGCGCGGATAAGTCTCATCATGGCAGCAACCTCTGTTTCCTCAGCGTGAGATGGGAGACAGACACTCTGCTCTTCCCGGCAAAAGACCAGCTGTCCCGCCTGTCACCAAGCTTAACTGGCTAGGCCACCACGCCCTGTGGTGAGGATGCCCTGGAGGGGGAGATGCTGGTGCTCGGACAACCCTCCCCCAGGACTGAGACCCGCTGCAGACTTGCAGCTCCCGGGGGCTCTGTAGCTGTCACTCGGCCGCACCCGACTCTGGGCAACCCCATGGACTGCTGCTGCGCGGCTTCCCTGTCCTTCACTGTCTCCTGGAGTTTGCTCAGCCCTCCTGTACCACACTGTGGGAGCCCGTTCTACTTTCACCATTCAGCGACACTTGGGATTTAGCTTTAGAACAGAGTGAGGCTGGGGTTCAGTTCATCCTTCCCCTCCTCTCAATGGGAATTCCAACACCACTGAACGGTCTGTCTTTTCCACAATGGTTCGAGACCCCTAAACTCCCACATATAGTTGGGGTTGTGTCTGGACTCTGGGTTTTAGTTCATTTGTCCATTTGTCCCTGCACAAATACCATGTGGCTTAATGGATATAACCAGATATAATATTTTCATATACAGAAGGGCAATTTCCCTCTTCTTGAGTTTTCTTTCTTTCGGAATTTTCTTCCTTTTTTTTTTTTTAAGAATTTTCTTGACTGTTCTTGTGTAGTTTGTCATTCAGATGACTTTAGGATCAGCTTATTATGTGAAAATCCTGTTGACATTATGGCTGGGATTAAATAGAATTTACACACTGACTCATGAAGAGTTTAAGTATTTACAACACTGCTTTCAGTGGGAACGGGGCATTTTCAGATTTAGTTAGAACTCCCACAGTGTTATAGTCAAGGTTTAAGTTTTTTAAGAAACATGGTCTGGGAAGTTCCCTGCTGGCTTAGTGGTTAAGACTCTAGACTTTCGCCGTGGCAGGCCGGGTTCGATCCCCGGTTGGGAAACAGAGGGGAGAAAACACGGTCTCGTGCATTTCTTTTCAGGCCCATTTCCGGGGACCCAACGGCATCTGGAGACGACGTAACAGCAACAGAAACGTTCCTGCCGTGGGTGAGCACGGGCGGCACGGTCGACTGTTACGAGGTGGGGCCTGCCACCAGAGCGCGCGGGGGCACCGGCAGGCGGAGGCCGGGCCTGAAGGCGCTGGGGGCCGGGGCACCCACAGGCGGAGGCCCGGCTGTAGGCACCAAGCCGCCGGGTCTCCACCCTCGGCCTGAGCCGACCAGTCCTGAGCGCTCCTTTCCAGGCCCCCGCACCTCGAGCCACGCCCGCGGCCCGGGATTGGCCCGCCAGCCCACCAGGCCCCGCCCCCAGGCCGCGGCCGGCGCGGGCCCAGGCCCCGCCCACGAGCAGGGCCCCGCCCCCCTCCAGCCCGGTAATAAATGAATGGCGTGAAAATAGGGCTGAAGAAGAGGGAGAACTGGAAAGCTCTCTTTAGGGAGACACTATTGCAAATAGTGAGTTGTGAGCTGGCTCACAAAGGAGTAAAAGCTTGGACCTTAATCTTACAGGTACTTACAACCTCGATGGGAGGCGGAATATACATCCTCAACAGTATTAGGCATCTGCATTTGATATCTGCGTGAGAACGGCTCGAACCAACTCTATTACAGAATACTAGAGGCTAGGGAAGTCGCTGCTGGATGAGGTTGGAGCGGAAAAGCGGCTTAATCAAGTGCCTTCTAAATACAAGGCGTTTTTCGTGCGTTAAGCAATTTAATCTTTACCACCATCCTATGATGAGGATATCATCTCCATTTTAGAGACAAACCCGCTCAGAGAATTTAGGTCGCTCAGCGTCCCAAACTAACGTGTGGCAGAACCATAATTTGAAATTGGGTCAGTTGCTTCCAACGCCCCGCTCATTTCGCCACACTTCTGCAGCGCAGTTGGGAGCTGCAGGGCTTGGGAGTCGCTCGCCCGGCAGTCCCCAGTTCCCAGACCTCCGGGACACCCCAGCTCTCCAGGCGCGCCCCGCCCTCGCGCTCAGTGCGCCGGCGCGTCGGGCCGCCAGCCCGCAGGGAGGGGCCCGCGGCGGAGGCGGGGTCAGGGCGCCGGGGCGGGCTGTCGGCGCGCTGGTGAAGGTAGTGGGTAGAGAGCGGAGTGGGGCGGGTGCGAGGCCGTGGCGGAGGAGGAACTTGTTGCGCTCGCGGCTGCGCGGTGCCGCTCCCTCGGTTCCAGTTCGCCCGGGCGGGCGCGGCGGCGGCGGCGGCGGCGGCGGCCTCGCGAGAGTCTGAGCGGCGCGGCGGCGGCGGCGGCGGCCTGGAGCGCGGGCCGGGCCCCCGGAGCCGCCGGCATGACGGGCCGCGTGTGCCGCGGGTGCGGCGGCACCGACATCGAGCTGGACGCGGCGCGCGGCGATGCCGTGTGCACCGGCTGCGGCTCGGTGCTCGAGGACAACATCATCGTGTCCGAGGTGCAGTTCGTGGAGAACAGCGGCGGCGGCTCGTCGGCCGTGGGCCAGTTCGTGTCCCTGGACGGTGCGTCCCGGTGGGGATCCCGGGGGCCGGGGGCGGGCGGGAGCGCTCGGGAACAGCGCGGCCCGGGCTCCAGTCGTGCTCCGCCCGCGGTCGCCTGGCTCCTCGGGGCCGGTTGTCGGGGGTCGAGGACGTCAGCCTCCCGCAGCCCGCGGTGGTCGGCTCAGCCCCGCGGCTCCGGGGCAGGGATCTCCGCGCCTCGGGACTCAGTCGCCGCGCCCTGAGGACGGAGCTCCCCGGCGCCCGCGGCCGGTTCTCCGGGGCCCGGAGCCGCCCTTGGGGACCCGCTCCCGTCCCGCAGCCCGGGACCCTGGAGACTCGCCCGGGGCGCTGCGCGCAGCGGGGCCCTTCCGCGGCGAGTCCGAGGCGGTCCGGAGAGAGCTGCGGAAACTCGGCGGGTGGCTCCTGCCACGGACGCGGGTCACTCAGGACCGGATGGTAGCTGTGCGTTCAACGGGGTAACAAGCCACCAAACTGACTCTCTAATGTGGCAACACCATTTTGCATTCTCATAAGCTTTTTACCCGGGGCTTGGGGTTGTCTGTACCTTTCCGTGCGTTTTCCGTGTGTTCTAGGTTGTTGTGGTGTCTCCTCTCCACCTAATGCTCTCCCCTCCGCACAGCGCTGTGCAACAGCTGTTAACCTCCCTTGCTGAAAGGTCTGTTCCCTTAGTTTTGTGCATAATCTTTATACAGGTTGTTTTCTGACTGTTTTTATACAGGTTGAGTTTCGAGCATCTTTAAATATTGTAGTTACAAGTCCTTTGCTAGACAGGTTATTTGCAGAAGTTTAAAATTTTGATTAAAAGCTTAAATTAGATGTGGTCCCCTTTTTGATTGTTTTTCTTTTATTGTTGTTTAGCTGCTAAGCATGTTCTCCTCTTTGGGACGCCATGGACTGCAGCACGCCAGGCCTCCCTGTCCCTCACCATCTCCTGGAATTTGCTCAAACTCATATCCATTGAGTCGGTGATGCCATCCAACCATCTCATCCTCTGTCATGCCCTTCTCCTCCAGATTCTACTTTTTCTGCAATTCTAAGAAATTTCCTGGGCCCGAGACACACTGTTCTTCCAAGTTTCATTTTTTAATGTTTTATATTTAGACTTATGACCATTTTGACTTTAAGTTTCATATAAGATGTGGTGTGTAGGATGAGGTTTGTTTTTTGCAGTGGATGTCCGATTGTTTTTCTTTTTGGCCACACACCAAATGGCCAGGCATTGAACCTGGGCCTTGGCAGTGAAAGCCCAGAATCCTGACCTCTAGGCCCCCAGGGAGCTCCCTCAGGACCATTTGTGGAAAGGCTGTCCTTTCTTGAATTGCCTTTGCTCCTTCGGAGCACGTCCCTGCTGTGTTTGTGTGGGTCTGCTTCTGGGCTCTCTGTCCCATTCCATTGGTGAGCATGTTAGTCTGTCTACACACGTCCCCTCCTGCGCGTATATAGTAAGTCTTGAAATCAGACATGGCAACTCCTCCAGCTTTGGTTTTCCTTTTCGAAATTGCTTTAGTTAACAGTATGTGGCTCCTTTCCCTTTTCACTCGTTCGATTTTAGAATAAGTTTGTCTATATTTACAAAAAAAAAATAATCCTACTGGAATTTTGATTGGAATTGTATTAAATCTCTCCATAAATTTGGGGAGCTTTGACATTTTGGGGCTTCCCTTGTGGCTCCGCTGGTAAAGAATCTGCCTGCAATGCAGGATTCACTCCATGGGTTGGGAAGATCCCCTGGAGAAGGGAAAGGCTACCCACTGCAGTCTTCTGGCCTGGAGAAGTCCATGGACTGTATAGCATGGGGTCGCAAAGAGCGGGACACGACTGGGTGACTTTCCCTTTCACGTTTTTACTATGCTCTGTCTTCCAATCCCTGAGCACAGGTGGGTCTCTCCATTCACTTGGTTTTCTTTGTTCTTTCGTCACGTGTCATAGTGTACATGTTTAGATGTTGACTTAAAATCCAAATAGAGCCTTTGTAAATAGTGTTTTTCAGAAACTCAGCTTTCAGCTGTTCAGTGCTAGAAGATAGAAATACAGTTGATGCTTTCATCATCCTGTGTCCTGCGACCTCGCTCAACTTACTAGTTCTAGCGCTTTTTACAAAAATAGGTGCCTCCAGATTCTTGATGAAGATAATCCTGTTGTTTGTAAACAGACACGGTTCTTCTCGCTTTGGAGCAGACATGCTCGCCTCTCCCCAGTCTTGGTGGGGAGTGTTGACCCTCCTCCCTCTCAGCGTGATGTTGGCTTCAGGTCTGTGATACCTGTTCTCTGTCAGTAACACTGAGGACGTTCTCTTTCTAATCCTTGCTTGCTGTTAAATTTTCGTCATAGGTGGGTGGTGAAGTGTTTCTTTTTAATGTTTTTCTTTACTCACCTGTCTGGCTGCACCAGGTCTCAGCTGAGGCGCACAGGGTCTTCAGTCTTCCCTGTGGCACACAGGGTCTTTGGTTGTACCTCGCGAGATCTAGTTTCCTGGCCGGATGTTGAACCTGGGTCCCCTCCACTGAGAGCCTTGTCCACTGGACCACTAGTGAGGTCCCTGGGTGAGGAGTTTAGTGTTCCTCCTTGGGAGTTTCAGGGTGGCTGGTTTTTGAACATTGAACGTACTGTGCATTCCTGGGGTAGACCCACCTGACTATGGGGCAGTGTGCTTTGTAGGTGTCCCTGCATGAGATTTCTTAATATTTTGTTGGAGATGTTTATGTTTAGGTTCATGTGAAAAGTCACTGTGCAGTTTTCTTGTAATGTCTTTGTCTGGTTTTGATACCACGGTAATGTGCCTCGTGGAATGAGTTGGAGCATGCTCCCTTCCCTTCTGCTTTCTGGAAGTGAGTGTGTAGGATTCGTCTTAACTTCTAGGTTGACTGTACGGTGGAATCTGTCAGTGTAGCTCTTTGGGCCTGGAGGCTTCTTTTTCAGAAGTCTTTGGTTACAGGTTGAATTTCTTGGACAGTTCTCGGTCTTGCTTATTTTTGGATCATCTCTGGTCCTGGGTGAGTGTGTGGGTCCCAGAGCCCGGGCTGTTTGGCCTCAGTCGCTGCCTTGATGCGCACAGTGCTGCTGGCACTGTTCCCTTTTTCTGTGGGTGTCCGCGGGGTCTGTAGTGGCGCCTCCTTTTCCTTTCGGATATTGGTATTTCCTGTCTTCTCTCTTTTTCACTTTGTTTCTCTTGCTGGAAGTTTGTCAATTTTATTGATCTTTTCAAAGAAGCAGTTTTGGGTTTTGTTGCTTTTTCCTCTTGTTTTCTGCACCACACATGGTGGGAGCCATTTGAGGAGCAGTGGTGTGTGTGTCTGTGTGTCTGTGTGTGTGTCTGTGTGTGAGGAGCAGTGGTGTGTGTGTGTGTCTGTGTGTGAGGAGCAGTGGTGTGTGTGTGTGTCTGTGTGTGCGTCTGCGCGTGTCTGTGTGTGTGTCTGTGTGCGTGTCGGTGTGGTGTGTGTGGTGTGTGTGTTGTATGTGGTGTGTGTGTGTGTGGTGTGTGTGTCTGTGTGTTGTGTGTGCTTGTGTGGTGTGTGTCTGTGTGGTGTGTGTGTTGTATGTGGTGTGTGTGTGTGTGGTGTGTGTGTCTGTGTGTTGTGTGTGCTTGTGTGGTGTGTGTCTGTGTGGTGTGTGTGTTGTATGTGTCTGTGTCTGTGTGTGGTGTGTGTTGTGTGTGTCGGTGTGTGTGTCGGTGTGCTGTGTGTGTCTGGAGTGTGTGGTGTGTGTGTCTGTGGGGTGTGTGTGTCTGTGTGGTTAGTATGTGTGTGTAGTGTGTGTGTCTGTGTGGTGTGTGTGGTGTGTGTGTCTGTGTGGTGTGCGTCTGTGGTGTGCGTGGTGTGTGTGATGTGTGTGTCTGTGTGGTAGGTATGTGTGTGTGGTGTGTCTGTGGTGTGTGGTGTGTGTGTGGAGTGTGTGGTGTGTGTGTCTGTGGTATGTGTGTCTGGTGGTTGGTGTGTCTGTGTGGTGTGTGGTGTGTGTGTGTCTGTGTGGTGTGTGTGTGTCTGTGTGGTGTGTGGTGTGTGTGTCTGTGTGGTGTGTGGTGTGTGTGTCTGTGTGGTGTGTGGTGTGTGTGTGTGTTGTGTGTGGTATGTGTGTCTGTGTCTATGTGGTGTGTGGTGTGTGTGTGTGTGTGTGTGTGTGTGTTGCATGTGTGTGTGTTGTGTGTGGTATGTGTGTCTGTGTCTATGTGGTGTGTGTGTCTGTGTGGTGTGTGGTCTGTGTGTCTGTGTCTGTGTGGTGTGTGTGTCTGTGTGGTTAGTATGTGTGTGTAGTGTGTGTGTCTGTGTGGTGTGTGTTGTGTGTGGTGTGTGTGTCTGTGGCTATGTGGTGTGTGTGGCGTGTGGTGTGTGTGTGTGTGTGGTGTGTGTGTGTGTGGTGTGGTGTGTCTGTGTCTGTGGGGTGTGTGTGTGGGGTGTGTGTCTGTGTGGTGTGTGTGTGTGGGGTGTGTGTGTGGTGTGTGTGTCTGTGTGGTGTGTGTGTCTGTGTGATGTGTGGTGTGTGTGGTGTGTGTGTCTGTGGCTATGTGGTGTGTGTGGCGTGTGGTGTGTGTGGCGTGTGGTGTGTGTGTGTGTGTGGTGTGTGTGTGTGGTGTGTGTTTCAGGTGGTTGGTGTGTGTGTGTGGTGTGTGTGTCTGTGTGTGTGTGGTGTGTGTGTGTGTTGCATGTTTGTGTGTTGTGTGTGGTGTGTGTGTCTGTGTCTATGTGGTGTGTGTGTGGTGTGTGTGTGTGTGTGGTGTGTCTGTGTGGTGTGTCTGTGTGGTGTGTATGTCTGGTGGTTGGTATGTGTGTGGTTTGTGTGTGTGGAGTGTGTGTGTGGTGTGTGTGGTGTGTCTGTGTGGTGTGTGTGTCTGGTGGTTGGTATGTGTGTGGTTTGTGTGTGTGGAGTGTGTGTGTGGTGTGTGTGGTGTGTCTGTGTGGTGTGTGTGTCTGGTGGTTGGTATGTGTGTGGTTTGTGTGTGTGGAGTGTGTGTGTGGTGTGTGTGGTGTGTCTGTGTGGTGTGTGTGTCTGGTGGTTGGTATGTGTGTGGTTTGTGTGTGTGGAGTGTGTGTGTGGTGTGTGTGGTGTGTCTGTGTGGTGTGTGTGTCTGGTGGTTGGTATGTGTGTGGTTTGTGTGTGTGGAGTGTGTGTGTGGTGTGTGTGGTGTGTCTGTGTGGTGTGTGTGTCTGGTGGTTGGTATGTGTGTGGTTTGTGTGTGTGGAGTGTGTGTGTGGTGTGTGTGGTGTGTCTGTGTGGTGTGTGTGTCTGGTGGTTGGTATGTGTGTGGTTTGTGTGTGTGGAGTGTGTGTGTGGTGTGTGTGGTGTGTCTGTGTGGTGTGTGTGTCTGGTGGTTGGTATGTGTGTGGTTTGTGTGTGTGGAGTGTGTGTGTGGTGTGTGTGGTGTGTCTGTGTGGTGTGTATGTCTGGTGGTTGGTATGTGTGTGGTTTGTGTGTGTGGAGTGTGTGTGTGGTGTGTGTGGTGTGTCTGTGTGGTGTGTGTGTCTGGTGGTTGGTATGTGTGTGGTTTGTGTGTGTGGAGTGTGTGTGTGGTGTGTGTCTGTGTGGTGTGTGTGTGTGGTGTGTGTTTCAGGTGGTTGGTGTGTGTGTGTGGTGTGTGTGGTGTGTGTGTCTGTGTGGTGTCTGTGTCTGTGTGCATGCGTGCCTGCGGCCTCCCTGTGAGATGGCCCGAGGGCAGTCCTGGGGGCATGGAAGCTGCTTGTCAGGTGCCCCGCAGCTGGGGAGGGGTGGGTGTGCCCGAGGGAGGGGTGGATGCAAGGGGTACGGGATGCTGGGGTGCCCGGGATGCCGAGGTGCTGGCTGGAGCTGGGCAGCCGGGACTCTGAGTCCTGGGGAGGGGGCCTGTGTGCCGAGGGGCTCGGGGCAGGGGAGGGCTTCCCGCAGGGGCCGTCAGCATCCTGTGCCACGGTCGGTGCTGAAGCGCTCGAGGACAGCAGGCCTCTCCCCCGGGCTCTCTGACTAACGGTGCCCAGCGCCCCCGCGGGGCCCCCGGGCACCGAGCTCCCCCTACCTGCCCACCCTCCTCCGGGGCGCGCCTCCCAGGGGCTCCGTAGTGTCCTCGCGCTGGCTGGGAGTGAGGTGCTGGCCAGCCGTGAGAGCCGGGAGGAGGCCCTGGCGCGCGGCCCCTGGGGCGCGCTCAGGCACAGCTGCCCCGGGTCCCAGTAAAGCTCTGTCCCTGGAGCTCTGAAGGTTCTGCTTCCCTGCTTCTATCCTGTGGCCGCTGAGGTCCGGCGGAAGGGACCTGCTCCCAGGAAGTGGCTGAGCTGCGTCCTGGAGGCCCCTGGTGAGAGGACCTTGGTCCTGAAACGCCTCAAGCTGCCTGGGTCACCTCGTGTGCTCCGTGCTGGGTGCTTTCCACAATCAGACCTGCAGCTGCGATGAGAAGCTCTTTGGTTGAAATTTAGGCAGTTGCCCGGGTTAGCTGTTTCTTCACCAGCATCCAAGGTCTATGTCCATCAACAAGCCCACGTGTGGGCTCAGTGTGGACTTGCCAGGACCTTTCAGGTGCTTTAGAAGCCTCATCCCCACATCTGAGCTCAGGCGGAGGGGCCACTGGATTTCCCTTCTGTCCTGGAATTGCCCACTGGACCTCGTGCAGTCGTCCCCCCTTAAAAGGAGTTTCACAGCAGCGACAGGGACCCCTCACTTTGAATAGTGAGTACAGGCCTAGGAAGGGCTTGGCCCGTCGTGTTGGGCGGGCCTGTGAGTGAACTGCAGGACGGTGCAGCGTGCTGCTTTTCTCTGTCTGCTCTTGGGATGTTGCTGTTTCCGCTTGTCCTCCACGCTCAGAGTGGCTGAGCAGGGCCCCCAGTCTCCCTTCTGCCCCTGCGGAGTCGCAAGGATTGGGTCTTGGACCTTCTTGCCTTTGCAGACCCCAACCCCAGGGGCCGGCGGCCCTGGGTGCAGTTACTGGCCGTACCCATGCTGTCCACACGGGGGCGCTCTTGGCCCACGTGGGGTGATGGAAACCGCACCTTCTGCTTAACAGTTTTAGCTGGCTGTACCTTGTTTGCTACGGGATCTTGTTATAGAAAATATCAGATGCTTTTAGTGGAGGGAACAGTGTGAAGGGCCTCGGAAGGACTGGCGTGGCCTGCGCTGGGGGTTTTGGCTAGAGGTGAAGCTCAAATTTTCCTCCGCGCTTCGGGGGAGCCCAGTCCGTGTGTGAGCAGTCTGAGACTTGCTGAATAAGCGCTTTTCATGTCTCCCACCACTGCTCTCCGCGTGTGTCTGCTGTAGTCATGCCCCCGGGGGCTGGGGGCTGTTGGATGAAAGAGCCTGCATCCACTTGGCAAGCCGGTTTTGCCCCCCACCCCTCACCTCCCCTGCTGGCTGGGCCCAGGGAGGCCCCTTCCTTTCCAGAGCTCAGTCCCGGTGTCTCCTTGGCACGTGGGGGATGGAGGCTATATGCAGGCACCTTGGAGAGTACCAGTGGTGTGTGTGCGAGTGTGCCTGGGGAGAGCGAGTCAGGAGCCAGCTTCCGAGCCGATGCGGCTGGGCAGCCCTAGGACGGGTGCTGGGGGCATTGGAGAGACGTCAGGGCGGGGGATGACAGCCTGCTTGGACAGGCGGGGGCGTGGAGGGGTAGCTGTCAGGCCTTGCCGGGCATCGAACACTCACCCAAACCACTTCCACGCTGATGCAGTGGCGTCTCTGTGTGATCCGTGCTGGTCGCCGGTTCTGTCCAGGCAGGCAGGCCAGGGTAGGTGGCTGGGAGGGAGGCCCCCAGAGTCCGTGCTCCTGGAACCCGGGCAGGGCTTCAGCGGGTTTAGACTGCTTCCCTGTCTGTCCTCTAATGCAGAATTCTTGTAATAGTTTATTTAAGACACAGACTTATTTCAGTTAAAACAGTACGGTGCTGTTTTTTCCTTCTTCTGAAATAAAAGTTGGGCAGCACTGGGACACCACAGGCAGGTCTCAGTGTGAGTCCTGGGTAGGTGGCGTCTGCAGTGGCTCCTGTGTCTAAATGATCACAGACGACACAGTCACAGATAAGCCGAAGGCCAGCTTGCTCTCCTGCCGTCTGTGCTTGTGGCCGCCCCTGGATGACCCAGAGGAGCCTGCCGGCCCCAGGACTTGGGCCATGGGTTTTCCTGGGGCCTCCTCTCAGATCTCAGAGATCTGGCAGCTCCGCCTCCTGACCCGTGCGCCTCCACGTGGCCCCCCACAGGCCCCGTGGCTGACGGTGCGCGGTCCTGTCCCCTGACTCGAGGAGCATCTAGGGCAGTGGCCTGTGCTCTGTGACGGACACGCTGGACTCTGGTCAGGCAGCTCCTCCCGCCCCACTGCTGTGCTCTGCCGCCCGGGCCCTCCTTTTGTCACGGGGCTCATTTGAGGATTGCGCTTCAGGGCTGGGGCTTGTTAAGTCTGGTGAACCATCGGATGTCCACCTGGCTGTCTCCAGAGGAGGCTGTCAGGGCAGGAGTCCAGCCCTGAAGCCCTGTGGAGCAGAGTATCTGAGACTTCCTGGGGTGGCTTGGAGTTGGTGGGAGATTCAAGGCAGAGTGCTTGTGAGTGCAGCCGTGGCCACGCTCTGGGAGCAGGGTCCTTAGATCGCTGCTGCGGGCGGGCATGCGCGGGTGCCTCCTGCAGACTGCCGGCCCCACGGACAAGGCTCCCTCTCCAGGAACCCGCAGTTCCCTCCCCCCGAGATGGCTGTGGTAACCACGAGAGGGGGCGGCCCCGGGCTGCAGGGCTGAGTGAGGGGCCGGGCCTGCACTGCAGCCTGGGGAGGCAGGCGCTGTGTGAGGATCTCTGGGGTCTAGGGCAGGGCAGAGGAGGCGGTGGGCTGGGGGTCACTCACTGCGGACTCCTGGTCTGCGTGCTGACTCCTCTGAGTTCTTGATCCAGAAACATCAGCGGCAACGAAAAGCACTGTTGCCACGGATCTCTGCCAGGCTTTGGCTCACCTGTCTGATCTGTGTTTCTAGGTGCTGGCAAAGCCCCAACCCTGGGCGGCGGTTTCCATGTGAGCCTGGGAAAGGAGTCACGTGCACAGACGCTGCAGAACGGTACTTCCCTGAGGGGGCTACGGGGGCGGGCGGGCTCCCGGCGGGCGGGCTGCAGGGCAAAGCACAAGTGTGGCGGCCTGCGGCGGCCAGCACACCTGCTGCCTGCCCGAGGAGCTGTGGGAGCAGGCGCCACCCCAGCCACCGGGCCCCTGCTGGGCACCCTGGGCGTGCTCCAGTCACTGCGGGGCCGCCTCGCTCGCCGTCGGGGCCCGGTGGGCCTGCGCCTTCTGAAGCCAGTCAGTCTCTGGTGGGCACAGAGATGGCGTGGGGCCAGCGCTTGGACCTGCAGTGTGGCCACTTCCGTGGGGTCTGTGACTGTGCCAGCCCGCAACAGACGGGAGAAGTGTCTGTTCTAAGCTCGGCCTGTGTTTAATTGGGCCACTCGTCTTCTTATTAAGTGGCAAAAGTTCTTTATGTGTTTCATACATGAGTCTTTCATCAGCGCTATGATTTGCAACAGCGTGCGCCCATTCTGTGGGTTGACGGTGAGTGTGAATCGAAGGGTCTAACTTTGAGGCCATGCGGCTGTTTGCTCCGCTGTCCCATGAGTTTGTGTCGTCAGTAACGGAGATTGCCTGATTCCGTCCACATAGCAGAGGTTTATGAAGCTGGTGCTTCTGTCTGAGTTCTGTGATTCTAGTTCTGAGGCCGAGGTTTTGGTTGCCTTGAGCCACTGTCTGTGTCTGGTGTTGAGGTGAGTGCCCACCTGCGCTCTTTTGCACGTGGTGCCCATTTTCCCAGCGCCGCTGCCGAGGAGGCTGCTCATTCGTGGCGCCCTTGTCAGGAGGCGGTGACTGGCAGGGCTTTGGGTTCTCGCCTCCGCCCTCCAGGCTTACATCTGCCCTTTTGCTGGTATCACACTGTTTTGCTTGTTGCATCTTAGTAGCATGTTTTGAAATCAGGAAGTTGGACTCCTCCCAATTTGCTCTTCATTTTTAACACTGTTCTGTTGCCTGTTCTGAGTCTCTTGAATTTACAGATGAGTTTTAGGTTGAGTTTGTCAGTTTTTGCGAAGAGCCCACTGAGAATTGGACAGAGACCAGTGGCCTCTGTTGATGAGTCCGGGGACGGGTCCAGTGCCCTCTGTGGGTGAGTCCGGGGACGGGTCCAGTGCCCTCTGTGGGTGAGTCCGGGGACGGGTCCAGTGCCCTCTGTGGGTGAGTCCGGGGACGGGTCCAGTGCCCTCTGTGGGTGAGTCCGGGGACGGGTCCAGTGCCCTCTGTGGGTGAGTCCGGGGACGGGTCCAGTGCCCTCTGTGGGTGAGTCCGGGGACGGGTCCAGTGCCCTCTGTGGGTGAGTCCGGGGACGGGTCCAGTGCCCTCTGTGGGTGAGTCCGGGGACGGGTCCAGTGCCCTCTGTGGGTGAGTCCGGGGACGGGTCCAGTGCCCTCTGTGGGTGAGTCCGGGGACGGGTCCAGTGCCCTCTGTGGGTGAGTCCGGGGACGGGTCCAGTGCCCTCTGTGGGTGAGTCCGGGGACGGGTCCAGTGCCCTCTGTGGGTGAGTCCGGGGACGGGTCCAGTGCCCTCTGTGGGTGAGTCCGGGGACGGGTCCAGTGCCCTCTGTGGGTGAGTCCGGGGACGGGTCCAGTGCCCTCTGTGGGTGAGTCCGGGGACGGGTCCAGTGCCCTCTGTGGGTGAGTCCGGGGACGGGTCCAGTGCCCTCTGTGGGTGAGTCCGGGGACGGGTCCAGTGCCCTCTGTGGGTGAGTCCGGGGACGGGTCCAGTGCCCTCTGTGGGTGAGTCCGGGGACGGGTCCAGTGCCCTCTGTGGGTGAGTCCGGGGACGGGTCCAGTGCCCTCTGTGGGTGAGTCCGGGGACGGGTCCAGTGCCCTCTGTGGGTGAGTCCGGGGACGGGTCCAGTGCCCTCTGTGGGTGAGTCCGGGGACGGGTCCAGTGCCCTCTGTGGGTGAGTCCGGGGACGGGTCCAGTGCCCTCTGTGGGTGAGTCCGGGGACGGGTCCAGTGCCCTCTGTGGATGAGTCCGGGGACGGGTCCAGTGCCCTCTGTGGATGAGTCCGGGGACGGGTCCAGTGCCCTCTGTGGGTGAGTCCGGGGACGGGTCCAGTGCCCTCTGTGGGTGAGTCCGGGGACGGGTCCAGTGCCCTCTGTGGGTGAGTCCGGGGACGGGTCCAGTGCCCTCTGTGGGTGAGTCCGGGGACGGGTCCAGTGCCCTCTGTGGGTGAGTCCGGGGACGGGTCCAGTGCCCTCTGTGGGTGAGTCCGGGGACGGGTCCAGTGCCCTCTGTGGGTGAGTCCGGGGACGGGTCCAGTGCCCTCTGTGGGTGAGTCCGGGGACGGGTCCAGTGCCCTCTGTGGGTGAGTCCGGGGACGGGTCCAGTGCCCTCTGTGGGTGAGTCCGGGGACGGGTCCAGTGCCCTCTGTGGGTGAGTCCGGGGACGGGTCCAGTGCCCTCTGTGGGTGAGTCCGGGGACGGGTCCAGTGCCCTCTGTGGGTGAGTCCGGGGACGGGTCCAGTGCCCTCTGTGGGTGAGTCCGGGGACGGGTCCAGTGCCCTCTGTGGGTGAGTCCGGGGACGGGTCCAGTGCCCTCTGTGGGTGAGTCCGGGGACGGGTCCAGTGCCCTCTGTGGGTGAGTCCGGGGACGGGTCCAGTGCCCTCTGTGGGTGAGTCCGGGGACGGGTCCAGTGCCCTCTGTGGGTGAGTCCGGGGACGGGTCCAGTGCCCTCTGTGGGTGAGTCCGGGGACGGGTCCAGTGCCCTCTGTGGGTGAGTCCGGGGACGGGTCCAGTGCCCTCTGTGGGTGAGTCCGGGGACGGGTCCAGTGCCCTCTGTGGGTGAGTCCGGGGACGGGTCCAGTGCCCTCTGTGGGTGAGTCCGGGGACGGGTCCAGTGCCCTCTGTGGGTGAGTCCGGGGACGGGTCCAGTGCCCTCTGTGGGTGAGTCCGGGGACGGGTCCAGTGCCCTCTGTGGGTGAGTCCGGGGACGGGTCCAGTGCTCTCTGTGGATAGGTCTGGGGACAGGTCCAGTGGTCTCTGGGTGAGTCCGGGGACAGGTCCAGTGGCCTCTGTGGGTGAGTCCGGGGGCGGGTCCAGTGGCCTCTGTGGGTGAGTCCGGGGGCGGGTCCAGTGGCCTCTGTGGGTGCGTCCGGGGCGGGTGCTCTGTTGACAAGGCGGAGTCTTCTCACTCCTGGCTCAGAGTGCCTTTCTGTTGGTTTAGGCCTTCCTTAACTTGTTCAAACAATTTTTGTGGTTTTCAAAGTATAAGTTTTTCATCTTTGCTAATTTATTTTAAATATTTTGTCCTTTTGATGCTATTATAAATGGAATTGCTTTCTTTATTTCATTTTTTGATTGTTTGTTGCCAGTGTATAGAAATATGATAGATATTTGTGTATTGCTCTTGTATCCTGCAACCCTTGAAAATCCCACTTAATAGTTTTCAGTGGATTTCTGAGAATCTTCTGTATATGAGATCGTGACATCTGAAATAGATACAGCCTTGCTTTACTGTCTAATCTAGGCACCATTTAAATCTCTTCCCTGACAGTGCTGTCTGGACCCTCCAGCGCCACGCCGCCTCCAGGAGCCTGGTTGCTGACTGAGGGCAGGCACTGTGCTCTCACAGCTGGGCATGACGTCGGCTGTGGTCTCTCAGGCAGGGCTCCCCTGCTGGGGCGCCTCAGGCCTCTGTGAGCATCCTCTCAGGGACGTGCTAGCACCCGAGTGCCTCCCAGCGGGATGTGTTGCCAGGCTTTGCAGCCCTCACTTGCATGCTGGGTGATACGGAGCACCCTTCCTTGCAGCCTGATCTCCCTGTCCAGGGCTCTCGAGGCCCTGCCTGGCTGCCCACTGCTGCTGTGGATGGTGGCGGCCGGCACGCCCTCGGCCAGCCGTTTCCTAGTCCCGCAGCACCTGACGGCTGTGTTGCTGATTACTGAGAGGGCGGGCGGTGGGCTTCTGGTTACGACCCACGCCAGAATGTGTTAGGGTTTCCTGTGAGCTTTTCCCTTTGACCCCCTGGATTGTTAGTGTTGTTGGGTCTTTTCTTATATCCAGCTTGACTCTCCTGTGTTTAGAGACAATATTCTGCAGGATTCTAGTCTGAATGATGTGGCTTCATGGCCCAGCATCTGTCTGGTCAGTTACAATCAGTTTGGACGCGTGAACAGAACATGTTTCTGCAGGGGGCGCGGTGTGTGTGTAGGCTGCTGGGGTCGGGCTTCCTCCAGAGCTTGCTGGTCTGCCTGGCGCTGCAGGAGCGAGCTAAAGCCTCCATGGTGGCTGTGGGTCTGTCCCTTTCTGCCATAGTTTTGTTGGCCTTCGGTTTTGCCTATGTAGACTATGTGTATACAAATTTAGGGCACACAAATTTATGTACTTATTTAGGCCACATCGCGTGGCTTGAAGGGACTTAGTCCTCTGACCAGGGACTGAACCCAGACCATGGTGTTGGAGGACTTTCCAGGTGGTGCTAGTGGTAAAGGACCCACCTGCCGATTCAGGAGACATGAGAGATGGGTTCGAGCTCTGGGTTGGGAAGATCCCCTGGAGGAGGGCATGGCAACCCACTCCAGTGTCCTTGCCTGGAGGATCGCATGGACAGAGGAGCCTGGCGGGCTACGGTCCATGGGGCCGCACAGCGCTGGGCTGAGTTGGCACGCACGGTGTTGGAAGCCTGCAGTCCTGTGTCTTTAGGGGCTCCCTGCTGCTTCCAGAGCAGAGTTCTTCCTGAGGGTGGCCTGCGCCTCCGCTGCTGGGGCGGTGCTCAGGCCTCACTCCCAGCCCCTCCGGCTGTCTCCAGGCGGCACTGTCCTGTGGCCTTCCTTCTTCTCTGCGCCCGCCTTTAGGATCATCTGCACTTGAAGCACTTTATTCTCAGTAGAGGATGGATCTATTTCCAAAAGCCCAAATCAGGTTGTCCATCAGACCCAAAGCAGTTGTAAAGAGTAGTGTTCATGCAGACATGTTCATGGAAGTAAAATGGTAAATCAGCGGTACAGAGAGAAATACCCCATCTGATTTTAAACACGGCTTAGTTTAAGAAGTCCAGCGGAGCTTGCGGGCTGCTGGGAACAGGGTCAGCGCAGTCTGAGGCCGGGCGAGCCTGCTCGGCGGCCGCCCTTGCCCCTTCCCTGGGGCTCCTGCCCAGGTCAGCGCCCGGCACCTGGGGAGGGGCGGGCTCTGCCTCCGCCCGGCCGGGCAGCTGTCCCCCTCTGGCATCAGCATCCTGTCCCTGCTGGACGGGGCTGTGGGGGCTGAGGGTGGCTGTGAGCTCCAGCCCCGACTCTGCTGCTCTTGTCCAGACCAGCTTCTTCCCGGCGGCCCCGCGCTGTCCTGCCCCTCTGCGCGCCCATGGTGTGCCAGCCTTGCCTTCCGCGGAGGTTTCCTGTGCTTTTCCCTCCGTCCTGGTGAGTCCAGGCTGACTGTGTGTCCTTGCTGTCGGCTTCTGTCGCTTCTGGAGGAGAGGCACGGGCAGGCCGTGTGTGTCTCCTGGATGCCCTCTAAGAGACACGACCGGCCTTGCGTTGGGGCCACGCGCGACTGCAGGCCTGCGCACCCTCCAGGTGGAGCGCGCCGCTTGCACCGCAGGACGCTCCTGCTCTCGGTCACTTCACTCCCGTTTCATGGCGTGAGCTCATCTTTGTGAACAGCGTTTACGGCCGTTTGCTGACTTACTCGTGCACCTCTTTCTCGGTCTGTTGGCACCTCCTCCAGGCCCAGGCTCTGGTGGCTTCCCGCATGGTCCTCCTCGTGGCTGGTTGCCCCCTTCTCTCCACCGCAGCTGCCCTGTCCTGCCATGGGGGTGTCCGGCACTTGCTCCCTGCCGCCTGCCCCCAGCTTGTGGGTTGAGTTGGAGTCTATGGATTCACCTTCTGTTGTTACTATTTATGTTCCATTTTGGGTGCCTTTCTTAGGAAATTAGAGAGAACTGGAGGAGAAACAGACGTCTGCGTCGTGGGCCCGCTCACTCGGGGTCCACGCCTCCTGCCCCTGCCCCGGAGGCTGGTGCCCCAGGCCCCTCTTGTGGGCCCACTCACTCGGGGTCCACGCCTCTTACCCCTGCCCTGGAGGCCGGTGCCCCAGGCTCCTCTTGTGGGCTCGCCTCTGGTTTCACTGGAAACATGCTGAGCCCCAGTTGAGGTGTGGCTCAGCGGGAGAGAAGCCCTGCACCCCTGTCTTCCCTCCAGGAGCCTGGCAGGGCTGGGGTGGGTCAAGGTGTGCTGGATGGCCAGCACGGGGATGCAGTCCCGTCTGAGTCACTGTCTCACTGCTTGTTTCTTAACTTGGACCTTTGGGTTCTCTCTCTCCTTGGGATTCTCAGATGCCTCTAGGCTGGAGCTTTGTTACTGGCCTGATGGACCCTTTCACGTGGGAGATGTTTCTCAGAAGAAGTTTTACTGTATTCTCTGTTTGTCTGTTTTCCTTGGCATAACATATGTGAAACGTGTAACTGTACCAACTGTAGGTGAACTCCTGGGTTAGTGTGGGCGACTTAAGGCCTGAGCACACAGCATGGTCCAGCGTGTGCTTGTGCCCCAGAGAGCTCCCTCCTGTCTAATCTCCCTGGTTTTCTGCTGCAGACAGTCGGGGCCATGCCAGCGCACCTTCGTGTGTGCCAGTGGTCTGTTTGCTCGCAGGGCTTCATTTGTGAATGTGCTGCGTCCTCTTCCTGCCGTGGACGCTCGGCGGTCCGTGCGGACGCTCGGCGGTCCTTGTGGCTGCCCTGCACGTTTCGATGGGCTCACCTCTTGGGACGGTGCCGCAGGCGGGGTCCTGGGGCATATGGCGTGCGTGTTGGTCTGCAGCGGACGTGTCGGCCCCTGTGCTTACTGGCCTTTCTGGGGGGTGCGCAGCACTCAGGGACCTTGCTCTGCTCTCCCTGGTGAGCGGTGAGATGGGCTGCTTTTGCTTGGTCCTCTCTGAGCTGCCTGTTGCATCTTTTGTACAACTTTGTTTTTTTTTTAAATGAGTTATTGTTTTCTTATTGATTTGTAAACTTCCTTATAAATTTGGAATTCAAGTCTTCTGATGCATATACGTATTTTGAGTCTTTCTTCCAGTAGATGACTTTTCACTTTCTTAATGTCTTCTGATGAACAGAAATTTCTTAATTTTAACAGAGTCCCTATATATCCGTTTTTATACTTAGGGGGTTTTGTGATCTAAGATCTTAATTCTTGGGACTTCCCTCTGGGCTCCCAATGCAGGGGACCTGGGTTTGATCCTTCGTCACAGAACTAAGATCCCACATGCTGCAACTAAGATTGGACGCAGCCAAATAAAAAATGATAAAATTTTAAAAGATCTTAATTCTTGTCTGTGCTAAGGTCTGAAGATACTCGTCTGTGTTTTCCCTTAGGAGCTTTATTGCTGTATATTTTGCATTCACGTTTGTGATTTTTTATATATGGTGTGAAGCAGAGGTTGAGGCTTGCGTTTTCCAATTTTATTATATCTTTGTTGACGTATAGTTGGTTTGCAGTGTTGTCCAGTCTCTGCTGTATAGCAGTGGGAGTCAGCACATTCCCCGTTCTCTAGGTTGTCTTTTTTTAATGGTTTCCTTTGCTGTGCAAAAGCTTTTGAATTTGATTAGGTCCCATTTGTGCATTTTTATCTCTATTGCCTTGGGAGACTGACCGAAGAGACATAGGTAAGATTTTGTGTTTTTCTTTGCATGATGTGAGGATGTGTTCTAAGGTCCTTGATTGACATGTGACTGTCCACCTTTCCCGGCACCACTTGCAGGAGAGACTGTTCCCCACTTTACGCCTCGCCTCTGTAGCTGGAGAGTAGCTGCCCACGAGTGTGAGTCTCTCTCCGGGCCCTCTCCTCTGCTCCGTTGGTCTGGCGTCTGTTTCTGGTGCCACACCGTTTTGGTTGCTGACGCTTTGCCGTATCGCCTGAAGCCTGGTGACAGAGCTATGCCTCCCACGTCGCCCCCCACCCCTCACCCCACCTAGGCTTTGCAATTCCAGGTCTCTTATGGTTCCTTATAAAATTTCATACTGTTTGTTCTAGTTCTGTGAAAAATGTCATGGGTATTTCCATAGGGATTGAATTGAATCTGTGGATTCCTTTGGATGTTGCCATTTTAACAATATTCTTCCAATCCAGAAGCATCAGGTATCTTCCCATTTCTTTGAATCTCCTTTAATTTAATTAATGTTTTATAATTCCAAACATATAAGTCTTTCACCTCCTTGGCCAGGTTCTTTCCTAGGTATATATATTTGGTGCTGTTTTAAAAGACATTGGTTTTTTTTTACATTCCCTTTCTGATATTTCATTGTTAGTGTAAAGAAATGCAGCTGATATTTGAATGTTAATATTGTATCCTGCTACTTCTCTAAATTCATTTAGATGTAGTTTTTGTGTGGAGTCCTTAGGGTTTTCTGCTAGCATATATGGTATCATCTCATCTGCATGTAGTGCTAGTTTCACCTTTTGCCTTCCAATTTGAATACCTTTTACTTCTTTTTCTTGTCTGATTGCTGTGGCTAAAACTTCAATACCATGATGAATAGACGTGGTGGGAGTGGGCATCCTTGTCTTGTTTGAGATTTTAGTAGGAAGGCTCTTAGCTTTTCACCACTGAGTATTATATAGGCTGTGGGTTTTCATAAATGGCCTTTATTATGTTGAGATATGCTCCCACTATTCCCCCTTTGGTAGCAATGTTTTGTCATGAATGAATATTGAACTTTGTCAAATGCTTTTTCTGCGTCTACTGAGATAATCATGTCGGTTTTGACTTTTCTTTTGTTGGTGTGGGTTATTACGTCGATGGATTTGTAAGCATGAGCCGTCCTTGTGAGACTGGGATGAATCCTACTTGGTTGCTTTTTCTGTGTCTACTGAGATGATCACATGGGTTTTGACTTTTCTTTTGTTGGTGTGGGTTATTACATCGATAGATTTGCAAACGTTGAGCCATCCTTGTGAAACTGGGATGAACCCTACTTGGTTGTGTTGTATGATCTTTTATCTGTGTTGTTGAATTTGGTTTGCTAATGTTTTGTTGAGAATTTTTGTATCTGTATTCAAAGATATCGGCCTATGATTTTTCCTTTTTGGTGGTGTCTTTGTCTGATTTTGGTATTAGGGTGATGCTGGCTTCATAGAATGTCTGTGGGAGTATTCCCTGCTCTTCAGTCTTTTGGATGAGTTTGAGACAAGTCAGTGTAGTAAGGTCTTTTTTGTATGTTTGGTAGAATTCACCTGTGCAGCCATCTGGTCCTGGACTTGTTTGTAGGGAGGGTTTGCTTGTTTGTTTTACAGATTCTGTTTGGTTTCCCTTGATCGAGTCTGTTCGCATCGCCTGTCTCTTGTTGGTTCAGTCTTGGCGGGCTGTTTGTGGCTCCCCTCTCCTCCGCGGTTGGGCCTGCCGGCGTCCTCCAGCATGGCCTCGCGGCGTCCGCTCGCGTGGCGCTCTCCTCAGTCCTGGGCTTCTGCAGAGTTGGGCGAGAGTCCTGCTGCTTCATTTCTTAGTTCATTTGTTCGGCTTCTCTTATCTTCTTGGTGAGCCTAGCCAACGGTTTGCCAATTTTGTTTACTCTTTCAAACCCAGAATCGTCTCCTGGTTTTATTGATTTTTTTTTCCTATTTAAAAAGAATGTCTATTTTATTTATTTCCTTTCTGCTTCCTTCAGGTTTTACTGGTTCTTCTTCTGTTTTAGGTCGTGAGTTAGGTTGTTTACTCGGGATCTTTCTTGTTTTTGAATGAAGGCCTCCATCCCTATGAACTTGCCTCTTAGCGTTGCTTTTGCTGCATCCCATAGATTTTGTGTTCGATCCCTGGGTCAGGAAGATCCCCTGGAGAACGGAACGGCAACCCACTCCAGTATTCTTACCCAGGAGGTCCCGTGGACATAGGAGCTTGGTGGGCTACTGGCCGTGAGGCCACACAGAGTCAGATGGGGCGCAGTGACGCCGCAGCGGGCAGGTTTGCGCGTCTGTGCTTCGCAGCCGCCACTCGCCCCAGGCGTTGGCAGCGCGCTGTCTAGTCTCCATGTGGTGGTGTTTCTCACTTCTTTTCTCGTGCTTGATTCCTAGTCTCCTGCCATTGCGCTCAGAGAAGGTGCTTGAGAGGCTTCTGTGTCTTGCGTGTGTGGAGGTCAGTTTTGTGCCCTAGTATGTGCTTAGTCCGAGACAGTGTTCCTTGTGTGCTTGAAAAGAGGGTGTGTTCTGGTTTTTCTTTTGGATGTAATGTGAGCGTATCAGTTGAGTCTCACTTCTCTGCGGCATCACTCGGGGCCTCTGTGGCCTTCCTGACTCTCGGGGAGGCGTCCGTCAGTGTCAGTGGGCTGCTGAAGCCTTCTGTTCTTGCTGTGTTCCCGTCAATTGCTCCTTTACGTCAATTCAGTTCAGTCACTCGGCCACGTCCGACTCTTTGCAACCCCATGGGCTGCAGCACGCCAGGCCTCCCTGTCCGTCACCAGCTCCGGGAGTTTTCTCAGACTCATGTCCATTGAGTTGGTGATTCTGTCTAACCATCCCATCTTATCCTTTGCCGCCCCCTTCTCCTCCTGCCCTGTCTTTCCCAGCATCAGGGTCTTTTCCAGTGAGTCGGCTCTTTGCATCAAGTGGCCACAGTACTGGAGCTTCAGCTTCAGCAACTGTCCTTCCAATGCACACCCAGGACTGGTCCCCTCTGGGATGGGCTGGTTGGGTCTCCTTGCACCCAGGGCCTCTCGAGCGTCTTCTCTAGAACCACAGTTTGAAAGCGTCAGTTCTTTGGTGCCTAGTCTTCGTTATGCTCCGACTCTTACTTCTGTGCATGGCCACCGGGAGAGCCACAGCTTTAACTGTGCAGATCTTTGTCAGCAAAGTGATCTGATGTCTCTGCTTTTTAATACGTTGCCGAGGTTTGTCACAGCTTCCCTTCCAAGGAGCAGGTGTCGTGATTCCACGGGTACTGTCACCGCCCACAGTGATCTTGGAGCCCAAGAAAATAAAGCCTGTCGCTGTCCTACTTTTTCACCTTCTCTTTGCCATGAAGTGATGGGACTGGAGGCCAGGATCTTAGTTTTTCGAATACTGAGTTTTAAGCCAGATTTTTCACTTTCTTCTTTCACGGTCATGAAGAGGCTCTCTAGTTCTGCTTCACTTTTTGCCATTTAGAGTGGTATCATCTGCATATTTGAGGTTGTTAATATTTCTCCCAGCATTCTTGATTATAGTTTGTGAGTCATCCAGCCCGGCATTTCCCATGATGTAATTTGCATGTAAGCTAAATAAGCAGGGTGACAACATACAGCCTTGTCATACCCCTTTCTCAATTTTGAACCAGTCATTGTTGAGTGACTGGCTCTAACTGCTCCTTCTCGACGTGCGTATGGGTCAGGCAGTCTGGTGTTTCCGTCTTGTGAAGAATGTTCCACAACGTGTTGTGATCCACACAAAGGGTTTAGCACAGTCGGTGGAGCAGAAGCAGATGTTTCTCTGGAATTCCTTTGCTTTTTCTGTGATCCAGCAGATGTTGGCAACTTGATCTCTGGCTCCTCTGCCTTTTCTAAACCCACCTTGCATATCTGCACGACTCTAGTCTCTGGAATCGGGTGAGGCAGTATTGTCCCTTTCCTGTCGGTTCCGTCAGGTTTTATTTGGTACGATCTGAATCTATGGTATTAAATCCATACCGTTGCCAATCTTCAAATAAACCAGCCAGCTCTCTCATCAGCAAAGCAAGTGTACTTGGGAGTGGCAGAGGCACGCTGTGGCCGGCTGGCCGTGGGCGGGTCCTGCAGGCAGCAGAGAGGAGCCTCACCGGACAGACAGGAGGAGGAGGTTGGGGTCTCTGAGGGTCCGTTGAGGACAGCGAGGGTCGTGTGGCAGCTGCTTCCCCTTGGCCAAGCTCCCTTCCTCGTTGCAGGGCTGCGGGGCTGTGGGGCCAGTGGCTTCCTGCCTGGGGTGTAGAGCGAGCGTGTGGGAGGCGTCTTCGGGAGAGCGCCCCCCCTGCGGGGCTCCGCCTCGTTCCCCGCGGCTGCCCTGCTCATCTGCGCGCTTGGTGGGACTGTTAGCTCTTTGGGTGGTGCCGTCTGTCCTAATCACAGGCCTCTCCATCTGGGTGGCCTTTCGTGCCTGGATGTCTGCCCGTCTGCCCAGCTGCATGCCTCCCTCTGGGGCCTGCCCCCTGGAAGCCACCCTTCTCCTCTGGGGGCCCTTCCTCCTGCTCTTAGCTCTCTTTTTAAATCTTCACCTGTGCCCACTCTGTGGTTTGGTTATTTCTGAGCTTTTACAAAATGTTCAGTGATCACATTTTTAATTTTTCAAGGACTGCGTCTTTTGATTGCAGCCTACTCACACTTTCCTATGTGTTGGCGTGTTTCCATACTTTGAGGTCACAGTGGAGCTTGGGGCGCTCTCTTCTCTTAGCCGTCTGCCTCTGGAGCCTGGTGCTTCTTCCTCTCTCTCCACACTGGCGTTTTCTACACAGGTTGGGTGACTCTCAGTGGTCGGTCCATGTTTATACGAATGTGGGTCTTAAGCTGGCCTTTTACACCTGTAGCCCCCCCAGGGCGCCCACTGGCTTCTTGGTGCCCCTGGGTCTGATGGCAGGCGTGGTTTCTCGCGTGCTGCCAGGCGGGACGGGTGTGACGTGCTCGTTCACCCTGATGGGCGCTGCGCAGGCCCGGCTGGCGCCGTGAAGGTCCTCCGGGCGAGAGGAGGCTTCTGGGCCGAGCCCTGTAGCATCACAGCTCCGCTTCTTAAGCCGCTGGGTCAGGCCCTCCTCCCGCATGCCCCCAGGGCACTGGCCGGCCCTCGCGCTGTGTCCATGTTTGTGCTCTCTGCCATCTCCATTGCTCTGGGAGGATGCTGGTCAGGTGCCGTCTTGAAGGGAGAGGCAGGCCTTAGTTTCACAAAATGTCAAAAGTTTGAAGACATCTCTGTGCTAGTGAGTTGACTTTTTGCGTTCATTCCTTATTTTTAGGAGAGTAAGCTGTGGCTGGCTGACTGGGAACCTGTTTTGCGTAGGCCTGCGTTCACCAGTACCTTTGTGCTTTTAGAGGCTGCACACATGCCTGCATCCTGTGCCTTGCTCAGTGCCGACTGCGCTTGCCCAGCGTGCGTGAATTAAAAACTCACCTGGGGGCCGGGACTAACTTCTCATGGCTACAGGGCTTCTTTTCTGGGTGATGGAATGTACCGAAGTGGTAATGGTCAAACAACTCTTGTGAATATGCTAACCGCTCCACGGGACAGCTTGAGTGGATAGCTCTCACAGTATGTGAACTGCAGAGCAATGAAGATGTGATGAGATGACTTGCTCGATACTTTCAAGGCCCCCACCCAGCTGCGGGGGCCCTGGCCCGCGGCGTGTGGGGCTGAGCTAGGTCCCGGGCTCTGTGAGCACCCTCTGCAAGGACCTTCCTCTCCCTGTGTTACTGGAGCCCCTGTGCTTACTGGGCTGTGGGGCAGACCGTGCTCATCCACCTGACATCCTGGGTGCATGAGCTGTGATGGGGAGCAGCGACCCGCCCTCCTCTCTCTGCAGACGGTCAGGATGTTGGCTGAGCTCTGGCCTCGGCTCTGGGACCGTGACCGTGATCCTGCCTCAGCTCCGTCCAGGCTCTGCTGGAGGTCGCGGGGGTAGGGCCACCGGGGCCAGGGCACTAACGGGCCCTGCTGACTGCTAGGTGCCAGCCCACCCACCTGTTCCCCTGGGCGTTGGCTCCCTGGGCACCCCCCTTTGGCCAGGGGTCAGTCTGAGCCCGCAGCCCTGAGCACAGCCCGGGGCAGCGGAATCAGCTCTGGGGTCTCTGAGGGTCCGTTGAGGACAGCGAGGGTCGTGTGGCAGCTGCTTCCCCTTGGCCAAGCTCCCTTCCTCGTTGCAGGGCTGCGGGGCTGTGGGGCCAGTGGCTTCCTGCCTGGGGTGTAGAGCGAGCGTGTGGGAGGCGTCTTCGGGAGAGCGCCCCCCCTGCGGGGCTCCGCCTCGTTCCCCGCGGCTGCCCTGCTCATCTGCGCGCTTGGTGGGACTGTTAGCTCTTTGGGTGGTGCCGTCTGTCCTAATCACAGGCCTCTCCATCTGGGTGGCCTTTCGTGCCTGGATGTCTGCCCGTCTGCCCAGCTGCATGCCTCCCTCTGGGGCCTGCCCCCTGGAAGCCACCCTTCTCCTCTGGGGGCCCTTCCTCCTGCTCTTAGCTCTCTTTTTAAATCTTCACCTGTGCCCACTCTGTGGTTTGGTTATTTCTGAGCTTTTACAAAATGTTCAGTGATCACATTTTTAATTTTTCAAGGACTGCGTCTTTTGATTGCAGCCTACTCACACTTTCCTATGTGTTGGCGTGTTTCCATACTTTGAGGTCACAGTGGAGCTTGGGGCGCTCTCTTCTCTTAGCCGTCTGCCTCTGGAGCCTGGTGCTTCTTCCTCTCTCTCCACACTGGCGTTTTCTACACAGGTTGGGTGACTCTCAGTGGTCGGTCCATGTTTATACGAATGTGGGTCTTAAGCTGGCCTTTTACACCTGTAGCCCCCCCAGGGCGCCCACTGGCTTCTTGGTGCCCCTGGGTCTGATGGCAGGCGTGGTTTCTCGCGTGCTGCCAGGCGGGACGGGTGTGACGTGCTCGTTCACCCTGATGGGCGCTGCGCAGGCCCGGCTGGCGCCGTGAAGGTCCTCCGGGCGAGAGGAGGCTTCTGGGCCGAGCCCTGTAGCATCACAGCTCCGCTTCTTAAGCCGCTGGGTCAGGCCCTCCTCCCGCATGCCCCCAGGGCACTGGCCGGCCCTCGCGCTGTGTCCATGTTTGTGCTCTCTGCCATCTCCATTGCTCTGGGAGGATGCTGGTCAGGTGCCGTCTTGAAGGGAGAGGCAGGCCTTAGTTTCACAAAATGTCAAAAGTTTGAAGACATCTCTGTGCTAGTGAGTTGACTTTTTGCGTTCATTCCTTATTTTTAGGAGAGTAAGCTGTGGCTGGCTGACTGGGAACCTGTTTTGCGTAGGCCTGCGTTCACCAGTACCTTTGTGCTTTTAGAGGCTGCACACATGCCTGCATCCTGTGCCTTGCTCAGTGCCGACTGCGCTTGCCCAGCGTGCGTGAATTAAAAACTCACCTGGGGGCCGGGACTAACTTCTCATGGCTACAGGGCTTCTTTTCTGGGTGATGGAATGTACCGAAGTGGTAATGGTCAAACAACTCTTGTGAATATGCTAACCGCTCCACGGGACAGCTTGAGTGGATAGCTCTCACAGTATGTGAACTGCAGAGCAATGAAGATGTGATGAGATGACTTGCTCGATACTTTCAAGGCCCCCACCCAGCTGCGGGGGCCCTGGCCCGCGGCGTGTGGGGCTGAGCTAGGTCCCGGGCTCTGTGAGCACCCTCTGCAAGGACCTTCCTCTCCCTGTGTTACTGGAGCCCCTGTGCTTACTGGGCTGTGGGGCAGACCGTGCTCATCCACCTGACATCCTGGGTGCATGAGCTGTGATGGGGAGCAGCGACCCGCCCTCCTCTCTCTGCAGACGGTCAGGATGTTGGCTGAGCTCTGGCCTCGGCTCTGGGACCGTGACCGTGATCCTGCCTCAGCTCCGTCCAGGCTCTGCTGGAGGTCGCGGGGGTAGGGCCACCGGGGCCAGGGCACTAACGGGCCCTGCTGACTGCTAGGTGCCAGCCCACCCACCTGTTCCCCTGGGCGTTGGCTCCCTGGGCACCCCCCTTTGGCCAGGGGTCAGTCTGAGCCCGCAGCCCTGAGCACAGCCCGGGGCAGCGGAATCAGCTCCTAGCTCTTTGTGGGGGAAGCGCAGGCCGCTGGCCCAGTGTAGAGTGGTCTTTGCCAGAGGAGAGTGGGCCCGGCACAGGAGGACGCGGGGCGGGCTGCGTGCGCCCCAGACCCTGGCTCCTGCGAGGCTCGCCAGTGGCACGGGGCACGTCTGCCTCCCCCTTGGTGCCCCTGCGGCCTGTTCCCGTGGCTCCCGGGAGGCTGTGCTCCAGGCAGAGGTGTGCGTGCAAACTTGGTCCCGGCCGGCCTGTGCGCACCAGCCTGGGCAGAGGCTGGCGTGGAGCCCGTGGGGAAGGCTGGGTGGGCGCTCAGGCTCGGGAGGGGCCTTTGTGGTGGAGCGTGTGTACTCGGGGCCCGTGGTCAGTGTTCAGCGCCAGGCGGCCGGCTTACCCACAGCCCTTCCCAGACTCAGTGAGCTCGGGGCATTGGGAAGGGCTCTGCCCCGGGGCTGACCTGCCCCACTCCACCCTGGAGGGAACTCGCACCCCGTGTCCATACATATGATTTTACTGGAACCCCTGTGAACACGGAACGTTTTGCAAAGCATGAAAGCAAACGGGTAAACCTTGACACTCTGCCTAAGTTGCTGAGGCAGTCGCGTGACGCCGACAGTGTTGGCGAGCGCCGGCTCGCCTGCTGGGATCCGCGGTAACGTGTCGTGTTGTGTCCTAGGGAGGCGTCAGATCCAACACCTGGGGAGCCAGCTGCAGCTGAACCAGCACTGCCTGGACACCGCGTTCAACTTCTTCAAGATGGCCGTGAGCAAGCACCTGACCCGGGGCCGGAGGACGGCGCACGTGGTGGCGGCCTGCCTCTACCTGGTGTGCCGCACGGAGGGCACCCCGCGTATCCTTCGCTGCCCGGCCTCCCGGCGCCTGCCGCCCCTCGCTGCTCGCGGGCTGCCCCGCTGCCCTGGCTTCTTTCTGGCCTCTTCTTTCCCGCTGTCCACGTCCTTCCCTTTTGCTCCGGGAGAGCCTGCCTCCCGGCCGGGCCGCCGCCTCCGCTCTCCTGGTGGGAGCTGGGGCAGCGGCGTGTCCGGGCCCTTCCTGGGGCGCGGCTGCCCGGCCTCTCTGCCCCTCCTCGCACGCCGTTTCCCTCCGTGTGGTCCCCGCGCGGAGCTGGCCCGGCTGCGGCGGCCCTGAGCCGGGAACGCGCGAGGGCCCTGGAGGCTGCGCGGGGCGACCCTCAGTATCCGAGCCTCTCGCTGAAGTGTCTGAACCCCGGGGCGTTACCACTGCCGCGTGGAAGGGCCCCGTTGCTTGGAAGGGCGAGGCTCTGCGCCCAGAGGCCCGCGAGGCGGCGTGGTGGAGCTCCGGCCGAGGTCCCGGCCGGCGCGGCAGCCGCGGCGGCGGGAGCGCGATCCCGTCCCCGGGGTCTGGGGGCGAGGGAGCGCGAGCACCGCAGCCGCCCGCCTCCTGCCCACCGCTGCCCACCACCCTGGCCCAGGAGCGGAGCCTGGCGGGCCCGCAGAGGATGGACCTGGGAGCGCTGCCCGGCGGAGGGGCCGCACCAGAGCCCACGCCGTGCAGACGGGCCAGCCGGAGGCTGAGAGCTGCGCGCGCTGCTGGGCCGGGGGTGCTGGCCGAGGCTGGGAGGGGCGATGGTCTGCAGCTCTGCAGTGGCCTGAGAGCCTTGCGCGTGTGCACTTTTGCCCTGCCCTTGGCGTTGAAGAGCTGCTGGCCCCAGCACAGTGGACTGCGGTGTGTGGGGGCAGCGTTTCAGCCCGTCTGCCTGCCCTCGGTCCCCTGGGGAGGGCCGCTTTGGGGGCGGCCGGAGGGCACAGGTGTGGTCAGCCCCCTGACCATCCCTGGTGGCTGGCACTCCAGGCCCCGTCCTCCAGCCGGTGTCCTGGCGCCCTGGACAGGCCTCGGCGCCCTGCCCCTGCAGCCCACTTGCCCTGCCTGGCGCAGCCGCCTTGTCTTCCAGGCCAATTCCAAGGCCCTAGAGTGTATTCAAAGACTTCCCTCTCCTCTCCTCCCCCCAGACTGCCCTCCACGCTCCCCCAACTCCCTCTCTCTGGCCTGGTTTTTAGACCATCGTCTTCGAGTGGGCGTGTTTGGCAGAAACTTCCAGGCTCTAAGGGCTTCCCCAGTAGCTTAGCTGGTAAAGAATCCGCCTGCAATGCAGGAGACCCCAGTTCGATTCCTGGGTCAGGACGATCCGCTGGAGAAGGGATAGGCCGCCCACTCCAGTGTTCTGGCCTTGGAGAATGCCGTGTTAGGGTATCGTCCATGGGGTCGCAAAGAGTCAGATGTGACTGGGTGGCTTTTACTCACTCTCCCGTTCAAGCTGTGAGTGGACGCCGCGTCCCCGCCACGTGAACCGGCCACTGTCTCCCGCGGCTGTGTGTCCGACGCTGGCACGTCCTCTGTGACGCACATCCACGGGAGGGGTGTAGTCCTTGGTGTTTACTGGGCTCCTGCTGAGCGGCCAGCAGGCCTGTGTGTGAGCAGGGAGCCCGGTGCCCTCAGTCCCGAGGCTGCTGACCCCGTCCCCCCTGCCCAGCCTTTAGACCTTCTCCCCCAGGCTTTCAACCCCAGGTCTTGTTCGGGGGGCTTCCGATCTGCAGGCCTGGGGTGCGTGCTTCCACACCGAGCCTCTGCCCTCCCCAGGCTCCTCGGGATCCTTTTTCTCGGAGGACAGTCCTGTGAAGACCCGTTTCTCCCCAGCCCACCACTGCCTGCTTCCCTCTGCTGGCCCCCACCCCTCAACCACTTGCCTCCCCAAGGGCAACCAAAGAATTTAAAAGATCTTAAATAACTTGATTTTTAGCACAGCAGCAAGACTGGGAGGGGAGTGTGCAGACTTGAAACCCCCGTCCACACGCGCGCGCGGCCTCCCTGGTGCACGGCCTCCCTGGTGCACGGCCTCCCTGGCGCGCAGCCTCCCTGGTGCGCACGGCCTCCACACCGCGCACGGCCTCACCGGCACGCAGCCTCCCGGGCCGCACAGCCTCCACACCGCGCGCACGGCCTCCCTGGCGTGCACGGCCTCCCCGGCGTGACGGCCTCCCTGGCGCAATGGCCTCCACCGAGGCAGTCATTCGCCCCCAGTGGTGAGCCCATCGTGACACCTCACTGCCTCCCAGATCACGCGGTCTCCGCCGGGGCTCACGTCCTGTGGATTCGGCAGACACACAGAGGGAGGGTGGCCCAGACAGGGCCGCGGTGGCTGGTGAGCGTTTGTCAGGAGGCGCTCGGCACGTGCAGCTGCAGGCTGAGCTGAGAAGCGCACGGCCCAGTGCTCGTTGCCCGGGCGCCTTGGCACTCAGACCTGCCGCTCAGCGTGTCCTGCCTGCCCACGTCCGATGACGTCCAGTGGGGCCGCTCCCTGGGGTCCAGCAGGCACGCCCTGGGCTGTGAGTCGGCTGGAAAAGAGCCTCCCCTCTTGCCACATTCTTCCTCCTGGCAGCGTTGTTTTCAGTCCCGCGAGCAGCGACTGACCCTGGGCTGTGGCAGTGAGCCCGTGCAGGCCTGGCCGCTGAGCTCCCAGGGAGCTCCTGGGCCTCATCTTTTGTAAACAGACTTCTCGATTCCCATGATGTCCCATCTGTCCATCCTCTCCTTAACGATGAACGGTTTGTGTTCCGTTGAAGAGAGCGTTGCCCCAGTCCTGGAAGTGCTCCCTTCTGGAAGCTTTTGGTTTTGTGTTTCCTGCTGGAGCTGAGGGCCTCCGGTCCCGCGTCTGCTGTGAGGAGAGGGTCAGAGCTGCTGCTTCCCCTGTCGCTGCAGGCCGGCCCTCCCTGCACACGGTGCTGGCACCGTTCCAGCTCCTGTGGGGTCTGTCGCGGCCATCTCAGACCCCTCGTGTGGGTCCGTTGGTGCCAAGACCAGGCGACTTTCCGTGGCAGGTTTGTGACCGTCTCAGAGCCTGCAGCCCAAGACCCGAAGCCTCGTGCTCTTCTGCCTTGGAGGCATCTGGCTGTGTGCGGCGCTGTTTCTCTGTACACGTTTTTGAACCAGATCGTACATTTCTGTGGGGAAAAAAGAAAAGCAACTTGTGGGATTCTGATTGGGTTTGTGAATCCACCTGGGTGAGGCTGACACTCACGGCCAGCAGCGGCCCTTCCAGGGAGTGGCCGCGCCTTAGTTCGTGTGGCCGCCGCCGGCCGCCTGGCTGTCTGAGGCCCGCCCCGGTGCCCTGTGGTGTCAGGCGTGAGGGGCATCCCCGCCTCTGGAGGTGTGCGCCGCGCTTTGCCGCAGACGCCTGCTCTGGGCTTCCTGATGATGCCTTCCTGCCTTTATCGGATGCCAGGCTGGGCGTCTCCTTTTTCTGGTCGCTGGGAGCCCTTATTGTGAAGGGCGCTGGCTCGTCTACGTGTTCATCAGAATGCGCATCACGTGCCGTGATTTTTCTCCTTAATCTGCGCTGAGGTGAACTACACTGGCTTTTTGTTTTTCGGTCGTGCCTCGCGTGTTCAGCATCTTAGCGCCCTTCCAGCTTTGCTTGGTTGTGCTTTGCAAGGCCTTTGTCCGGCTACTTCAGGGGCCAGAGCGCAGGAGTCGGGTCGCCCTTGACGCCCCGCTTCCCTCTGTCTGCGGCGCTTGTGGTGACGGCCCTCTGTCACGTCTCGCGTTTGTGATTTTGCCGTTTTTCTTCTTTGATGTATGTTGCTAGGGGCTTGCCAGTTTCCGTAGTCGTCTTCTTGGTAATGGCTTTGTTGAGATGAAGTCCACGCGGTGAGCTGTGGAAGTCACTGGCATTCGGCCACGCTCGCGCAGCGTGGGGCCGTCACCACAGCCGGTGCAAGACCGCCGTCGCGCCTCAGGAGGCACTCGGCCCCGGCAAGCAGCCTGCGCCCTGTCGCTCTCTGCCTGCCCGTCGCCTTTCTCTGCACACCGCCGCTGGAGCTCCGTGCTTAGCTTGAGAGGCGCTGCCGGCCTGCCTTCCCGGCGCTGGGCCGTGTTGCGCCCACCCCAGCCGTGCAGGGTGGCTCCGGCTTCTCTGCAGCCTCACCAGCGCCAGGCTTTGCTCACCTGTCGTGTGTGCTTACTTTTCACTGATTTCTGCTTGTTGCTTCTCTCCTCCTACTTTCTTTGGGTCTGATTTGCTGCTTCCCAGCCTCCTGGGCCCGTGGGTGCCACCTCTCTGCTTGCCTGCTGCCAGCGCTGGAGGCCCCGACTCTCTCTCCCCGGGCGGGTCTAGAGGCTCCGCGCTGCCTTGCTGGCTTCTGTGGCCTGCACACAGCGGTTTCTGGCTCCCATTCCCGCCTCTTCACGCCGACATCGAGCCACGCTTGCGAGCGTGTGTCCTGCTTTGGAGCCAGCTGCGGGCTTCCTGGGGCTCTGTGCCCTCGCGGCCTCGGGTGGCTCCCGGGGGCCCAGGCGGCGGGCACTGGCGCGTCCCCTCCCGAGTCGGGACCTGGTTCCTGGCTCAGCGTGCCTCCTGTCCTGGTGGCCATGCCACAGGCACTGCCAGCCGTGGCTGTCTGCCCCCGTCGGGCGGAGCGGCCTAGATGCCCATCTGCTCAAGTCGCATAGTCGCGTGCAGGTCAGCCTTGCCGGCTCTCCTGTCCCCTTGTTCTACAGGAAGAGTTTCAAGCTCCTGACGCCGAGGAGGAATGACATACGTTTCCTTTTATCTCGTTGGGTCCGCATTGTATTCTGATGCTCTGTTTAGAGGGTACAGATTCAGGGTCCTGGATCTTCCTGGTGGGAGTGGCGCCGGCCGTTGTGAGGCGTCCGTCTCTGTCACCACGGTCCCCCTTAGGCCCTCCTGTGTCGGGCGTTGGTGCAGGGAGACCCGCTTCTCTGTGCTGAGGGTGCACACAGTCCGTCTTTTTCCGTATCTTAACGTTCAGTCCTCGCTGCGTCTGAGGCATGTCGGTCACAAGCAGCATGTGGCTGTCTGTCCTGAAGCGGACTCAGGCCCCCTTGCCTGTGCGCGGTAAAGCCCCCCACAGCCCCTGGCCGTGGTGCAGGAAGGGCAGCGGGCGGGCTTCGCGGCCCCTGTTGGTGGTGATGGGCATCGGCCCGCATCACTGCTGCTTTTGCCTTTGTTCCAGAGTTTGACTCTGATGTACTTAGATGTGGTTTCTTTGGTACTTGTCTAGTTCCTGGAATCTGAGACTTTTGTCTGCTTGGGGAGAGTCTTGGGAGGCGCCTTTCTAAGCACAGTACCCGCTTCTGACCCTGCTCCCTGTCCAGGGCTCCAGGGTTGCCGTTCAGCCGCTCAGTTGTGTCCGATGCTTTGTGACCCCGTGGAGTACGGCAGGCCGGCCTCCCTGTCCTTCACCATCTCCCAGAGTTTGCTCAGACTCGCGTCCATCGAGGTGGTGATGCCCTCCGGCCACCTCGTCCTCTGTTGCCCCTTCTCCTCCTGCCCCCAGGCACTCCCAGCATCAGGGTCGTTTCCAGTGAGTTGTCTCTTCGCATCAGTGGCAAATGTATTGGAGCTTCAGAATCAGGATCAGTTCTTCCAATGAATATTCAGGACTGATTTCCTCTAGGGTTGACTGGTTTGATCTCTTTGCAGTCCAAGAGACTCTCAAGAATCTTCTCCAGCCCCACAGTTTGGAAGCAGCAGTTCTTCGGTGCTCAGCTTTCTTTATAGTCCAGCTCTCACACCCATACATGAGTACTAGAAACACTGCAGCTTTGACTGTGCAGATCTTGTTGGCACACTGATGTCTCTGTTTTTCAACATGCTGTGTAGGTTCTGTTGCAGCTTTTCTTCCAGGGAGCAAGGACTCTGGGCACGTGCACATTAGACCCTTTCCTCACGTCTCAGGTTGTGTTTTGTATTTTCCGTGTTTTCCTTTTTCTTTCCCTCTTCCTGAACATTGTCCCACGACACATCTTGAGTTCTTTCATCCTTTCTTTGCTATGTGTCACTGGATGTTCAGTTCAGTTCAGTTGCTCGGTCGTGTCCGACTCTCTGCGACCCCATGAATCGCAGAACGCCAGGCTTCCCTGTCCATCACCATCTCCCGGAATTCACTCAGACTCACATCCATCGAGTCCCTGATGCCATCCAGCCATCTCATCCTCTGTCATCCCCTTCTCCTCCTGCCCCCAATCCCTCCCAGCATCAGAGTCTTTTCCAATGAGTCAACTCTTCGCATGAGGTGGCCAAAGTACTGGAGTTTCAGCTTCAGCGTCATTCCTTCCAAAGAACACCCAGGGCTGATGTCCTTCAGAATGGACTGGTTGGATCTCCTTGCAGTCCAAGGGACTCTCAAGAGTCTTTTCCAACACCACAGTTCAAAAGCATCAGTTCTTCGGTGCTCAGCCTTCTTCACAGTCCAACTCTCCCATCCATACATGACCACAGAAAAAACCATAGCCTTGACTAGACAGACCTTAGTCGGCAAAGTAATGTCTCTGCTTTTGAATATGCTGTCTAGGTTGGTCATAACTTTTCTTCCAAGGAGTAAGCGTCTTTTAATTTCATGGCTGCAGTCACCATCTGCAGTGATTTTGGAGCCCCAAAAAATAAAGTCTGACGCTGTTTCCAAAGTTTCCCCATCTATTTCCCATGAAGTGATGGGACCGGATGCCATGATCTTCGTTTTCTGAATGTTGAGCTTTAAGTCAACTCTTTCACTCTCCTCTTTCACTTTCATCAAGAGGCTTTTTAGGTCCTCTTCACTTTCTGCCATAAGGGTGGTGTCATCTGCATATCTGAGGTTATTGATGTTTCTCTTGGCAATCTTGATTCCAGCTTGTGCTTCTTCCAGTCCAGCGTTTCTCATGATGTACTGTGCATATAAGTTAAATAAGCAGGGTGACAGTATACAGCCTTGATGTACTCCTTTTCCTATTTGGAACCAGTCTGTTGTTCCATGTCCAGTTCTAACTGTTGCTTCCTGACCTGCATACAGGTTTCTCAAGAGGCAGGTCAGGTGGTCTGGTATTCCCATCTCTTTCAGAATTTTCCACAGTTTATTGTGATCCACAGAGTCAAAGGCTTTGGCATAGTCAATAAAGCAGAAATAGATGTTTTTCTGGAACTCTCTTGCTTTTTCCATGATCCAGCGGATGTTGGCAATTTGATCTCTGGTTCCTCTGCCTTTTCTACAACCAGCTTGAACATCAGGAAGTTCATGGTTCACGTATTGCTGAAGCCTGGCTTGGAGAATTTTGAGCATTACTTTACTAGCGTGTGAGATGAGTGCAATTGTGCGGTAGTTTGAGCATTCTTTGGCATTGCCTTTCTTTGGGATTGGAATGAACACTGACCTTTTCCAGTCCTGTGGCCACTGCTGAGTTTTCCAAATTTGCTGGCATATTGAGTGCAGCACTTTCACAGCATCATCTTTCAGGATTTGAAACAGCTCCACTGGAATTCCATCTCCTCCACTAGCTTTGTTTGTAGTGATGCTTTCTAAGGCCCACTTGACTTCACATTCCAGGATGTCTGGCTCTAGATTAGTGATCACACCATCATGATTATCTGGGCCATGAAGATCTTTTTTGTACAGTTCCTCTGTGTATTCTTGCCACCTCTTCTTAATATGTTTTGCTTCTGTTAGGTCCATGCCATTTCTGTCCTTTATCGAGCCCGTCTTTGGATGGATCCATCACTGGATGTTAAACCAGTCTGTTAACTCCCTAACTTCTGTGATTGTTTTTCATTAGATTGTTTTACTAGATTCCAGTTCTTTGGTAAGACCTTCCATCTCTGGAGTTATAGGAAAGTCTTTCATAGCAACAGTGGGATCACTGCGGGGTCTGCTTTTGTTGTCCGAGCTCTCTCAGTTTTGGAGACCTGGTTCTGTCTGTTATTACACTCGTGAGCGTTAGTTGCTGAGCTGTGTCTGCCTCTGTGTGACCCCATGGACTGTAGCCCACCAGGCTCCTCTGTCCACGGAATCCTCCAGGCAAGAACAGTGGAGAGGGTAGCCATCCTTCTCCTGAGGGTCTTCCCAACCCAGGGGTCAAGTGCAGGCCTGCTGCACTGCAGGTGGAGTCCGCGCCGCCTGTCACCAGGGAGCGTGGTCATAGAGTGGCAGCCGTAGGTATTTCTCGCCCAGAAGGCTGCGAGTGCTCCGGCAGGCGGAGAGCCAGGGCCGCCTGTCTGGGCCTCACTGCGCCTCTCAGGGCGCTTGCTGCAGGGCCTGGGCAGGGCCCTCTGGGGCCATCGTGGGGGTCTCTGCCCGCTCTCACCCCGGGAGCTGACTGCTGATGGCCATGGATGGAGCCTGTGCGGCCTCGTGCCCATGCGGAGCAGGAGCTGGCGAGGCTGGGGGAGCGGTGTGCGTGGCGTCGGGCCCACTTCTGGACAGCTGGACCCCTCAAGGCTGGCCGCCTTGGCGGTGCTGCTGAGACTGTGAGCTCCAGGACGGGCTGGCGGGGCTGGAGCCAGAGCCGCCAGCAGGTGCCGGCTTCTGCAGGTGCCGAGGCTCCAGCCTTTGGGCGCGGCTCCAGGTTGCTTCCCTGTGCCTTCCAAGAGCGGCTTGCTCCCCACAGCACAGCACAGCACGGTCACTCTCCTGTCTCACTGTGGCTGGAAGTGAAGTTGACAGAGCAGACTGCTGCTTCCCACGCCCACCGCTCCCCGTGCCCCGCTGCTCCCTGCGCCCCGCCGCTCCCCGCTCCCTGCGCCCACTGCTCCCCGCTCCCCACTGCTTCCCGCACCCACACACGGGAAAATTGAGAGGGTTGATGATATAGTGGGAAGCCCCGACCACATCTCGCACATACAGCTCGCACACACAGCTCGCACTCACACCCATCTGCGTGCCCCTGCTCCCTACCCGCTGGTCCCTCGGCCTGTCCTCTTGGCATTTTTCACAGTAAGATGCAGACATCTGCCTGCTGTCTCCAAGCCCTTCAGCATGCGAGTTATTAACTGACTAGATCCCAGTATTTGTTTATGGTTTTTCTTTCCTTTTAAGGCAAAATTGGCATGAAATGAAATGCACAAGCCTTAATTGTGCCCTCGGATGACTTCTGATGAGCACACAGGTCTGTGTGACCAGCTCTTCCTCCAGGGAGCAGGGCAGTGCCAGCAGCCCACCCCGAGGCACCTACGGTCCAGGACCGCCATGGGTTCGTTTTGCTTGCTCTGGAGTGCCATGCCCGGGAAGCACGAGTGTGCCCACCTCTGGAGTGTGTGTGACAGGTGGTCCCCGCTGTCCCCGTCTTTGCTCTTGTGCTTGAGGCTCTGACTCCACCTTCTCTGGGGCATGGGCGTGGCCGGGCGTGGGCCCCAGCGCTCTGTCCCCAGAGCCACAAGGCCCTGCTGCAGAGCCGCTGCCCCCGTCGGTGTGGGGGCCACTTGGAGCTCCTGTGGGGGCTCTTAGCTTCTCTCGGTGACACACCTGTTCAAACCTTTTTTTGCCCATTTTTGGGGCATTCACTTTATCTGTATCATTTCAAAAACAGAATTCATTTTAAGAATAGCGTTAGGCCTGTGAAGCTGTGCTGAGCACCACGTTCTCCACCCCAAGCAGAGTTTCCCTGTGGCCCGCTTGCAGAGAGCTCTGTGTTCGGCAGACACACGGTGGCCGTTTCTGTTAGCTGATGTCCACAGCCACCCTGAGGGCTCGCTCTTGGTGGCCGCACTCCTGGGCGTGACCAGCAAGAGGGGCCGTGCGTCGCCTGGGGTGGAGGCATGTAGCTGCTCACCCCGCCGCGCCCAGCCCTTGGCGGCCCCGGGCCTCTGCTGGCCTCCCCTCGGGGTGATGCTGCTGCGGCCTGGCAGCGCCCGGCCTCTGGGCTGTCTCAGCGTCTTCTGTGACCACTGGCTCCTGCTCGTGCGTTTACTGTGGCCTCCCTTTCATTTCTTGTGATTTCACTTTTTTTGTTTTCAAAGTTCTCACTAATGTTGGTCTGCCCTGCAGTCTTACCTGTCTCGCTCACTCCCTGATGAGGGGCCTGTCTTCAGAGACGGAGAAACAAGGTGCCTTTTGTTCAAGGACCTTGGCGGCCGTGCTCAGAGCTCGCGGCCTGCTGGACTGAGGCTGTGGCTTCGGGGCCCCCTTCCCTCTTTCCCTCTGGATGCCCGCTCCGGGCTCGGATTCAGCGTCGCTCTATCCTTTCTCAGTGACTTCTCAAAGCCTCAGCATGAATAACACTAAGTTCACGTCATTCGACAAGCTGCTTTTCTCAGGGGCTCATGTCTTATAGCTCTGTGTGTGTGGCTGACTAGGTTTTGGCTCGCTTAGGGCATGTTCTGATCACTCCTTACTCAGGTACTGAGAGTGAGGACAGGGCCTGTGCCAGCGTCCCCACAGCTGTCCCCTGGGAACCAGGACTGTGGCAGTGCCCGCCAGCCACCCAGGGGTCCCTGTGTGTGTCTGCCCCCCTGCCTGGTGCCCAGCGGGCGCTCCGTGGTGCTCGCGGGGCACAGTCACGAGTTTGGCCGTGCTCGTGGGGCAGGCTGGGCAGGGCCCGCGCAGATGCGGAGGCGGGCCTGCACAGGCGGCTGTGCTCCGGGATGTTGTAACCCCCTGCCTGCCCCCGGCCCCGTCCCCATCCTGGTGGGACTCACTGCCCCCCCCCAACGTGGCCCCCTCTCC
>SJYG01000171.1:3971381-3989643 GCA_006410535.1 Litocranius walleri | reverse complement strand
CGTGCCCCCGGCCCCGCCCCGCCCCGCCCCGCGCGGGCCCCCGCTGGACCCCGGCCTTGCGGTCTGGGTGCGGGGTGCGGGCGCGGGCGGGGGCGCCGCTGCTCTCGGCGCGGCCAGTCCCTGCGCAAGACCCAGGGGTGGGGGCCGCGCCCCTCCCAGGCCCGTGCGCACAGCCTCGGCGCCTGTGCCGGCCGCAGTCCGCTGGGCAGTCCTGGGCAGGAGGGTCGCGAAGGGCCCCGCGAGGACCCCGCGGGCCGCCGCCCAGACCGTGCTGCGAGGCGCTGCCTCGCGGGGGCCTCCAGCCGCTGGCGGCCGGTGGTGCGGCGCCGCCCGTCGGCCGCGCTGGGTCCTCTCTGGGCCTCCGCAGGAAAGTCTCCCCGCGGCTCTGCCCGCGTCGGATTCGGCTGGCTTTGCCGCTGCCGAGACCTGCCCGTTCTCTGCCTGTTCTGGAGATAGGCGGGCCTGTTGCTCTTTACTCGCTCAGTCGTGTCCGACTCGTTGCGACCGCACGGGCTGCAGCGCCCCAGGCTCCTCTCTCACGGGGTTCTCCAGGAAAGAGCCCTGGAGCGGGTTGGCATACCCTCCTCAAGGGGATCTTCCCGACCCTGCGTTGCAGGCGGCCTCTCTCACCTTTGAGCCCCAAGAGAAGTCCGTGACTTGCCGACACTTTCTTCTGTGCGTCGCATTTTCCGCCCTCTTAACGGTTTCCGTCGCTTCACGGAGAGTCTTAGGTTTGTTCCAGCCCTGTTACTGTCTGTTGTCTCTTCCGCTGTCATAGTCCAGAAGTCCTCTGCATTCCAGCATCATGCTGGTCCTCTGTGTTCTTCCAGGACATGGACGGTTTTGTGTCCTGCGGTTAGGTCTTTAGTCCACCAGGAGCTGGTATTTGTACGTGATGTGTGAGGTGGAGGCCCACCTTTTTCCTGTTGTTTATGGGTATCCGATTTTCCCAGCGCCGTTTGTCGACATGGCCCTGCCCGCACCGTGCAATCTTGCATCCTTACCAGAGGCTGTGGCCCTGCACGCGCGTTCCTGTCTGTGTACCAGCACCATACTGTTTTCCATTTTATCTTCTGAAATTCTTTCCTGGTGAAGGTGACTTTTTCATTACTTTATTACTGCTTTTCACCTATATTTTTAATTTAGAAGAAATACTTCTGTTCCCCTTTTCTAGCCCTTCTTGCAGCACTCACAGAGACTGCTGCTGCTGCTGTTGTTTCTCCACACCGGCTGGCAGAAGGGAGCTTAGCTTCCCAAGCAGGGGTTGAACCCTGCATTGGAAGTACATGGTCTTAACAACTGGACCGTCAAGGAAGTCTCTGGGGTTTTTTTAATTAACTCTCTTTAAATTTAATGCTGTTAATGAACAAAGTATCGTTAATTTACAGTATTGTGTGACTCAGGTACACAGCTCCATGAGCCAGCTTCATGTATGTATAAACACCTGTATACTTTTTCAGGTTCTTTTCCCTTATAGGCAGAAATCCCGTGGAGTAGGAAATGTCACCCCATCCCAGCATTATTGCCTGGGAAATCCCACTGTCAGAGGAGCCGACTTTACGATCCATGGGGTTGCAGAGTCAGAGGCCACTGAGCGTGCACAACCACACAGACACGCGCGTGTGCGCGCACACACACACACACACACACACACCCAAGTACAGATGCTGAGTGTGGGTCCCTGCGCTTTGTACGGGAGGCTCTCGCTGGCTTTGCTGAGTGTGGGTCCCTGCGCTTTGTACGGGAGGCTCTCGCTGGCTTTGCATGTTATATATATGCTAGGACATATGTGTTCATTTCAATTTTCTGATTTATCCCTTCCCTGCCACCCCTTCTCCTTTGGTAACCTTAAGTTTTCTACCTCTGTGAGTCTCTTTCTCTTTTATAAATAAGTTCATTTGTATGTTTTCTTAAGAAAAATATTCCACATACAAGCAAGGCCTCTACTTCACTTGGTATGATCATCTGCAGATCCATCCATGTCGCGGCAGATGCATTTTCTCATTCTTTTTTGTGGAGGAGTCGTGTCCCGTTGTACATAGGTACCGCATCTTTATCTGCTCGTCTGTTGCTGGACATCTAGGCTGCTTCCATGACTTGGCTATTGTGCATAGTTCTACTATGAACATTGAGGTGCATGTATCTTTTCTGGATATATGCCCAGAACTAGGATTGTAGGATCATATAGGTCACATTCTCTTTTTAGTTTTTTTAAGGAGCCTCCCTACTGTCCTCCATAGTGGCTGTACCCGTTTACATTTCCAGCAGCAACGTATTAGGGTTCCCTTTTCTCCACATCTTCTCCAGAGCCTATTTGTAGACTTGTTGATGGTGGCTCTTCTGACTGGTGTGCGGTGCTGTCTCCCTGCAGTTCTGACCTGCGTCTCTCTGATGATTAGCAATGCCGAGCGCTTTCACACGTGCCCATTGCCGTCTTCACATTCTCTGGAGGAGCGTCTGCGCAGCCCTCCTCCCCTGCCTGCTCTGGATATACTGGCTGCGTGCAGCTCAGTACTCTGTCTTTCCAGTCTCTTCTTTACTGGGACGTGATTGACACATGACGTGGTGTGAATTTAAGGTGTGCAGTGTAATAATTAGACGTATATATATATTTATCGTTTAAGTTGTAAGCAAGCTTTTCCACTCTCCTCTTTCACCTTCATCAAGAGGTTCTTTAGTTCCTCTTTGCTTTCTGCCATAAGGGTGGTGTCATCTGTATATCTGCTGCTGTTGCTGCTGCTGCTAAGTCGCTTCAGTCGTATCTGACTCTGTGTGACCCCAGAGATGGCAGCCTACCAGGCTCTTCTGTCCCTGGGATTCTCCAGGCAAGAACACCAGAGTGGGTTGCCATTTCCTTCTCCAATGCATGAGAGTGAAAAGTGAGAGTGAGGTTGAGGTTACCGTAATTTCTCCTGCAGTCTTGATTCCAGCTTGTGCTTCATCCAGCCTGGCGTTTCTCATGATGTACTCTGCATGTAAGTTAAATAAGCAGGGTGACAATATACAGCCTTGCCGTACTCCTTTCTCAATTTCGAACTGGTCTATTATTCCATGTCCTGTTCTAACCGTTGCTTCTTGACCTGCATACAGGTTTTGTGAGAGGTAGGTCAGGTGGTCGGGAATTACCATCTCTTAAGAATTTTCCAGTTTTTTGTGATCCACACAGAGACTTTAGCATAGTTAGTGAAGTAGAAGTAGATGTTTTTCTAGAACTCTCTTGCTTTTTCTATGATCCAGCGAGTGTTGGAAATTTGATCTCTGGTTCCTGTGCCTCTTGTACATCCAGCTTGAATCAGAGCTCTCTGCTCATGTGCTGCTGAAGCCTGGCTTGAAGAGTCCTGAGCGTGGCTTCGCTACTGTGTGCGGCAGTCTGGGCCTGCCCCGGCACTGTCCGTCTTTGGGATTGGGGTGGAAACTGGCCTCTCCAGTCCTGCGGCCAGCGCTCAGGTTTCCAAATGCGATGGCATGCTGAGGGCTGCACGTTGCAAGCACCATCTTTCAGGATCTGGAATTGCTCAGCTGGAATGCCGTCACCTCCACCAGCTTTGTTGGTGGTGATGCTTTCTAAGGCCCACTCGACTCACATTCCAGGATGTCTGGCTCTAGGTGAGTGATCACACCATCGTGATCATCTGGGTCGTGAAGATCTTTTTTGTACAGTTCTTCTGTGTATTCTTGCCACCTCTTCTTACTATCTTCTGCTTCCCTTAGGTCCACACCATTTCTGTCTTTTATTGTTCCCATCTTTGCATGAAATGTTCCCTTGGTGTCTCTGATTTTCTTGAGAAGATCTCTAGCCTTTCCCGTTCCCTAGTCTGTCCCATTCTAAGAACAGTTAGTAAATTGATCTTTAGTTCACTAATGATTCGTTTAGAGGTGAGGGAGCTGTGTATCTTTTTCTTGCTAATGTTTATTTTTCTTGCACTTCAGATCAAAGGGCCTGTCCTGTGACATTCCTGTTCTCTCAGAGGTAGGGAGTTTCTTTAATTGACGGTCAGTTTCTGTGACTGTTCTGCAGACTCTGGAAGAGGGTGGTCACCCTTCAGGGCTTTGGCTGTAAAAGTCGGTTGTGGAGCTGAACCTGTGGTGGCATCCAATTTCCCGTTTGGTATTTCCCCTGCTGGCCAGGCTGTCAAATTTGAGAGAGTTGTGTTAAAAATCCCACATCATTGTGGTTATGTTAAAATCTTACATCAAGTGTGGAAATGTCTGTTTCTAGCGGTTTTTGCTTTATTTAGTACTTTCTGAGTCCATGTATGTTACAGGTGTGTGCCTGTCCTGTGTCCTTTAAGATGTCGGGTCATCTCCATTCGCCCTGGCCCCACACCTCCCTTGCCTTTAAGATGCTGGGTCCTCCATCATAACACGTTCGCCCTGGCCCCGCACCTTCCTTGCCTTTAAGATGCTGGGTCTTCTCCATCATAACTCGTTTGCCCTGGCCCCCACACCTCCCTTGCCTTTGAGATGCTGGGTCCTCTCCATCATAACACGTTTGCCCTGGCCCCCGCATCTCCCTTGCCTTTAAGATGCTGGGTCCTCCATCATAACACGTTCACCCTGGCCCCGCACCTCCCTTGCCTTTGAGATGCTGGGTCCTCCATCATAACACGTTCGCCCTGGCCCCGCACCTTCCTTGCCTTTAAGATGCTGGGTCTTCTCCATCATAACTCGTTTGCCCTGGCCCCCACACCTCCCTTGCCTTTGAGATGCTGGGTCCTCTCCATCATAACACGTTTGCCCTGGCCCCCGCATCTCCCTTGCCTTTAAGATGCTGGGTCCTCCATCATAACACGTTCACCCTGGCCCCGCACCTCCCTTGCCTTTGAGATGCTGGGTCCTCCATCATAACACGTTCGCCCTGGCCCCGCACCTTCCTTGCCTTTAAGATGCTGGGTCTTCTCCATCATAACTCGTTTGCCCTGGCCCCCACACCTCCCTTGCCTTTGAGATGCTGGGTCCTCTCCATCATAACACGTTTGCCCTGGCCCCCGCATCTCCCTTGCCTTTAAGATGCTGGGTCCTCCATCATAACACGTTCACCCTGGCCCCGCACCTCCCTTGCCTTTGAGATGCTGGGTCCTCCATCATAACACGTTCGCCCTGGCCCCGCACCTCCCTTGCCTTTGAGATGCTGGGTCCTCCCTCATAACTCGTTTGCCCTGGCCTCCACACCTTCCTTGCCTTTAAGATGCTGGGTCCTTCGTCATAACTCGTTTGCCCTGGCCCCGCACCTCCCTTGCCTTTGAGATGCTGGGTCCTTCCCATCATAACTCGTTCGCCCTGGCCCCCACACCTCCCTTGCCTTTAAGATGCTGGGTCCTTCCCATCATAGCTCATTTGCCCTGGCCCCCGCACCTCCTTGCCTTTGAGATGTTGGGTCCTCTCCATCATAACTCGATCACCCTGGCCCCCGCACCTCCCTTGCCTTTGAGATGTTGGGTCCTCTCCATCATAACTCGATCACCCTGGCCCCCGCACCTCCCTTGCCTTTGAGATGCTGGGTCCTCTCTATCGTAACACGTTTGCCCTGGCCCCTGCACCTCCCTTGCCTTGGGTCCTGTGTTGCTGTGCCCTTCTTCTCCTGGTGACCCTGCTTCAGGGGCCCAGAACGGCCTTTTGATCTTGACCTTTTGCATTACTTGTAACTGCCTCTTATGAACACTGCATCCTGGATGCAGTGTTTTTGTCCAAGCCCACTAGGGAATTTCTGGAGTAGGAAATGGCAACCCACTCCAGTGTTACTGCTTGGAAAATCCCATGGACAGAGGAGCCAGGTGGACTACAGTCTACGGGGCCACAGAGAGCCGGACATGACTGAGCGTCTGAGCACTAGGGAATTTACCTTCCGTCCTGTGATCTATACTTGAGGTTTCTCATTTTCTCCTAGTTTTTCTTCTTTTCCCTACATTAAATGAAATGCCCCAGTCCTCTTCACACTTACCTTAGACTGCTGGCATATTTGTCTTGAAATTTTTCCCAGTACTTTTAGGCTTACAGTTTTCTATTTTAGGAACTAATCAGTGTCAAAGTCGCACTCAAATCAAGATAAGATCTTTTAATATGTGTGTATTTTAACCCTCAATTCTGATATGTTTTGCTTTATTGAAACATTTACAAATGTTAGTAGTCATACTTAAGATATGTTTTTTCCCCATAATCAAATCACCCCCAAAATTCCAAACCAGCACACCCACAGGGCGAGGGGCGAAGCCCCAGACTGCCGAGAGCCCATGCCTCTGCCTTGCTGGTCCCGCCACGTCGTTGGAAGGGGTTAAGTGGCCGCAGCTGCCTTCTATCCGCCAGCTAAACCAGCTGCCTAAACTAGCCAGCTCTCTCATCAGCAAAGCAAGTGTGCTCGGGAGTGGTGGACACGCATGCTGTGGCGGCTGGCCATGGGCGGGTCCTGCAGGCAGTGGAGAGGAGCCTCACCAGGCTGACAGGAGGAGGAGGTGGGGCGCTGCGAGGGTCTATTGAGGACAGCGAGGTTCGTGTGGTGGCTGTTTCCCCTTGGCCAACCTCCCTTCCTCGTCGTGAGGCCAGCGCCTCCGTGCCCGGGGTGCACAGTGAGCATGAGGGAGGCGTGTGTGTGTGGGAGAGCGCCCCTGCGGGGCTCCGCCTCATCCCCCGCCACTCCCCTGCTTGTTTGCACACTCAGCTGTGCCATTGGCTGTTGGGATCGGCTGGAGGTGCTGCTCCCGCCAGTCTTGGCCAGCCGAGCAGAGCGGGCCTGCCTGGATCCCATGGGCCTTGGAGGACCCGGGCTGCTTCCTCAGCTGCGGCCTCTGAAACCTTCCCTGGTCCTTTCCATGAGCCAAGGCTGACAGGATGGAAGAGCTGCCTGTAGGATCTCGGGGCTGCCAGGGGCCAGAGCCACCCCCAAGGCCCTCACAGGCGCAGCTGAGCCCAAGACAACAGTGCTGGGTGCTGGCCAGGGCCGAGGTCTCCGCTGCTGCTGCTTGCGCTGCTGTCAGACGCATGAGGGGAGCCGACCAGCCCCTTCTCTGCTGGGCCTCCCTCCCGGAGCCTGCTCCTCAAGCCTCTACCACGCCCCCGAGGAGCACAGCCTTGCTTGATGGTTGTGTCCAAAGGAGGTCTCAGCCCAGGACTCCGTCACAGAACCCTGGATGGCTTCCTCATTATCAGTGGCAGGCCTGACATCTAGGCGGGCTGATTGCTTAGCTGGTCTGTCCACTCTGTGATGCTTGGAGCCCAGAGCAGTGCAGGGCAGGTGCTGGTGAGCAGAGAGGGTGTGCGTGCAGGTGGCTGCCATCCCGCCCAGCCAGGCTGGCCTCCCTTAGCGAGAGAGAGACGTTCTCCTCACGTGAGGTGAGGCCAGGCCTGCGTGCGCTCTGCTCAGGCCCCGGGAGCAGCACACACCCCCGTGGGCTGCTTCGTGGGCGTTTTGCGGATTGCCAGGGAGGCTGAGCAGATTCTTACACATCCATTTTCTGCATTTACTCTTGTGGAACAGCAGCTTAGACTTTCTGCCTTCTTGTCTGCAAGCGTGTGTGTGCACTTCTTAAGAGAACGTCTCTCACCTTTGGACACAACCATCAAGCAAGGCTGTGCTCCTCGGGGCATGGTAGAGGCCTGAGGAGCAGGCTCCGGGAGGCCCCAGCTGGGGGCCAGAGGGGTGCATCTCCCCAGGGCCGCGCTGAGGTGCCTGTCTTCCACAGACCCCTGCCTGTACATCCCACGCTTTGCCCACCTGCTGGAGTTCGGTGAAAAGAACCATGAGGTATCCATGACTGCCCTGAGGCTGCTGCAGAGGATGAAGAGGGACTGGATACACACGGGCCGCCGCCCCTCGGGGCTCTGCGGGGCAGGTACAGGCGCGCGGGCGGGGACGGGCTCTGCGGGGCAGGTACAGGCGCGCTGGCTGGAGACGGGCTCTGCCGGGCGGGGACGGGCGCGCGGGCTGGGGACGGGCACGCGGGGCGGCCAGGCGTGCAGGGTTGGGCTGGCTGGCCTCACGGCCGCTTGTGAATGCAGTCTGTGCTCACCCTTCAGCGGGCCGGGCTGCTGCCGGTGGGTTCTTCCCAGAGCTGCCTCCCAGCTGCCCCTGCCTGGTCCTAACCTAGCCCTCAAGGACCCTGCCTGCTCCTTGTTGGCCTCCTCGGCCTTGGGGCTCAGGCAGGACCATCGGGCCACGGGGACTCCAGGCTTCCAGCCTTGCCCCGAGGCCTGACTGGAGGTGCAGCTGTGCTGGGCTCCCCGCGGGCCACTCCCCGGTCCCCTCAGGGCTGTGGTCTGGGCTCCCCGCGGGCCACTCCCCGGTCCCCTCAGGGCTGTGGTCTGGGCTCCCCGCGGGCCACTCCCCGGTCCCCTCAGGACTGTGGTCTGGGCTCCCCTCCAGCTGGCAGGTGCTCACAGACGGCCCTGCTGCTGTTCCTGACACCCTGGGGCCTGGAGCCCCTCCACCCCGGCCCTCACTCTCCCTGCAGCCCCACAGGGTCAGTGTTGCTCAGGGCATATCCGGCTCCGAGCCTGAAGCCCAGAGCCAGGCCTTTGCTCGGGGCAGCCGGTTGTGGGCACCGTGTGCAGCTCACCGGGACCCCCCCTTTCTCTCCTTGACATTGCCATGTGAGTCAGCTCAGAGCACACACGTTTGCTTTGAGAGGTTACACAAAATTCTCAGAAAGCGCATTTTAATTCTTAGGTTTAAGAAAGGAGACTGATGCAGCACCTTCTCTGTTTTTAAAGCTGTTGTGTAACGGCCTGCAGTGCAACGAGTCCTCCTCGGTGCTCTCACAGCCACGGGCCTGCAGCGCCTCCCACAGGAGGAGGGCAATTGGTGTCGCCCTGGATCCCGGAGCCCCCGCGGCGGGCCCCGGCCGTCCACCCAGGGACACTCCTGGCATCACTGGATTGTGCCCTTTCTGAATTCCCTGTGTTTCTTCCCAGCACTTCTGGTTGCAGCCAGGATGCATGATTTCCGGAGAACCGTCAAGGAGGTCATCAGTGTGGTCAAGGTGTGCGAGTCCACTCTGCGCAAGAGGTGGGTGGCTCTGATCCCGCCTGGCGCCCTGGCAGCCCGCCTCTGCTGCCTCTCTGTCTGTGTGGCGGCCCCTTTCTTCCACCTGGGGTTGAGGGGGCCAGTGGCTTGTGAGATTGCCCTGACTCACGGGTCAAGAATCGGTGCTGAGAGCAGCCGTGCCCGTCCCCTGGCCGGCGCAGCCAGCATGACCCACGGGGGCGGCCACTGTCCCTCCTGGAGCCGCCAGGCAGCGAGTGCCCAGGGTCACCGTGGCAGCTTTTTCGGAGCGCCACTCAGCCTGGGGCGAGCGAGTCGCTGGCCCTCCCGTCACTGCAGCCCGCGTACCCCGAGCTGGGAGCCCCTGGTGGCTGTGCTGCAGCTGAGACCGTGTTCTACGGCAGCTTTCAAAGCAGAGGGAGTTTGGTTTGCTTATTTGACCTCTAGTTCTCTTTATAGATTCTCCTATTAAACACTTGGAAGGTCATGTGGGACATGGGAAACGGGCAAGAACTGATCATGGTTGGGCTCACTGCCACGCAGGAGCCTTGTGTGCGGTGACGGCCTGGGACTGGGGGCCTCCTTCCCGGGGTCTCCCTGGGGGCCCTGCCGTTGGCTCCCAGGGAACCAGCCTTTGCAGTCCAGCAGGACCGAGAGGCTGCTGAGCAGGCCTGGGCCCTGTCTGCACAGCTGCATGTGTGTGGGAGCTGGGCTGGGGCCCCACAACCCCCAAGGGATGTTTCACTAACTGGGTGCTGGTTAATACGCTGCTCAGGGGTGCCAGATTCCCTTTCTTCCATGTGCTTCAGGCTCACGGAGTTTGAAGACACGCCCACCAGTCAGCTGACCGTGGATGAGTTTATGAAGATTGACTTGGAGGAGGAGTGTGACCCCCCGTCCTACACGGCTGGGCAGAGGAAGCTGCGGCTGAAGCAGGTGGGCCCCGCACGCGGCCTCTGCCCGCACCGTTCCCTGTTCTTCCTTTAAGACAGCGGCTCCGTTACGAAGACTGACGAGGGCGAGCATCGGGGCACAGCCCCGGGAGGGGCAGATGGGGCGCTGAACCCAGTGGGGGGTGGTGCCAGGGGCTGCCCCGGGCACAGTCCCTCCTGGGCCCCAGGTCCGCTCATCCGCCCGTGGGGTCTCCCCAGGCCGCCCAAGTGCTCCAGCACCGTTTCTCAGGGAACCCTCCTTCCTGCAGGGCCCAGCATCTGTCTGGCCTGAAGCCCTCCTGTTGGCCCTGCCCGGGGCTGAGAGGCCTGCGGTGCCCGTCACTAAGCCCTCGTGCCCTTCCTTTTCAGCTTGAACAAGTCCTGTCGAAACAGCTGGAGGACGTGGAAGGTAACCGCCTGCTCCCTGGACAGAGGCTGCAGGGCCTCACAGGATGGAGCTCACGATCGCTGTTTGCTTTTAACTTATTGCTTCAGGTGAAATAATCACCTACCAGGATGCCATTGAGATTGAGCTGGAAAACAGTCGGCCCAAGGCCAAGGGGGCGCTCGCCAGCCTGACGAAGGACGGTGAGTCCAGCCATGTCTGCAGCTGCCCCTCAGCCCGCCTGTGCCCAGCTCCTCCCGCTGCCGGCCTCCCCCTGCCCGGGGCCATGCTGGCCCACGTGCCCTGCAGCCAGCCTCCGTGCCGCCCGGAAGCCCCAAGCCGCCCCATCCCACGTGCACGCCGCGCCTCGGGGCGCTTCCAGCGGTGCTGTCTCTCCGGCGGTTTCCTGTGCTGTCTGTCCGTGCCTTGAGTGCTTCATCCTCGTTTTCTGGCTGCGCTTCCGATTTCCCTTGAAGCAGCTCTTGCGCTGATTCATGCGCCCTGCAACCTCCGCGCTCTGCCGGCGATGTCCGCCCTCCGTTCTGGGCTCCACCGTGTCTCCTCGTGTCCTGACCTGCGGCTGCCGCCCTGCCGCTTTCCTCCAGCAGTTGGGGATGGGGGGCCCTCATCATGCCACCTGGTGATGGGCGCTTTGCTGGCGCTGGCCCTCCTTGGCGCCACCGTGCTGTGGCCACGGGTCCGTTGGTTGGAGATGCCTGCGGTGCTTGGGGAACAGGCCCCCTGGGCTCCACCCACCAGGGCTGGGCTCCGTGTCCGCTGGGCTGTCCCCCACCCATACTGTCAGCTGTGTGACCCTCCCACAGGCAGAGGTGGTCTCTGGGGAGGCTGGCTGGTTTTTGGTGCCAGGCGCCCCTGGGGGCCTGAGTGCACGCCTGGTGGTCTCTGCCCTGGCAGCCTGCCTCCCTGCCCACCCTGCCTGTGTCCCCCTCTGGACACGGCGGGGCTCTGCTCTCCGGCCCAGCCTGGACCTCTCTCCCCACGAGGACCCGGCTCCCCTGTGTCTGCTCACACGCCTCTTGCAAGGCGCTCCCTGGACCTCAGGGAGCATGTGTTCTATTCCTGAGGTTCTTCACGTGGTCTCTTGAGGCCTCTGATTGTGGGCCAGCACCTGTTGCAGCCGCCCAGCTGCAGGGCTGGGCTCGCTCTCCCTGCCTGCGCTTACCGGGTGCTGTCAAGGGACCGCACCGCCAGTCTGCTCCAAGTTCAGCTTCTCACGGCTGCTCCTGACCAGAGCATCGGGGACATGTCCTCCTCCGCACCCACCGCTGGTACCGGGACTGTCTCCACGTCCCACCCCACCCTCGCTCCTGGCCCGCCTGCCTTGGTGTAGACTCGTTCCTCTGACCCCTGGCCTCCAAGCAGCCCCGCCCTGTGGCAGGACGGTGGGCCTAGGGGAGCCGCAGCTCTGCAGCAAGGAGGAGGAGGCCGGGTGCTGGGGGGTGTGGGGGAGGAAGGGCCGCGCACGCCGTCGAGTCCGTCCCTCCGGAGGCCACGCTGCGTGTGTGCGGGCCCTGAGCTCTCGGGCCCCGCGGCGGGCCGCGCGGGCAGCCAGTATCCTAGCTCTGCCGGCCCCGCTGTGGGCTACTGACGACACCAGTGGTGACAGCCCGGGCTTCCAGGCAAGGGGCCACGAGGGTGCCCAGGCCAGCATGCAGCTGCCTCCTGCGGCTGGAAGCCAGTTGTGTCTAGAATTTTCTGTGAGAGGGATCATTTCTTCTCTGGCTTTTTCACTCTGTTGTTACTCTGAGCCGTCCGCCACCTGTCAGTAGTCCTCTCTGGAGCAGGGATCTCGAGTGTCCGGTCCTGAGTGGAAGTCAGTCAGTTCATTTGCTCAGTCCTGTCCAACTCTTTATGACCCCGTGGATTGCAGCACACCAGGCCTCCCTGTCCATCACCAAGCACTCCCAAGCCTACCCAAACTCATGTCCGCTGAGTCAGTGATGCCATCCAACCACCTCATCCTCTGTCGTCTCCTTCTCCTGCCTTCAATCTTTCCCAGCATCAGGGTCTTTTCAAATGAGTTGGTTCTTTGCAACAAGGGGCCAAAGAATTGGAGTTTCAGCTTCAGCATCAGTCCTTCCAATGAATATTCAGTACTGATTTCCTTTAGGATGGGCTGGTTGGATCTCCTTGCAGTCCAAAGGACTCTCAAGCTTCTCCAACATCACAGTTCAAAAACATCAATTTTCCAGCTCTTAGCTTTCTTTATGATCCAACTCTCACATCCATACACGACTTGTGGAAAAACCATAGCCTTGACTAGGCAGACCTCTGTTGGCAAACTAATGTTTCTGCTTTTTAATATGTCATCTATGTTGGTCATAACTTTCCTTCCAAGAAACAAATGTATTTTAATTTCATGGCTGCAATCACCATCTGCAGTGATTTTGGAGCCCCCAAAATAAAATCTGACAGTTTCCCCATCTGTTTGCCATGAAGTGATGGGACCAGATGCCATTAAGTTTTCTGAATATTGAGCTTTAAACCAACTTTTTCACTCTTTCACTTTCATCAAGAGGCTTTTTAGTTCCTCTTCACTTTCTGCCATAAGAGTGGTGTCATCTGCATATCTGAGGTTATTGATATTTCTCCCGGCAATCTTGATTCCAGCTTGTGATTCTTCCAGTCCAGCGTTTCTCATGATGTCCTCTGCATATAAGTTAAATAAGCAGGGTGACAGTATACAACCTTGACATACTCTTCCTATTTGGAACCAGTCTGTTGATCCGTGTCCAGTTCTAGCTGTTGTTTCCTGACCTGCATACAGATTTCTCAAGAGCAGGTCAGGTGGTCTGGTATTCCCATCTCTTTAAGAGTTTTCCACAGCTTGTTGCAATCCACACAGTCAGAGGACCTGGGTCATTTGCAGTCTTGGGTGGCTGCGTGTGAACCACTGTGAGCATTCGTGCCAGTCTTTGCTTCCTTTTCTCGAGGGTGAGTGTGGGGAGCGGCATTGCTGGGCCGGAGAGACGTGGTCGGGTGGTTCAGAAGCTGCTTCCCAACATGGCAGCCCCAGGAGCGTGGTGCTGCCCTCGTGCTCTGGCTGTGGCTGCGGGTGCCTGTCGTGACGGGCTGCGTGCCCGTGCCCACCTGCGACGCCTCTGCTGGGCTCTGGCCGTGTCTGCAGGCGCCTGTCGTGACGGGCGGCATGCCCGTGCCCGCCCATGACGCCTCTGCTGGGCTCTGGCATGGCTGCGGGCGCCTGTCGTGGTGTGCCTGTGCCCGCCCGTGACCCTTCTGCTGGGCTCTGGCGTGGCTGCGGGCGCCTGTTGTGGTGTGCCTGTGCCCGTGCCCGCCCGTAACGCCTCTGCTGGGCTCTGCTCACATCGCTCTCCAGGCTGTGATGGGGCTGTCTCCAGAGTTGTTCACACACTCTAGAGGCAAGTCCTTGTCAAACATGTGATTTGCGGATGAGTTTGCAGCTTGTCTTTTTGTCTTCCTAAACAGTGTCTTTCAAAGTAGAGTTCTCATCTTTGATGAAATCTGGTTCCTCGATGCTGGAGGCAGCATTTCTTCCCCTCTCCCATCTTTTCTCAGGAGCGTTTATGCTCGCTGCTGTTGGGCTCGTGTCTGGCCTGTTCTGAGTCGGCTTGCGTGTCGCACACGTGGTGTGGGCGCCCTGGGGCCAGGCCCGCGCTGGGAATGTGTGCAGCCGCGTGGGAGCGCTCTCCCCCGGGTGGGCGCCCCGGCCTCCTGCCTGCCTGATGGGGTGCGTGCACTTGTGCTCTAGGCTCCGTCGAGGACTCCACGTCCAGCTTGTTCGGGGAGGAGGACACCGAGGACGAGGAGCTGGAGGCCGCAGCCAGCCACCTGAACAAGGACTTTTACCAGGAGCTGCTCGGAGGCGGCGTCCCCGGCGGCTCGGAGGCGGCAGAGACCCCTGAGGAGGGCAGGAGGCCCCCGGCGCTAGAGTCCCTGCTCGGGCCTCTGCCCACGGCGGCCAGCCTGGGCATCTCAGACTCCATCCGAGAGTGCATCTCCTCCGCAAGCCACGAGCCCAGTGAGTGCCGGGGGTAGGAGGCAGGCGGGGGCGTTCCCAGCTGGGCCGTGGGAGCTGCTGAGGGGCAGCCTTGTGTGCGGGCGGGGGCGGGAGGGGCTGTGCTGACAGTTTGGTGTCTGGTCTCCGCAGCCCTCCTGCGCTGGCCCAAGCCCTCGGGGTGGTTGGCTGTGGCCAGTCTCCTCCCTGCCCCTCAGCGCAGGAAGCCAAAGCCACGTGTCATGGGGGCCACAGGGGCAGGCTGGCACCCCTGCCTGTCCCCTGCGTCGGCCTGGTGGGGAGGTGTCGGCCGAAGGCAGCCTGGACAGACGGGCACTGCTTGCTGGGCTCCAGTGCCCGCGGCCCCTCCCCATGAGGAAGGCAGGTCCGGTTCCCTCGCGTCTCACGCGAGCATGGCCTTGTCTCCTCCCTGGGCACCGAGGGCTCGGCCTCTGTGTGAGACCTTGTGAGCGGGACGCTGCTCGATTCCCCCGCTGTGCCCTGAGGGTGCCCCTGCCCTGGGAGTGGACGGGGCCTGACACAGACCCGGCCCACCTGCTGGGCACGAGCAGGCCGCACCCCCCGGGGCTGCTGTGCGAAAGCACCGGGCAGAGGGCTCACACAGGGGCCCCGGGGCAGAAAGAGGCCGTCCTGCCTGGAGCTGAGAGCAGGGCCCCTGCTGCGGGCAGTGAGGGGGCGGGCAGCCAACAGGAGGGTGCCCCTCGGGGTGGTTGGCTGTGGCCAGCTCCGCACCATTGGCCCAGCCGGGGCGGGAGGGTGGTGGCCCACAGGTCTGGGGGGTCCTCAGCATGGCCATGGAGGCTCCCTGGGCCCCCCTCCCAGGAACACTGTTGAGAAGCTCCTCCGTAAGGAGCGTGAGGATGGGGTCTCCTTCAGGTCAGAGGTGCTTCCTCCACGAGGCCCTGGGAGCAGCGTTAGGGGAGTGGCTGGCAGCCACCCTGGCCCTGCCCCAGGCCCCGAGCCGGCCTGGGTAAGCTGTGCGCCGCGTCACGGGAGGCTGAGCCTGAGTCCAGCCTGTGCTTCCCTCTAGAGGACGCTTGCGGGGACGGGGAGCTGGACCTGAGCGGCATCGACGACCTCGAGATCGACCGGGTAAGTGCTGCCTGCTCGCGGGGCCTCGGGGGCGGGGCCGGGCCGCACGCCTGGGGGCCCGTGGGCTGGGGCTGCACCCCCACACTGCGGGCCCCAGGCCTGCTGTGCTGGTGGCTCCGCGGCAGCGGGGAGCCTTTCTCCCTGATCTTTCGCCGCGGGCCTGCGGCCACTGCCGGCTCCTCAGCTGGCATTGCGGCCGTCCACGCGGCTCCTTCTCTGGGAGCATCGAGCCTGCAGTCTAGCTGGCCTGGCTCCTGTGCCCTGAGGGTGCCCCTGCCCTGGGGGAGGACGGGCCCTGCGCACGGCGGGGGCTGTGCCTGGGGGCTGCGCGCTGCTGGGAAGGGTGCAGCCCCCAGGCTGGCCTGGGTCCTGTGCCTGGGGCTGCGCGCTGCTGGGGAGGGTGCAGCCCTCAGGCTGGCCTGGGTCCTGTGCCTGGGGCTGCGCGCTGCTGGGGAGGGTGCAGCCCTCAGGCTGGCCTGGGGAGGCCGGGGTGCTGCGAGCCTCTAGCCCGGACCCCACACACACCCTTTCCCAGGCTGGAGGCCTGCTTGCTGACTGGCACGAGGCAGGCGCGCTTCTGGCTGAGCTCTGGGCATGCCCTCTGAGTGACCCTGTGCTCTGCCCCAGTACATCCTGAACGAGGCGGAAGCCCGTGTGAAGGCTGAGCTGTGGATGCGGGAGAACGCTGAGTACCTGCGGGAGCAGAAGGGTGAGTGGCCACCTGTGCCCGCCCAGGTGCCCGAGACGCAGGCCTCGCTGACCCCGCTCGTTGGTCTTTCAGAGAAAGAAGCGAGAATTGCGAAGGAGAGGGAGCTGGGCATCTACAAAGAGCACAAGGTGAGCTTGTGAGCGCCCCCGCTCCCCCTCTCCCTCCGCTTTTCCCACTCTCTGCTCCCAGGGGCCCCGAACACCCTCGCCTCAGGGCCGTGCTGGCAGCCCCTCGCCCCCTGCAGACAGCCGCCCCTTGCTGGGTGGGCCCGCTTGAGGCTCAGGATGGCTGGGGGCTGCTCGGTGGGCCGTTGGCAGAGGGCAGCGCCGGCCACCCAGGGGCCTGTCTCTCCAGGGAGGATGAGAGGCCCCAGCCAGCCCTGACGGCGTGAGTCTCCTTCCCAGGAGTCCGGCTGGTGCCCCCTACACCCTGACTGGCACCTGGCCGGTTCACAGAACCACGGCCCACAGGAGGCGTGACTTCTGTGTTTCCCTCAAGCCCAAGAAATCCTGTAAGCGCCGGGAGCCGATCCAGGCCAGCACGGCCGGGGAGGCCATTGAGAAGATGCTGGAGCAGAAGAGGATCTCCAGCAAGATTAACTACAGCGTGCTGCGGGGCCTGGACGCGGGGGGCGGCCCCCCGCCCGGGGAGCACGCGGGGGGCGGGGAGCACGGCCCCCCGCCCGGGGAGCACGCGGGCCCCCCGGAGCAGACCGGCGCCCGGAGGCTGTCCCGACGGAAGACGCCCTCCAGGAGAAGCCGGCCTGACCCCTCAACCAGCGTGGGCAAGAGGTACCTTGCCGGATGGGCCTGGGGGCAGGCTGGGGCCGCTCACCACCCGTGTGCCAGAAACCAGCATCTGTGTCCGGAGCTCCTGCCGCCCTGGTGGGGAGCCAAGTGGGGCTCCAGCCTTGGATGGGGCCCACGGCATCAGAGACGATCCTGACTGAAGAAAGGGTTGGGGGGCAGCCCTGTTCCCCACCCAAGGGCTCCTGGAAGCCCCTGCACCGCCTCACCCTTGGAGGGGAGACCACTGACGGGGCCAGCAGGGCTGAGGGAAGATGGCAACGCGGCTGTGGGCCCCTCCTCGTTAGGGCCGGTGGGCCGCCCCACGTGGACAGGTCTGGGCAGCTCTGCGTGCCCGCCCCCTGGGCTCCTGTTAGGCCCAAGACTGGTCGGGTGCCCCCGCCTGGCTGCTCCTGGAAGGCAGGCAGTGCTGGGCTCTGTGGGGTCTGTCAGTGTCCCCGATACTCGCAGGCCCTGCTCAGAAGCCTGGCGGCCCGGGGGCAGCATGGGGATGGGTGTGGGGCACGTCGAGAGGGCGCCCGAGACGCAGACCTGCCCCTCTGGCCTTCCTCCCACTCCCCTGACGTGCCCTTCCTGTGGGGCGGTCCTTGCCAGGGAGCATGCCGCTGGCTCCCGCCTCTTGGTTCCGGGACTCCGAGCTGCTCTGCCTGTCCTGGGGTCACTGCTGCCGCAGCCCCACACACCCATTTCCTAGGAGAGCTATCCTGCAGGAGGGACTGACTCAGCCTGGGCACAACCGTGCCTTCTCCTGCCACCTACCCATCCAGGCCGCTGGCCAGGACCACGGGGAGCCGGGGCCCCCGTGAGAGCCCTGAGCCCCTGCTGCTGATGGGGCAGGCTGCCTGCGGCCTAGCTGGAGACCCCCACTATCAGGTGTCCACCACTGGAGGCTCTTTCGGAGTCCATTGTGGGTGTGTCCTGCGTAGTGCAGGCAGGACGACGGTGGCTGCAGCCTGAGGGCCTCAGCCGCTCCCCGCTGTGCCCTGCGTGGACATGAGCAGGCCGAGAGGGCGGCCTGCCTGTCAAGCGACCTGCCCAGCCCGCGGGGTCAGGGTGGGTGGAGGGCGGCTAGGCCTGGGAGCTGGAGGCAGCTGTGGGATGCTCCGGGGGTGAGGGGCCAGCACCTTGGGCCCCTGGGGACAGGACCAGTGTCCCTGGCCTCCGCACGCCGCCGGGTGCTGTCAGAGGCAGGCCTCTCTGGGCCAAGTCCTCCTGGGCGGAGGCGTGGCCTGCGCTGAGGCTGCCTCACTGTGCGCTGTTCTAGGTTGAGGCCGTTGGTGTCGACGCAGCCGGCAAAGAAGGTGGCACTTGGAGAGGTGCGTCGGCGGGGGGCGGGGCGGGGCGGG
>SJYG01000171.1:3955430-3970415 GCA_006410535.1 Litocranius walleri | reverse complement strand
GCCCACTGCCTGGAGGCCGAGCGTGTCAGGCCCGCGGTGGTCATGGTGGAGAGCGGGCCTGTTTCGTACCACGCGGAGGAGGACGCGGAGGAGGAGGATGCGGAGGAGGAGGACGGGGAGCCCTGCGTCAGCGCCCTGCAGATGATGGGCAGCAACGGTGTGTGTGGGTGGGCACTCTGGGAGGGCGCAGGCTCTCGCCGGCGTTCTCGGTCAGCCATGCGGGTTCTGTGGAAGGAGTTGACTGGGCCCTGCTTGCTGTGCACAGGGGCTGGGGGTGGGCCTCCAGGCCGCCTGAGAAAGATCCAATCCCGCCCCGCTCCTGACCGGTGGGGCCGTGGGTGGCACTTTGGGGGCGGCAGGGGGCGGCGGGCCTTATCCCCCATGGTTACTGCCTCACGCTCTGCAGATTACGGCTGTGACGGGGATGATGACGATGGTTACTGAGGTGATCTCACATCCGGCACGTCCACTGGTGGCCCCGCCGCTGGCTCCCAAGGGTCTTACAGCCTTGGGTGAGCCCTCAGTGAGCAGTAAGACTTGGTGATGAGACGGGCGCCCTGCTGCCCAGCGGCCCTTGTGCACAGCCACCCGTGACCTCACGGCCTTCGCTGTTGGGATCCTGATCTGAGCAACGTGAGGAGTGTGTGTTTCTTGGCAGAGCTGGGTCTCGTGGCCCAGGAACCCTTGCTGGTGGCTCTGCTGCTTCCTATGGAGAGAAACTGCGGCCCAGGGAGGCCCAGCCACGTGTCCAGGCTCTTGGAGGCCCAGCGGGGTTGGGACCCTGCTCTGCCCCGGGGCCGGGAGCCTTCGCCCCTCATCTCCTTGCCGCATCTGAGAGAAGCACTTTGCGTCCAGCTGACGCCCAGCCAGGCCCTGCCCGCTTGCCCAGGCCCGTGGACCCTGCAGACGTGCACCAAGGAGCCCACGGTCTGCCTGGCCCCGCAGGGCAGTAGCACCTCTCGCCAGGCGTGCGCAGCTGTCCGGCCGCCTCCCTCCCGAGCTGCACCTGGGTCCCTGTCCTTGGAGGCGTGGCCGGCAGAGGCCCTCTGTTGGCAACACTTGGAGCCTCCTCGGCCAGCCTTGCTGCTGGAAGGCCTAGAGCACTTACCCTGGACTTGGGCATTGCTGTGCGGGGGCCGTCCACAAGGGGTCCACAGAGGCTTCCGCTCCTCCAGGCCAGCCTCGGCCACCCGCCCCTCACAGTGGCGGAGTCACAGCAGCCTGCCCCCGGGGGCTCAGCCCCCTATCCCGGGTGGGCAGGCCTCGTGGCATCCACCCCAGAGGGCATCACAGCTCACTGAGGGATGTTGAGGCCCTCACTGTGCCCCTCGGCCCGGACCCCAGGGCGCCTGGCAGGCTCCAGTGGAAGGTTGGCTGGTGAAACACAAAGATGGTTGCTTGAACTGAAACTCGCTGAGTGTGTGGTCTGCGGCTCTGTCTGGCCCCGGCGGAGCAAGGTTAGGCGGGGGTGCTGGGTCTCCAGGCTCCGCAGGCACCCAGTTGTCAGGTGGGGAACCGGCGACATGCCCAACCTCACAAGCCCCTGGGCCCCTGCAGAGGCTCTTAGAGGGGCCTCATGGTCGGGGGGCCCCCACTGTGCACGGGGAGCAGGTGCTGCGCTGCGCTGGGCTGGAGCCCGGGAGCCTCCGGGTGGAGGAGGAGCTGGCGGCTGTGGGCAGCGCCTGGTCCACGCATGCTGTGCTCTAGACACAGAGGTCTGGCTGGACGCTTCCCAGGAGGTGGACGGGAGGCCCGCCTGCAGGCCCCTGCCCCGGAGCTCCCTTCACAGAGGAGAGGCTGATGGCCCTGCGGGGCAGGAGGTGGAAGGTCAGGCCTGCCTGCAGGGGAGAGGCTGCTGAGCTGGGGCAGGGGAGCAGCCGAGCACATCTGGGGAGGAGAACGCGGGGGCAGCCGCAGGGCTAGGCATGGTGTGGAGGCTGGGCCTGCAGCTGCACCCGCTCAGGTTGACATCAGCAGGGTCTTCTGTGGGCACTTGCCCGAGCAGGGCACGCAATGGGCCACCAGGCTCCACACGGCGCCAGGAGCAGCTAAGGGAGGTGGCCTGCGTCCACCGGCGCCCAGGGTGGCCCGTCCCCGCCGCGTGTCCTGCCCCTCCTCCGGCGTGAGGCCTGCTCTCCCCATAATTCTCACTGTCCCAGCTTGTCCCCCAGCAGCCTGGGGGTGGGGAGGGCCAGCAAGGAGAGGCCTGCAGGGCCTGCACAGCTGTGGTGCACACCTGTGCAGAGACGCCTGTGCTGCTCTTCCCCGGGGCCACCATCAGGGGCCGGGTCCTGGGCTCTGACAAAGACCCAGGTCCACCCCCAGCGGGGCTGAGCTCTGGGGCCCGAGGCCTGACGGTGCCTTGGGTGCCCTCGCGGTGTGTCTGCAGAGGATGTGGCACTTGCTGGCACCCAGCCCACGCCGCGCTCCGTGACCTCGTGCCCTTCCCACCCCTCTGGGCCACGGAGTTGGGACCATGGGTGCCCTTCCTGGCAGGACTGGATGGGCCATGGCGTCATGCCACTCACTGCCTCAGGCCCCCTCAAGAAGGGGGAGCAGGCCCGAGATGCCCCCGGTGCCCACAGCTGGCAGGGAGCCCCATTCCGAGCCAGCTTGCCCGGGGCCCGGCCTGCACACCTGCCCCCTTCCCAGCGGCTCCCCACGCTCTCCTGGCTTCCACTGTCGTGCCTCCAGACAGGCAGTAGGGCTGGTGGCTGCCTTGTCACCACGGCCCCTGTGGGCACTGGCGGGGGGGCGTCTCTCTGAGGGAGGGGCGGCTTCTGGGGCCCCCTGAGAACCAGGGTCCCTGACACTCCTGGTAGAGCCCAGCCTGAGCGCGCACTGTGCCCTGCCCACCGGCAGCCCCACAAACGCTGCTCCCACGGCTCAGCGCTGGGCGAGGTGCAGACCAACCCTCCCCGTCTTGCCGCCCCAGGCCCCTGCCCTCCTTCCCTCCAGCGCTTGCCCTCCCCAAACCCCTCTGCTGTCTCCACACCCTGGCCCTCCATCTGTTCCTCGGCGGGCTGGAGCACTGGCCGAGTGAGGGCCGCAAGTCTGGGACCGGGAGAGGGACTCCTGTCCCTCCTGGGCTGAGGGGCCCCCCAGGAGGACGAGGATGTTCCCAGTCCCCAGGTTGGGGCTGCCCTGAAAGCCCCGGGTCATGGTAGGGGGGGGGGTTGGCCACCCTGCCTTGAGGGGCCCAGCCCCACGGCCACCTCTGCTCGGCCGCCCTCAGGCTGCCAGGCCAGTGTCCTGTCTCCACCTCCCCGGCCCCAGGTGGGGTCCAGCACAGACCCTGGGCACACCACTCCCTGCAGAATAAAGGCTGCCTTTGAAGCCGTGAGCCCTGCTCAGGGTCTTTGTTCTTTGACACCGTCCAGTGGCTGGTGGGCCAGGACAGCTCTGCCCCCGTGACCCCCGCTCGGTGCCACCCCTATCGGCGTGGGCACCCCAGGCTCGTCGTCCTCCACACACCCACCCTGTTCTCCTGGGCTGAGGACCCCCTTGCCTAGCAAGACCATGGGGATCAGTGTAGACAGGAAGTGGCCTGTGCACGGCAGTGGGCCCGCATGTCACCCCAGGCCCCACTGCCGGGGCTCCGGCCACCCCTCGTCTCAGCCTCAGGGCCCAGTGAAGCCACTGAACCCGTACCTTCCTCCCAGACACCTGTGCCTCCAGGGAGCCCCCGCCGCTGCTGCACTGCAGGGCTAGCCCCGGGCAGCAGGGGGCACTGCAGGACCAGCAGGGCTGGCGAGGCTGTGGGTGGCTCCTGCCTGTCCTGCCCGCAGTGGGGTGGGGGGGTGGGGGGGGTTGGCTGTCTGCCTCACGGCCTTGGGTTCTGGGCCACCTCCCGCGCTCGGGTCCTCCTGACACTCCTGGTTCCCTGTGGTCGTGTCGGCAGGTCAGCCAGCTCCCTGCACGTGCACACTGGCTGGCTGGAGGGCATCACCTCCTGGGAGCGGGAGCTCCTGAGTCAGGGTCGCTCGAAGGCAGGCGGCAGCTGCCCCGGCTGGTTGGCGCCTACCCGCGTTGTCCTGGCCTACGTGCCTGGAGGGCTGGCTGGTCCCTGGGGAGGCCTGGGCCCCAGCCAGGCTGGCAAGGGGTGGGGTCTGAGGGTCGGGCTCCAAGGCTGCGGGCCTCAGGCCCTGACCGCCCAGGCCCTGTGGGCGGCGGCAGAGGCGAGGCGGTCTGGCCTTCCTGCCTCGAGAGGAGCCTAGTTCAGGAAGCCATCACACAATGGTCCACCTGGGTCCCAGGAGGACAGGGGGCCAGAATGTTGGGACCCGGGCGTCACCGCCGCCTCGGCCCCGGCGAGGCCAGTGGAAGGCCGCGGTGGGGCAGGTTCCGGGCAGGCTTGCAGCGGGCAGGTGGGCTGCCACACGTCACGGGCAACTGCGGAGGCCATGCACTCAGCTGAGCCCCAGAGGCCTGGACGGCTGGAGGCAGCGCTGCCCTGCTAGACAGCGTGGGGACCGTCTTTCTCTTGGCTGCGAGGCCCCCTCACCCTGAGCAGGCTGAGGAATTGCTTCCCCCACCCAGAGGCCACAGTGAATAAAGACATCGTCTGCCAGGTGCCTGCCTCAGTGGGGCCTGGGAAAACGCCCGTGCAGGGCTCAGCAGGGGCCTGGCCATCGTGGGCCCTGCTGCCAGCTTCAGCCACTGTGGAGCTGAGCCAGAGGCTTGGGGGGATGTCCTGGGGCGGGAGGGCTTGGGTCAGTGGGGGCCACACCGGCGAGACTTGAAGGCAGACGGCTGGGGTCCCGGACAGACCTCCCGGGGGGCTTGCACCTCTGGCTTTCCCTCCCCACAAGCCCCTACGGGGTGTCCGTTCCAGCCACACGCAGGGCTCTGGAAAACAGTCCCCGTTCGTCAGTTCATGGGTTCACTTACTCAGCAGACCTTGTCGAAGCTCTGAGGGTCTGCGGTCGGCCGTGGGGACAGGGACAATCCCTGGGGGGAACAGCCCCCGAGTTGAGGGCAAATGCGGCAGCAGCAGTGGCATGAGCAGAGCTGCTGTACGAGGCAGAGGCGAGGGAGCCGGCCGGGGGGCCGGGGAGGGCTGAGCGGGAGGGCCTGTGGTGACGGAGAGGCGGCCTGAGGGCCGGGCGCCGAGCCCACCAGTCTGTGAGTGGCACTCAGCCCCTCTCCCCGGCAGGTGGACCCCAGCTTGGCCCTGGGCAGAGACAGACCTTCCCGACGACGGTCACTGGACCCGCCAGGGAATGTGAATCTTGGGGAGGAGACGTGGTGGTTACGGGCCAGCCGACAGCATGCCAAGGAGCGCTGGGCACACGTGGGCACACCCTGAGCAGAGATCCCACTTCTAGCCCCACAAGGCGTGGCGCGTGGTGGGGGTTTCTGCTTGGCCAGCCTGCAGGCGCCCTGCAGGGTGGGCCTGAGTGGGACGGCTGGTGTGTGCCATGAGGACCTTCCTGCAGGGTGTGTGCCCATGTGTGCACACTTGTGCGTGTGTGAGGGTCAGTGCCACAAGGACCTGGCTCCAGGGAGGGGTCCGCACTTGTCTGGGAAGGGCCCACCCCGGCAGCTGGTGGCTCCTTCAGCATTCACAGTGGGTGCCCTGCGAGCGCAGACCAAGGTGAGTCTCCTGGTGCCCTATCTGCCCCGTCCCACTCCCACTCCAGTTCCCGTCCTGACCCACACAGTGTCCCCAGGCGCACTGGGCAAGGGGTGCGCTGGGGTGAGGGAGGAGGGGCCTGCCTGTGAGTGGCAGAGTCTGGGTTCCTGCAGTTGGGGGGGGTGTCTGGGAGCCCAGTAAAGGTCAGAGACAAGTTCTGTGGAGTGGAGGCATCCCCCGGGAGGCCCCAGGATGGGAGAGGTGTAGGGGTTGGTCCAGAAGACTTCCTGGAGGAAGAGGGGTCCACACTGAGACCAGAGGAGGAAGGTGGGCTGCCAGCCTGGGGTTGGGTGACTGCACCAGGAGAGGGGGAGGGGGTGGTGCTCCTTGGGGCTGGGGGACAGCAGGGCCTGTAGGAGGGAGCAAGCCTGTGGCCAAAGCTCGTGGTCAGCCCCATGGGCCCTGCAGCCCTGGCTGCCCACCTTACTGGCTACAGGCACTGGGAACTGGGGGCCACAAAGAGGTGGGGAACCTTCAGCCCTTCTGGTTGTGGATGGGGGAGGGAGGGACAGACTAAAAGATGGGGAGATGCCAGTGGGTGGCCCGGGAACGGGGGCTCAGGCCCTGCCAGCCAGGTGTGGGCTGGGCTGAAGGCAGGAGTTCACATTTGCAGGAGTCGGGGGCATGGGCCCGGGTGTCCCCAGGGCAGGCTCTCGATGAGTCACTGATGACCCGGTGTCCCGGCGCCGAGGGTCCAGGCTGCATGGGCCTCAGGAAGCATCGTGGGCTGATAAAGGGCAGGAGTCACAAGCTGCCGAGCCTCCCATTTCCTGCATTCGGAGCATTGGGCTTGGTGCTGGGCAGAGGCTGGGCGGGCGGCTGCTCACACAGGCTGTGGGTCTGCGACCCAGCCTGGACGGCTTCCAGAACACCATGTGACCTGTGAGAACCTGGCCGTGCTTGCAGAGACTGCGGTGGGGCATCGAGGTGGGCACGGGGTCCCACGTGGCCTGTGGCTGGAGGGTGGCCACAGTTCACAGGCTTCGGATCAAAGGGTGGAGTGGAGGAGGTGGTCAGGTCAGGACACAGCCAGGGCCAGCACGGGGCGGAGGAAAACACGGCAGGTAGGCCAGGGTGGGCATGAGTCCCTGAGAGGGTCTGGCTGCGTCCACCTGAAGGTCAGGTGTGACTCCCCGCCCAGTGACCACGGTTACCTCGGTTACTCAGGAGATGGGGTGCTCACAGCACGTGAGCAAGAGGGGCTAGAGGAGTTGGCAGGGGTCGTCTGGCTCCTTGGAGGGCATGACCCCAGGCCACTGAATGGCAGTCTGGGCGCCTCACTGAGGCACCTGGACCTATGTGGGCACTACCCCCAGTGGCCGCAGCCCCTGCACTCTACCACGTGGCTCTGCCCAGGGCCACAAGCTGCTGGCCCACTACCACCCCGATCACCATCTCTCCCCACCCAACTGCACTCCTGGGACCTTGGCAGAGTCAACATGGAAACACTCCAACGGTCACCTTATCCACAGCTACTGCCACCGTCATGGCTGCACAGACAAGACGGGGCTGCTGTAGGCCTGAGCTCCCCAGACCCCTGCTCTGCCTGGCGTGTGCCAGGCCCGGAAGTGGGCTCTGTCATCCCACCAGGAAGAAGGAGCCTGTCTCGGTTCTTGCAGACCTGTAGGTCTTGCCCCTCAGTCCCGCTCTCCCCGCAGGTTCCAGGCGATGCCTTCCCGGACGCGGACACCTCCTGCCACATTCAGAGCCTCCCGGGCCAGGGGTGATGACCTGGGCCCTGCAGAGCCAGCTCAGGGCTGACTGCTGGCTTAGCCCCACTGCTCTCTCTCGGAGCTGGCCCTCGGCACTGAGCCTCTGTACACAGAGCTGACTGTGTTCACCACGTGTCCAGGCGCCTCGGGAGGACTGCCCCAGGCAGGCGTGAGGACCAGGCTGCCGGCTCCACCCTTGGAGCACAGCGAGCCGCGCGTGACCCTCGCGGAGAGCCAGGGCCGCCCTCCCCGACTTTTCCAGTAGGCGCAGGAAACGCGCGAGGCGCTAACTTCCTCCACTTTCTGAGGGCACACTTCCCCAAGAGCGGCTTCTGCAGACCTGACAGGTCCAGCCGGCGTGCCCGCCGGGGCAGGGCCAAGTGGGGGAGGAGCCTGCTGGGCCCCGGTTGGCTCCTCATTGGCCGCCCGCCCGCGGGGCGGGGCCAGGTGGGGAGGAGCCTACGGGGGCGGGGCCGCCTCGGGTCTACTCCCCTTTGGCCGCCCGGCCCGCGAGCCCGCGCCTGGGGTCCAGGGGCCCGTGGAGTCTGCGGAGCGGTCTTATCAGTGCGGGCAGCTGGTGGCCTGTCCGTGCGCGAGCGCCCCGGCCCAATTCAATGGCCATTGTCCGCCGGCCCCTTTGTTCAGGAGGCGGCCACTTCCTGCGGGGCTGGGCTGGGGCGGGCAGGCAGGAAACGCTCCGAGCTGAGGCCCAGACGCCGAGACCACCCTGGCCCGGGGTCAGAGGTGACGGCCACCTGCCCGGGGCCACCCTAGGTCCTGGGCCGGGGGCTCCAAGCCAGACCAGGGGCGAGGCTAGTCTCAGCTCAGCCGTTTCCTCTGGGTCTCCGTGTGCCCGTCTGCACGGAGGACGGACGAGTCAGAATAGCCGCTCCCGGGGAAGGCTGATGGGGGCCGTGCTCATGAGATCAGATCCCATAGAGCTGCGGGAGGGGCCGGGGAGGAGGAGGACGACCCTTGGGCAGAGGGGTGCCCCTCGCAGGCCTGTGCTTCTCCTCTGGTCCTTTCAGGGGTGACAGGCTCAACGAGGTTGAGAACAGCAGTAGGCAGAACGCAAGTCCCAGAGGGTGGAACCCAGCTCCCCCTGCCTCAGCAAAAGGAGGAGCCCACTGGGGCTCCAGGCTGGGCAGGACTGCGGCCTGGTGGAGGAAGAGGGAGGCAGGGTTCCGAGTGCTTCCCGACCCGAGCCAGACCTCCCATTGCTCCTTCACTGGTTCCACTGAGCAGTCCTGCCCATCCTGGACAGGTGGTCCACCTGGGACCACGGCAGCCCTCCTCCTCAGTCCCTGCTCCGAGGCTGCCCACTCAGGCCCCAGCCTCAGTCACGTGATCACCCACAGCTGAGAGTAGGGTCTGCAGAAGGTGATAGGAGACACAGTTCCCCTGTCCTTACCCAACCTCTGCCCCCTTCCCACCACACCAGAGGACCTCTCTGGGCCGGCCCTGGCCTGCCTCCCCTCCCTAGAGCCCCACAATTGCAATGCCTTTCCCTGAGTATAATCCTTACCCCAGACACACTGTGTTCCACCCTGCAAAGCCCTCCCTGACTCAGTCCAACTCAACCAGAAAAAAATCATCACGGCTGCCACTGTGGCTATTTCCAGTGGCAGGGTTTAATATGAGGAGTTGGTCCCAGATGTCTTAGGAGCACTGGATGCCACTGCCTGAGGCCAGAGGAGCCCAGGGCAGAGCTGCCACCCAGACCCCACCATGGGTGCATCTCCGCAGGGCTGGGTCTCTGCAGCCTCGACCTGCTCTGCGCTCAGCTGTAACGCCAGGATTTGTGCAGAGACACGAGGTGTCAGGCAGAGAAGACCCTGCAGCACCAGGACAGTGCCAATGCTTCCCAAAGGGCAGTGAGCTCGTGCGAGCGGCCAGGGCGCCTGTCAGAGCCAGAGGGGGACCGTGCCACCCTAGAGGTCACAAGGTTCAGGAGAGGGTGTGGCAGCTTGAACTTGATCCCATCTGAAAGACCAAGTGGGGCGCTGATGTGGACGAGATTTGGGGGGAACACCTGTGAAGAATCGGGGTGGGGGGCGAGGAGTGGGGGCCAGACCCCATGCAGGGTGCCTGCCCCAGGGAAGGCAGGGGCAGCAGGACGGTGGGCAGGAGGGGCCTCCCCACCTCTGCAGTGCCCCACTGCGCCCTTGGAGGCCGGCAGCAGCCATGGGCAGGGCAGCCCAGCACATCGGGGCTAGGGTGGGGGGAGCAGTGGGGCCGCTGCCCACCAGCCCTGAAGCTGGATGTCCTGTTGTCTAGTCCCTCCGTCGTGTCTGGCTTTTTGTGGCCCCTGGACTGCAGAACGCCGGGCTTCCCTGTCCTTCACCGTCTCCCAGAGCCTGCTCAAACTCATGTCCGTTGAGTGAGTGATGCCATCCAACCATCTCATCCTCTGTCGTCCCCTTTGCCTCCTGCCGTCAGTCTTTCCCAGCATCAGGGTCTTTTCTAATGAGTCACTTCTTCATATCAGGTGGAAAAGTATTGAAGCCTCACCATCAGTCCTTCCAATGAATATTCAGGGTTGATTTCCTTTAGGATGGACTGGTTTGATCTCCTTGCAAGTCCAAAAGTCTTTTCCAACAGCATGGCTCAAAAGCATCAATTCTTCAGCACTTCATCATAGTCCAACTCTCACACCCACACGACTACTGGAAGAACCATAGCTTTGGGCCTTTGTTGGCAAAGTGTCTCTGCCTTTTAATACACTGTCTAGGTTGGTCATAGCCTTTCTTCCTAGGAGCTGGAGCCCACTGGGGCTCCAGGCTGGGCAGGACTGCGGCCTGGTGGAGGAAGAGGGAGGCAGGGTTCCGAGTGCTTCCCGACCCGAGCCAGACCTCCCATTGCTCCTTCACTGGTTCCACTGAGCAGTCCTGCCCATCCTGGACAGGTGGTCCACCTGGGACCACGGCAGCCCTCCTCCTCAGTCCCTGCTCCGAGGCTGCCCACTCAGGCCCCAGCCTCAGTCACGTGATCACCCACAGCTGAGAGTAGGGTCTGCAGAAGGTGATAGGAGACACAGTTCCCCTGTCCTTACCCAACCTCTGCCCCCTTCCCACCACACCAGAGGACCTCTCTGGGCCGGCCCTGGCCTGCCTCCCCTCCCTAGAGCCCCACAATTGCAATGCCTTTCCCTGAGTATAATCCTTACCCCAGACACACTGTGTTCCACCCTGCAAAGCCCTCCCTGACTCAGTCCAACTCAACCAGAAAAAAATCATCACGGCTGCCACTGTGGCTATTTCCAGTGGCAGGGTTTAATATGAGGAGTTGGTCCCAGATGTCTTAGGAGCACTGGATGCCACTGCCTGAGGCCAGAGGAGCCCAGGGCAGAGCTGCCACCCAGACCCCACCATGGGTGCATCTCCGCAGGGCTGGGTCTCTGCAGCCTCGACCTGCTCTGCGCTCAGCTGTAACGCCAGGATTTGTGCAGAGACACGAGGTGTCAGGCAGAGAAGACCCTGCAGCACCAGGACAGTGCCAATGCTTCCCAAAGGGCAGTGAGCTCGTGCGAGCGGCCAGGGCGCCTGTCAGAGCCAGAGGGGGACCGTGCCACCCTAGAGGTCACAAGGTTCAGGAGAGGGTGTGGCAGCTTGAACTTGATCCCATCTGAAAGACCAAGTGGGGCGCTGATGTGGACGAGATTTGGGGGGAACACCTGTGAAGAATCGGGGTGGGGGGCGAGGAGTGGGGGCCAGACCCCATGCAGGGTGCCTGCCCCAGGGAAGGCAGGGGCAGCAGGACGGTGGGCAGGAGGGGCCTCCCCACCTCTGCAGTGCCCCACTGCGCCCTTGGAGGCCGGCAGCAGCCATGGGCAGGGCAGCCCAGCACATCGGGGCTAGGGTGGGGGGAGCAGTGGGGCCGCTGCCCACCAGCCCTGAAGCTGGATGTCCTGTTGTCTAGTCCCTCCGTCGTGTCTGGCTTTTTGTGGCCCCTGGACTGCAGAACGCCGGGCTTCCCTGTCCTTCACCGTCTCCCAGAGCCTGCTCAAACTCATGTCCGTTGAGTGAGTGATGCCATCCAACCATCTCATCCTCTGTCGTCCCCTTTGCCTCCTGCCGTCAGTCTTTCCCAGCATCAGGGTCTTTTCTAATGAGTCACTTCTTCATATCAGGTGGAAAAGTATTGAAGCCTCACCATCAGTCCTTCCAATGAATATTCAGGGTTGATTTCCTTTAGGATGGACTGGTTTGATCTCCTTGCAAGTCCAAAAGTCTTTTCCAACAGCATGGCTCAAAAGCATCAATTCTTCAGCACTTCATCATAGTCCAACTCTCACACCCACACGACTACTGGAAGAACCATAGCTTTGGGCCTTTGTTGGCAAAGTGTCTCTGCCTTTTAATACACTGTCTAGGTTGGTCATAGCCTTTCTTCCTAGGAGCAAGCATCCTTTAATTTCACGGCTGCAGTCACCATCTGCAGTGATTTTGGAGCCCAAGAAAATCAAGTCTGTCACTGTTTCCACGTTTTCCCATCAATTTGCCGTGAAGTGATGGGACTGGATGCCATGGTCTTAGTTTTCTGAAACTTAAGTATTCTCTCCCTGAGAACACCGTGAGCAGTACGGAAAGGCAGGGTCCTAGGGAAGCCTCATCTCAGCCCTGCAGAGAAGGGCCCTGTGTCCCAGCGCAAGGTGGAGGCCTGATCTCCAAGGAGAGGTGTGGCCGTGGTGGGCATTGGGTGCGGGAGCTGCCAAAACCTTAGGGGAAGGCAGGAGGGCCAGCCAGGGCTTCCCCCAGCAGAGGCCAAGAGGCCAGTGGCCACAGCGTGGCCCCAGAGCTGGGGTGTGGCGGGCAGCTCTCAGCTCACTGGAGCCCCCGTGCCCAGGGAGAGAGGAAGGGTGAAACACAGAGGTCAGGACAGCCTACCAGGCTCTGTGCCCTGGAGGGCTCATCAGCGCTGGAATTACTGGGCAGGAGGGCCAGCCGGCGGCCCGTCCTCAGGGAAGAGGTGGTTGGAGACGGCGTCCTCAGCACGTAGCCCAAGAACCCCGTGGTGTGAGCCTGGGCCCGGCACTCCGTCCCTGCCACAGGCGCCCTGCTCCGCCTCAAGCCCCCGCTTCCCAGGCCCTGTCCACAAACCTCTTCTGGGAAAGGAAAGACTCCAGGGGTGCCCTCAGGATCCTGCCCCCGCCTCAGCAGGTCAGGGGTCCCCTGGGCTCTGGGTCTGACCACCTGGGCCAGCCGGGCCCTGCGGGCGGAGGCGGTGAGACCTTCAGCCGGTGGCAGCCCTCGTAGGCCACAAGCACTCAGCATCGCCCTATTCAGGGGCGCCTCCAGGCCGCGCCCCTCCTCACCCGGACCGTGGAAGGAGGCCCAGGCTCTGCTGCTGCTACGCCTCCCTGGAACCTCTGCCCTCCACCCACGGCAGTGCCCCCGGCCTGCCCTCACCGTGGCATCCCATCTGCTCCGCCGTGGACCGTCTGTCCCCTGAGAAGCTGTCCTCATGGCCCACTCTGTCCAAGGCCCCCTCCTCCAGGAAGCCCTCCTACCCCCTCCCAGCCCCTCTGCATGTCGACAAGCAGCTCGGGTTGAAGCTGAGGCTTGGGGGGCGGGCAGGGCCTGGAGGACAGGCAGACCCTTGCCCGGCCCTGGGGCCCCGGGCGACTTGGCGAGGAGCTCCCCTCTGTGGGAGGTCCCTGTGTGAACCACTCTCTGCCATAGCACAAACGCAGGAAATCGCCATTCTACCAAGCTCTATTTTCTCCCACGGAGGGAAAGTCTGTCACACGAAGGGCATTGTTCCCGGGCTTGTGCCTTCCGGGCAGGCCCGGCTGTAGCGGGCCGCGTGCGTTCCTGGGGCTCCTGGCTGTGCTGTTTCCCTTCGAGACCCCGGGGCGCCTTGGGGTTGGGAACGCAGGGCCTTGTCCCACCCCCGGCCCAGGGCTACTCCCGCATGCCCAAGCCTGTGCACACACGTCCAGGAGCCCGGGCTGAGGGGAGTGAGAGTGAGGTCAGAGCCGGGGTCCCGCACACATGCCCCCCACCCCCACGAGGCCCCAGCCCCTTCCCAAGCCCCTGTGGCTCTCCAGATCCGCCCGGGGCCTCGGGCCCAGGGGCCAGGTGCTGCCCCACTGCCTACACTCCGTCCATTCTGCCCTCACAGGCCGCTCTGTCCTGGGAGATCCCGCATGGGTTAGGGGCCTGGAAGCCAGATGGGCCATGCCGGGGGGAGGGGGCAGGCCGCCCTCAGGGACCCTCGCCCGGCCAGGCAGTCCACCCCCGCCCCAGGCCACGGCGTCCCCACCGCGAGCCAGGAGCCCAAATGGTCGAGAGAGCTGTGCCACCTGACCCCAGCTCAGCTGTCCTCGGGAATGAGAGCTGCCCGTCCGCTGCCACCGGCACTCTGAGCGACCCTGGAAAGGGCGGGGGACAGCAGGCACCCCCTCCTCACTTCCTGGGAGGCTCTGGGGGGCTGGGCACCTGGAGGTGCAGGTGGGGGGGCTGCTCCAGCAGGAGACACAGGCCCCAGACTCGACCTGGACTGGTGAGGGGCAGGCAGGGCCGAGGCTGGACGGCGTGGAGAGGGGACTGGGAACTCAGGGCGGGTGGGGGCCAGCAGCAGGGCTGGGCTGCAGGCCAAGGCCCTGCTGGGGCCTGGGCACATCTCCCCCAGGTCCACGAGCCCACACTGGAGCCTGGGCACCCAGGCCAGGCAGGGCAGGAGGGACGAGACCAGAGGGAGGGAAGGGGCTCCGAGCTGAGCGGGGTCAGGGTGAGAGTGCAGAGGCCCCGGGGAGGCCGCCGGTCCTCGGTGAGGAGATCCCGGCGAGTGGGGGCGTGCTGCCTAGGGGGAGAACCAGACGGAGGTGGGCATCCCTGGAGCCCCATGCCCCCAACCTGGGCCCTCCATGGCCCGCCTGGCTCTGCCAGTGTCCAGGCCTGAGCTCCGCACCTGCTTTGAAGCCACACCCCGACTCCCAGGCTTCCTGCAGCCCGCCAGCCCCCACCGCCCCACTCTGGGAGGAACCCCCTCATCAGGAATCCCCCGACCAGCAGCCTGACCTCTGGACCCCTGGGCTGCCCGTCACCCCCTCTGGAGAAAGGCTGAGCCTTTAAGGAAGCCGACGTCCACCCGTCCACCTGCCCAGACTGCTGGGCACTGCCTGGGGCATCCCCCAGGCTGGGGCCACCAGGAAGCCCCTCACCAGGCCACGGGGACTCCGGGCAGTCAGTCCCGTGGGACCACGTGCAGCCACACTCTCCTCCTGCCCCAATCGTGGCAGACAACCCTGCTCTGCCTCTTAGAGAGAAAGACGAGGCAGCGGCCAGCAGGAGCCCCCCGAGTCCTGCCAGGGGCCCAGCAGGAGGAATCTCACCGGGGATCCTGCTCGGAGTCCCATGTCCACACGGTATTCCCAGAATCTGCCAGAGTGGAACTTCACACGGCAAAGACATGGTAAATGGAGGATCCTGGGGGGTGTCCCGGGCTACAGAGGCGGCCAGGGTCATCACGAGGGGCCAGGCTCATCACCAGGGGCCCGGGGTCGTCACAAGGAGGACGGGGTCGTCACTTGGGGCCCGGGGTCGTCACGAGGGGGCCGGGGTCGCTACAAGGGGGCTAGGGTTGCTATGAGGGGCTGGGGTCATCACAAGGGGCCCAGGGTCCTATGAGGGGGCC
>SJYG01000171.1:3909892-3927986 GCA_006410535.1 Litocranius walleri | reverse complement strand
TCTCTTATATACATTTTGGGTGGGTGGGTGGATGGTGGATGGATGTATGATGGATGGATGGGTGGGTGAGTGGGTGGATGAGTGGAGTGAGTGCTTGCTGAGGAGGAGCTGGGTGTTCCAGCTGCACCCAGGAGTGGACTGACCCGGGGAAGGCTGGCCCGAGGGGTCATTCCAGGTAGAGGAAGGGCATCACGTGTGCAAGGGCTTCGTGGCGGAGGCTGTGCTGGGTGTCTGTGGGGAGCGCAGGAACCGTGGGCAGCCCCAGGAAGGCTCTGGGCAGTGGGGGAGATGTGGACAGAGCTCTGAGGCTCCTGGGGCTCCTGTGGACGGGGGAGCAGAGGCCCCGGTGGCTGCTGGGGACCCTTGAAGGAGGTGGGCAGCCTGGGCCAGGGCTGTTGGCCTGGCAGCGGGCGCTGACAGCAGGGAGGCAGGGGTTTTGGGGTCCCTCGGGGGTGGGATTCAAAGCCTGGGGTTGGCCCCATGGGGGCGGGGTTTAGAAGGGTGGACGATGGCGTCTTCTTTCCTGCCCATCTTCTTTGGTGGGGGTGAGGTGTTAGGAGGCAGCTGCTGGGGTAGGGGAGCTCTGGGCAGGGGCAGCCATGGAGGTGGGGGGGTCCTGGGCAGGGCGGGCGTGGGGAGCGGGGAGCTCTGCCTGTGCCTGGCGGTCTTCATGGGGTGGGGGAGGGCAGAGGGTAATCCTGGGCTGCTCAGTGATGCCACCCTGTCACTCACCGCATCCCTTGCCTGGGGCACAGGGCCAGACGGTGGGGGGGCAGCAAGCACTGTTGAGGCCATCCCTGGGCCTCAGTTTCCCCATCTGTGAAGTGGGGCCACTTTTTGGACCTTCACTGTGGGCTGCCCTGGTAGCTCAGCTGGTAAAGAATCCACGTGTGATGTGGGAGATCTGGGTTCAATCCCTGGGTTGGGAAGATCTCCTGAAGAAGGGAATGGCTGCTCATTCCAGTGTTCTGGCCTGGAGACTTTCATGGACTGTCTAGTCCACAGGATCACAAAGAGCCGGACACAACTGAGCGACGTTCCCTTTCACTGTGAGCGCGCCATGTCCCACAGGCAGCTCCAGTGCTTGGGCCACCCAGGTCACCCCTGTGGCCTGGTGACTGGGCATCAACCCTCCCAGCAGGCTTGGAGGACCCTGGGCTCCCACATGACCCCCTCTGGCCCCAGCCCACCCGGGGACCTCAGGCTGAGGCCACTCAGCTGCCTGCCCTCTGCCCGCTGCCCCGTGTGGGTCACTGTGTCTCCTCTGCAGCCTGACCTGGTCTGCTGGCCGGCAGGCTGCAGGAGCTGGGAGTCCAGGCCCCTGAGCCTGGAAGGGGCAGCGTCCCCGCTCAAGGGATCATCTCAGGGTCTGGGCCGGTTGGGGTGGGCGGAGGAGCCTGACCCGCCCTCCTCGCATCCACAGCGCTCCTTCACCCTCATCGTGGAGGCCTGGGACTGGGACAACGACACCACCCCGGATGGTGAGTCAGCCCCTGAGGGTCCTCACGGGGACGCGCGTAGCCAGGCTCCTGGGCCTCTGCCTGCTGGGGCAGAAGGCTCACGGTGGGCAGGGAGCGCCTCTGCCCCCAGGCCTCCGTGCAGGCGCCCCTTGCCCTGGCCGCCAGGACGTTCTGCTGCGCTCGGGGCTCTCTAATGCTGCTCTTGCTTCGCCTGTGTTCTAACGGGGGGCCTGGTCTTCCACGAGGGCCCGCACCTTGGCCGTCCCTGGCGTTCCCGTGACCTCCTGCTGATACCCAGACCCAAGGCTGGTCTTCTAGGGCCCGGCCGTGGCTTAGTGGGGCGGGTCACCGCCGAGAGCTCTCTCTGGCTGTGTGGGCCCCTCTCTGCCCTGGCGAAGGGCTCGCTGGGCTTCCCTAGAGGCCTAGCTGCTGGCTGGTCTGCCTTGCACGGAGTCCACAGGGCCTGTGGTGGTGGGCAGAGTTCCCTGCAGACAGGTAGGGAGCAGCCAGTACCAACAGCCCAGGGCCTGTGGGCAGGGGAGGGGTTGCCATGAGGTCAGCGGGCCAGGGTCAGCTCGTGCAGGCTGCATGGCCCCTGAGAGGACACCGGCTTCTTCTCTGAGGCGGGTTGCTCAGCCTGCTGCGTAGAGGGTGGGTTGCAGGGCCAGGGTGGAGACAGGTGAGGAGCTTCGTGTCGCAGTTGGGGTGCTAGGACCAGGGGCGGCCTGTGGGGTGGGCGGGGCTCTGCTCTCTCCGAAGGTCGAGGCCAGGGCCCGCTGACGGGGCGGCCGCGGGGCGGAGAGGCCGTCGTGGGGCTGGGCCGAGTGCGGCTTGGACGCGCTGCGTCTGGGCAGCGTCAGCTGGGCAGCTGGGTGCTGGGTTAGGCCGAGCTGGGTCCCAACGGTGGAGACGCTATGGGAAAGCAGAGGGGTGGGCGGGGAGCAGCGGTCAGTGGAGCTGGGTGGGTGCGGGCCCGGGCTGCACAGTGTGGCAGATTCCCCGGAGGAGAGCGAGGCCCTGCGGCTGCGGGGTGAGGGTCCTTAGCCTTTTGTTGCACCATCTCCTAAACCAGTACACGTGTGTAGGGAGATCCCGTGACCGTGGTTGCCAGCTCCGGCCACACGGCAGCTTGGCTTGGAGGGAGGCCCAGCCCTCGGGTTGCTGGGTCCGTGGTCTCGGGCCCAGGGAGGCTCGTCTAGAGGCACGGCAGCAGTGAGTGCTGCGGCTCCTGTGGAGACGGGGGCGGCCGGGGCTGCAGCAGTGAGAAGCATGCAGGGCCCGGGGCAGGGCGGGGCCTGAGGGGCAGGACGGGCTGGCTACAGGGCGCAGGCAGGAGGCCCCGTCCCTGTGCTTGCTGTGGGGCCGGCCGGCTCCTCGGGCCCTGGGCCTCTGAGGGGCGGCGGCCATGCCGGCTGACTGCTGCTCCCCCTCCAAGAGGAGCTGCTGATTGATCGGGTGTCGCACGCGGGCATGATCAACCCCGAGGACCGCTGGAAGAGTCTGCACTTCAGCGGCCACGTGGCACAGCTGGAGCTGAAGATCCGCGTGCGCTGTGACGAGAACTACTACAGCGCCACCTGCAACAAGTTCTGCCGGCCCCGCAACGACTTCTTTGGCCACTACACATGCGATCAGTACGGCAACAAGGCCTGCATGGACGGCTGGATGGGCAAGGAGTGCAAGGAGGGTGAGCGGGGCAGGGCGCGGGGCTGCGGGGGCGCTGGGGGCGTTGTGAGGGCGTGGGGCCTCGCGGAGGGTGGGGGGCCCGGGAGGGCCGTGTGGGTGTCGTGGACGCAGGGGGCTGCCCCCAGAGCCTGCGTCACGGCCGCGGGGTGGCATGTGGCCACTGCAGGGGTCTCTCTGCTCTCTCCGTTTGCAGCTGTGTGTAAGCAAGGATGCAACCTGCTCCACGGGGGCTGCTCCGTGCCCGGGGAGTGCAGGTGAGTGCCCGGTGCCAGCTCCTCTGCCTCCTGAGTGCACACTCTCCTGCAGCGTTGGCTGCACACAGCAACGTGAATGGGCGGGCCCTGCTCGCGTGCCGCTCACTGTCGGTGCGGGCCGCGCGTGCCCTTGGAGCCTGAGTGTGCCCCAGGGCACAGGCCAGCATTGGTGGGTGGGGCCACTTCACGTGCTGCACCTCGGGTGGGCTGGTCTGGGCCGAGAGCCATGCCGGGGGCAGGAGTGCGCGGCCCAGGCAGAGCAGGGTGGTGCTGCGGGCGGGATGGGAGAGGCCTGGGGGCCCGCAGGGATGGGCCAGAGGGCGGAGGCTGCTGTCCGGTGCAGGTGGGGGTGTGGGGGCCGCTCCCGCGGGCGTCCTGGAATAGGAGAGTGGGGCTTGAGCGCCCCGAGCCTTCGGCACCCTGAGCCACTGGCACGGGCAGCCCTAGGCACAGCGGGCGGGAGGGAGCAGCTGCCGTCCGTGCGAGTGCTGCCCGCCCTGCCCGGGTCTGTGGGAGGAGGCCTGGCTAGAGACGCACGTGGGCCCTGTGCGGACAGCCAGGGCAGGCGGGTCAGAGGGAGCCGGTCTGGGCTCCTGCTGCTGCAAGTGGACAGCAAGGAGCTGGCAGGGGCAGAGGGTCGCGGACAGGTGGGTGGGGGTTCAGAGGGAACCAGAGAGCCAGGGCTCTGGGCAGCGGACCTTGGTTGACGGAGCAGTGAAATCGCCGCTGGCTTGCGCGGGGTCAGGGGGTGGGCGGGGAGGAGCGAGGGCCAGAAGGGGTTGGGGGTGCTGAGGGGCCCTCTACAGGGCGGGAGCCAGGTGGGTGCTGGTGCTCGCTGATCGCCTAGGAGCTGGGCCCTGGGACCAAGCGGATGCCCTCGGGGGTGAAGCCTTTCGGGGGGGCTGCCAGTTGACAGAGGAGCAGGTGGTGAGAGAAGCCTCTTCTCCACTTTGGGTCTGACTCATCAGGATCCCCTCTGCTGCGTTTTTCCGATAAGGATGGTGGGCAGGGAAGTTTGGTAGTTGCTCCGCTGACTCTGGCTGGGAGGGCAGTGTTTGGGGGCCAGGATGGGGGCACCCTCTGCTCATCCTGCGGTGGCTGTGGCCTGGGAAGGGTTAAGTGGAGCAAATCCTCCAGTCGTGGGCAGGGAAGAGGGCAGGTTGCCTGGGGACCCGGCGTCGGGGGAGGTGTGTCTAGGGCTTCACCCACTCCGTCTGCCGGGTTTGAGCTGAGCTGAGTGGCAGTCTCAGAGTAGCGGGGCTGAGAGGTGCCCAGGGGCCTAGCCCACGGTGGGCTCCCGTCTTGAGGGGCCGGCGCCCCAGGAGCACCCTCCGTGTGGGAGACGGCGTGCAGAGCTGCTGTCTGCCTGGGGCAGGCCTCTCCTGCAGCCCTGCCCTCTGACCCGGGCGTGAGCCCCAGAGTCCGGCAGACCCATCCCTGCTTGGTTGTGGGCCTGGCAGGGCTGGGGCCCGGTCCAGCCCTAGGCACCGAGCTCTTGGGGCCGAGCCGCTGGCCCTGGGTGGCCAGTGACCAGGGCAGGCAGGGGTGAGACTGGCGCTTCACTGCCCACGTGGGCCTGTGGGAAGGTGGTGGGGGGCACAGGGCTCCTCGGACAGGGCCCTAGGTGAGCCCCGCTCGCCTCCCTCTGGCCCTGTGGGTGAGGCCCAGCTGCTGCTGGTAGGGAGCCGGTCTGGGCTCCTGCTGCTGCAAGTGGACAGCAAGGAGCTGGCAGGGGCAGAGGGTCGCGGACAGGTGGGTGGGGGTTCAGAGGGAACCAGAGAGCCAGGGCTCTGGGCAGCGGACCTTGGTTGACGGAGCAGTGAAATCGCCGCTGGCTTGCGCGGGGTCAGGGGGTGGGCGGGGAGGAGCGAGGGCCAGAAGGGGTTGGGGGTGCTGAGGGGCCCTCTACAGGGCGGGAGCCAGGTGGGTGCTGGTGCTCGCTGATCGCCTAGGAGCTGGGCCCTGGGACCAAGCGGATGCCCTCGGGGGTGAAGCCTTTCGGGGGGGCTGCCAGTTGACAGAGGAGCAGGTGGTGAGAGAAGCCTCTTCTCCACTTTGGGTCTGACTCATCAGGATCCCCTCTGCTGCGTTTTTCCGATAAGGATGGTGGGCAGGGAAGTTTGGTAGTTGCTCCGCTGACTCTGGCTGGGAGGGCAGTGTTTGGGGGCCAGGATGGGGGCACCCTCTGCTCATCCTGCGGTGGCTGTGGCCTGGGAAGGGTTAAGTGGAGCAAATCCTCCAGTCGTGGGCAGGGAAGAGGGCAGGTTGCCTGGGGACCCGGCGTCGGGGGAGGTGTGTCTAGGGCTTCACCCACTCCGTCTGCCGGGTTTGAGCTGAGCTGAGTGGCAGTCTCAGAGTAGCGGGGCTGAGAGGTGCCCAGGGGCCTAGCCCACGGTGGGCTCCCGTCTTGAGGGGCCGGCGCCCCAGGAGCACCCTCCGTGTGGGAGACGGCGTGCAGAGCTGCTGTCTGCCTGGGGCAGGCCTCTCCTGCAGCCCTGCCCTCTGACCCGGGCGTGAGCCCCAGAGTCCGGCAGACCCATCCCTGCTTGGTTGTGGGCCTGGCAGGGCTGGGGCCCGGTCCAGCCCTAGGCACCGAGCTCTTGGGGCCGAGCCGCTGGCCCTGGGTGGCCAGTGACCAGGGCAGGCAGGGGTGAGACTGGCGCTTCACTGCCCACGTGGGCCTGTGGGAAGGTGGTGGGGGGCACAGGGCTCCTCGGACAGGGCCCTAGGTGAGCCCCGCTCGCCTCCCTCTGGCCCTGTGGGTGAGGCCCAGCTGCTGCTGGTGGCCCTGGGCTCAGGTTTCAGGCCAACCCCCACCGGATGCCGCGGAGATGGCCGTGCCTTCCTGCCGCCTCCTCCCCGAGCTGCTGGAGCCACAGGCCAGGAAAGCCGGGGCCGTGGGGGCCTGGAGCGTTGGCCCCACCCAGGGCTGAGAGCACGCCCAGGGGACCCTTCTCACCTGGAGGGGGCCCCGGGTGGATGTGTGGGGCCCAGGCTGGTGCCCCAACTCCGCGTGTGCTTCTGGCCGGCCGAGCCCCTCTCGGCAGCCTCAGTTCCCTGGCCTGTACCACCAGCATCCCTTCTGGGTGCTGGGGGGACGAGGGCAGCCCAGGAAGGGCCGTGCCTCTTCCCTTTTACAAAAATAAATCCACGTGACGGGTGGTGGTGTGGACTTCACCCCATCCTACAGGACCCTTGAATGCTAGGGGGGTTCCCTTTGGGGGTCCCATCCGGGTGGGCCCTGGGGCACTGAGCACAGGGCGCTGGGCCCTCTCGCTGGGGCTCTGGGCTCTCAAGGGGGCGGTGCTGATGGCTGGGGTGTCCCTCTGTGCCTCCTCCTGAAGGACTTCCCGGAGAGGATGCTGGCCCACAGCACAGGCAGGGCTGACTCCTGGGGTCATGGCCTGAAAGCCCAGAGTTCTCTCGAGGCCAGGGAGCGGGTGATTCCTCCTGGCTCGGGAAGTGCCCTGGATCTGGCCTCTCACAGGGCTGGCCCAGGACAGCCCGCGGGCCTCAGCGTCCCCGTCTGTAAGACGCGCCCCTGCCGGGGCCTCATGGAGAGAGTGACCGCCTCTGAGTCACAGGCGAGGTCGCAGGCTGTGCCCAGGGTTCCCAGCAGCAGGCCTGTGCCCGCTGGCCTGCCGGCCCTGGCAGCACCTGGCCCTCTCATTCCCGGGGTCCCAGCAGAGCCTTCCTTGCCTGGCGCCTTCTCTGGGGGCCCCACTCCGGCTGTGTCCCAAAATAGCTCCGGGAGGAGTGACTGGACAGCTGCGGCCGACCGTGTGCGGCCAGCGGCCGGGACTGCCCCTGACGTGCGGGTGGGGCCCCTCCGCTTCACAGGCTGTGGCCGCGGGCCCCGGGGGCCCATGCGGCGCTGTGCCGTGTCCCCATACCACCCTGGGCGCGGCCGCGCTTGGGGCCTGCAGTCACACGCGGGGCCTCCGGCCCTCTGCCTCCCCAGGTGCAGCTACGGCTGGCAGGGCAGGTTCTGTGACGAGTGCGTCCCATATCCCGGCTGTGTGCACGGCAGCTGCGTGGAGCCCTGGCAGTGCACCTGTGAGACCAACTGGGGCGGCCTGCTGTGCAACAAAGGTGCGCGGTGTGGCCCTGCTGCGTGGGCGGGCGCCGGGGCTGCAGCCTGTCCCCTGAGCACCCTGTCCACCCCCAGACCTGAACTACTGCGGCAGCCACCGCCCCTGCACCAATGGGGGCACGTGCATCAACGCGGAGCCTGACCAGTACCGCTGCGCCTGCCCTGACGGCTACTCGGGCAAGAACTGTGAGCGGGGTACGTCAGGGCGGCCACGGCTGGACCCACTCTTCTGGCCTGAGTGCACCGGGGGCCGGAGCGGGGAGCCCTTGTGGAAGGTGCGGGCCTGGCCGCCACACCCACCTCTGGTTCCTCACGCAGCCGAGCACGCCTGCGCCTCCAACCCGTGTGCCAATGGGGGCTCCTGCCACGAGGTGCCCTCGGGCTTCGAGTGCCACTGCCCGTCGGGCTGGAGCGGGCCCACCTGTGCGCTGGGTGAGAGCCCGCTCCAGGGCTTCTGGGGGCCCCAGACTGCATCCCGGGGCTCCGGAGGGTGGGGGCGAGGCGGCCTATCCCCGTGGGGCTGGGGTTGGGGAGGAGTGAGGGGAAGACCCAGGTGCTCACACTCCTTCCTGAGGGCCGGCTGCCCCCTCCTCCACCCTGCGATCACCCCTACTCCTCCCCCTGGACTCTCCGCAGACATCGACGAGTGTGCCTCCAACCCGTGTGCGGCGGGGGGCACGTGCGTGGACCAGGTGGACGGCTTTGAGTGTGTGTGTCCAGAGCAGTGGGTGGGGGCCACCTGCCAGCTGGGTAAGGGCCCCGCGGGCGGGGCGTGTGTGCATGGCTGTGCGCTGTGCTTGTGGCGGCTGCTGTGTGTGCTGCCAGGGCTGCGGGCCCATCGCCCCCTTGTCTCGTTCGCAGACGCCAATGAGTGTGAAGGGAAGCCGTGCCTTAACGCTTTTTCTTGCAAAAACCTGATTGGTGGCTATTACTGTGATTGCCTCCCGGGCTGGACGGGCGCCAACTGCCACATCAGTCAGTATGGGTGGGCGGGCCACAGGGGGCAGGGCTGGGGGACACGGAGGGCCCGCTGTGACCTGCGCCTCTGCCTGCAGACGCCAACGACTGCCGGGGCCAGTGTCAGCACGGCGGCACCTGCAAGGTGAGGGCCTGCCCACTGCGGGGCGGCAGGCGTTGGGCTGCAGGTGCCTGAGGGCGGCTACGGAAGGCTCACCCACACCCTGCCCTCCCCCAGGACCTGGTGAACGGCTACCAGTGCGTGTGCCCACGGGGCTTTGGGGGCCGGCACTGCGAGCACCAGCTGGACGAGTGTGCCAGCAGCCCCTGCCGCAGGGGCCTCTGCGAGGACCTGGTTGGCGGCTTCCGCTGCCACTGCCCACAGGGCTTCTCAGGGCCGCTCTGCGAGGTGAGGCCCATGCGCGCTGCCTGCCCCTTGGGCCCAGCGGCTGCCGCGGGTGGCCCATCAAGTGGCCAGGAGGGGCCACGGTGGGGGCTGGCCCTGCAGCGTGTCCCAGGCTCAACACTAGACGGAGACCCTGGCCCCAGAGTCGTGGCTGGGCAGGTCTTGGGGAGAGGCGTAGAGTCCTGGCCTGTCAGGACCAGCCCCTCCTGGTGGGGTGGCCCGGAGGCCTGGCAGGTCTGCTGGCTGCCCTGTGCCTTGGCTGATTCTCACTGCGGACGCAGGGCAGGTGGCCTTGATGGGGTGGAATCTGCGGGCCCTTGAAAGAGGGGCCTTGGGGTGGGCTGGGGGTGTCACTCTTCGGGTCTGACAAGGAGAGGCTCACACTTCCACCCCTGCTGACCTGCTTTGTCTTTACCCGGGAGAGGAGTGAGCTGCGGGGTGTGAGCACCAGATCCTGTCTTCTGCCCTGGAGCTTGGGGTGGTTCTTCAGAAAGACCCACAGCTGGGGCTCACGGCAGTGTTGGAGGCTGGAGGGGTGGCCGGGAGCTGGCCTTCCTGCCAGTGGGAGGGGCGAAGGCCGGATGCTGCCCTGGGAGGCCTCGGAAAAGGGCTGCCCCGGGGCGGGGCGGGGGGCGGGCCTGGCCCACCCAGGTGTTTCCGTCCAGCCCAGGGTCCGGGATGGCTGAGCTGGGCCGTCCTCCAGGCTCGGCTGCAGAGGCCTGGCTGTCTAGTCTGAGTGGGGCCTGGGTCACAGGGACCAGTCGGTCGTAGGGGCTGCGCGTAGGGACATGAGCCCTGGCCCGTCGTCTGGTGCCAGCAGCACCCTCACGGCTGCCCCCAACCCACAGGTGGACATCGACTTCTGCGAGCCAAGCCCCTGCCAGAACGGGGCCCGGTGCTACAACCTGGAGGGGGACTACTACTGCGCCTGCCCGGACGACATGGGCGGCAAGAACTGCTCTGAGCCTCGGGCGCCCTGCCCTGGCGGGGCCTGCAAGGGTGGGTGCGGTGGGCGGGGCCTGTAGAGATGAGTGCATTGTGGGCGGGGCCCGCAGGGGTGGGGCCTCCTGGGTGATGGATTGTGGGCGGGGCCTGTAGAGATGAGTGCCTTGTGGGCGGGGCCTGCAGGCATGTATGCAGCAGGGGCGGGGCCTAAAGGGATGGGTGCAGTGTGGGCTGGGTTCCAAGGAGTGGGGTTGCGGTGAGGGGTGGCTGTGTCCTGCAGAGGTAAGGCTGACCTCTTTTGTCTCTGTGGCAGTGGTCGATGGCTGCGGGTTCGAGGCAGGGACCAGGGTGGCTGGAATGGGCCCCTCTGGCGTGTGCGGCCCCCACGGACACTGCGTCAGCCAGCCCGGGGGCAACTTCTCCTGCGTCTGCGACAGCGGCTTCACGGGCACCTACTGCCACGAGAGTGAGTGGCCGTGGCCCAGGGCCGGGAGGGGGCCGGGCCGCCCAGGGCCTCAGCTCACGCTCGCCTCCCGCAGACATCGATGACTGCCTGGGCCAGCCGTGCCGCAACGGGGGCACCTGCATCGACGAGGTGGACGCCTTCCGCTGCTTCTGCCCCAGCGGCTGGGAGGGCGAGCTTTGTGACACCAGTGAGTGGGCCACGCTGCCCCGCCCTCAGCTGTAGGGCCCGTGCCTCCCGGTGCTGAGCGCTCCACGCCCCGCGCCCGCCTGGCTCCACATGTTGAGCCGCTGACCGGGTCGCGGCACGAAGCGAGTGGGCAGAGGGGTACACACTCCCTCCCCGCCTCTCTGTCGCTCCCTGGCCCACCCCGGTGCCTCCTCCTCCGGGCAGCCCTCCCTGAACGCCGGGGACCCCCTGCTGACCGGCGTCCTCGCCTCCAGATCCCAACGACTGCCTCCCCGATCCCTGCCACAGCCGCGGTCGCTGCTTCGACCTGGTCAACGATTTCTACTGCGTGTGCGACGACGGCTGGAAGGGCAAGACCTGCCACTCGCGTGAGTGCCCGCCGGGCCCTGCCACTCTGGGGGCTGCACTGCCTGCCAGGGCGCCGCCCGCTGCTCCGGGCGCCCTCTGAGTGGCCGTGTGCCCGCAGGGGAGTTCCAGTGTGACGCCTACACCTGCAGCAACGGCGGCGCGTGCTACGACAGCGGGGACGCCTTCCACTGCGCCTGCGCCCCGGGCTGGGAGGGCAGCACCTGCACTGTCGGTGAGGAGCCCGGTGTGCCTGTGCCCGTCTGCGTCGAGGCCTGGGCTGGGGGCCCCGGGTCTGCCGGGCTCAGCTGACAGCCCTTCCTCTCTTTCTGCTCTCCTTCTCTGACTCCTTTGCAGCCAAGAACAGCAGCTGCCTTCCCAACCCCTGCGTGAACGGGGGCACCTGTGTGGGCAGTGGGGACTCTTTCTCCTGCATCTGCCGGGATGGCTGGGAGGGCCGCACCTGCACGCACAGTGAGCACCGGGGATGGCTGTGGGCGTGGGCGTGGGCTGGTGTGGGCCCACCCTGTCCCCTGCTTCCGGGTCCTGCCCCCCACCCCAACTGCCCCATCGACCCACTTCTTGCGCTTGGCCACGGAAGCCTGGTTGAACCCCTCTTGACTCCCCCAAGCTTCCCCCCACCAGTGCTGGCCCTTGCTCACCTCCCACCAGCCACTGTCCTGCTCACACAGCCTACCTTCTGCGCGGGCCTCCAGGACGGGCTGTCCTGCCAGAGCCGCCCTGGCCCCACAGGCTCCAGCCTGGGCGTGGCGGGCTGGTGTAGACAGCGCGGTGTCCGCCTGCCCTCCCCGCGCACCTGGGGCGCCCCCAACCCGGCTTGGAAGGGTGCCCGGGTTGGGAGTGCCGGGCTCACCATCCTCTCTCTCCACAAATGCAGATACCAATGACTGCAACCCCCTGCCCTGGTGAGTGGTGGCGGTGGGCTGGCCTGCCCTGGGCCCCCCTGACCCCCAGTGGTGGGCTGGCTGACGGGCTGGCCTGCCCCGGGCCCCCTGACCCTTGTCCTCTTCTCTGCAGCTACAACGGTGGCGTCTGCGTGGACGGCGTCAACTGGTTCCGCTGCGAGTGTGCGCCTGGCTTTGCGGGTCCCGATTGCCGCATCAGTGAGGGGCTGGGGTCCCCACCCTGGGTGGGCGGGGCTGCGGGGTCCCCACTCTGGGAGCTGTCAGGGCCGTCTGCATCCACGGACCTAGGGACAGTGTGGTCACAGCCGCTGCCCCCTCAGTCTGAGCCTCTGTTCAGAGGCTGGGCAAGCCTGGCCCAGGAAGACGTGGGCCGCCCTGCTCTGCTGGGCTCCTTCACCGTGGGGGCCTGGGGGGTAGGGGGCGCTCTACCCACGGACTCATGACCAGCGGTGTGTTTCTCCCCGCGTGATGCCATCCGGGTCTGTCTGCGGGTCCCGTCCATGTGTCCTCAGGTGTGGTGTGGCCAGAAGCCCTGCCTGCTGGCTGGCTGGCCGGATACCCTGAGCACCCAGTGCCCTCCAGGGCAGCAGTGCCTGGAGAAGGCCCCGGGCCAATGCCTGCAGCCACCCTGCGCGGCCTGGGGAGTGTGTAGTGCGGAGGAGCCTGTGCTACCCAGCACCCCGTGCCAGCCACGCACTGCCACGCACCCCGTGCCAGCCATGCACTGCCCCCCGCCGGGGGCAGACCCAGGTTGGGTTGGCTGTTGACTCCTAGAGGCAAGCGGTGACAATGCCGGCGGTCTCAGGCCCAGCTCAGAGGCCCCACGGGCCCCCTCGAGGCCCAGGCTGGCCGGGGCTGCTCTTCCCGGGCGGGCCCTGCTGCCCGAGCGGCCGCCTCGCTGACGCTGCGCCCGGCCGCTCTCCCGCAGACATCGATGAGTGCCAGTCCTCGCCCTGTGCCTACGGGGCCACGTGCGTGGACGAAATCAATGGCTACCGCTGCAGCTGCCCACCCGGCCGATCCGGCCTGCGGTGCCAGGAGGGTAGGTGGGGGATGCCGCTGGCAAGGCCACGCCCGGGCTGGTGGGTCCGGGGGAGCCTGCCCTCCATGGTGCCCCACTGCTCCCACCCACAGTGATCGTGTTTGGGAGGCCCTGCTGGTGGCAGGGTGTGCCCTTCCCTCACGGGAGCTCGTGGGTGGAAGACTGCAACAGCTGCCACTGCCTGGACGGCCACCGGGACTGCAGCAAGGTGTGGGGTCATCCGCCAGCCCTGTGCGCCCCCACCGCCCTGCCGGGTCTGATGCCTCTGCGCCCCAGGCCTGCGGTCCCCGTCATTCACCCCTGACCCTGTTGCTCACCTCGGGAGGGTGCGGGGGGAGGGGGACGGGCAAGCCTGGCCCAGGAAGACGTGGGCTGCCCTGCTCTGCTGGGCTCCTTCACCGTGGGGGCCTGGGGGGTAGGGGGCGCTCTACCCACGGACTCATGACCAGCGGTGTGTTTCTCCCCGCGTGATGCCATCCGGGTCTGTCTGCGGGTCCCGTCCATGTGTCCTCAGGTGTGGTGTGGCCAGAAGCCCTGTCTGCTGGCTGGCCGGCCGGATGCCCTGAGCACCCAGTGCCCTCCAGGGCAGCAGTGCCTGGAGAAGGCCCCGGGCCAATGCCTGCAGCCACCCTGCGCAGCCTGGGGGGTGTGTAGTGCGGAGGAGCCTGTGCTACCCAGCACCCTGTGCCAGCCACGCACCGGCCACCTGGACAACAACTGTGCCCGCCTCACCCTGCGCTTCAACCGGGATCAGGTGCCCCAGGTGAGCTGCCTACCCCCTGGACGCCGCTGGTGAGCAGAGCCCTGACTGCTGGCCTCATTCCTGTGGCCACTCAGATGGCTCGAGACCCCTGTTGGCCGCCCAGCCCCGTGCCTGCGTGTGGTCGGATGAGATGGAGCGTTGGGCTCAGGGGCAGCCAGGAGGGGCCGGCCCGGGCCGAGATGCCTAGTCGTTCCTGGGGCCTGGCTGCAGGCGGCCTTCCCGTGAGGCCGGGGCCAGCCCGCGGCTCCACGGGCATTCTCACCCTGTCCTTGTCTCTGCCCATAAGGCCTTCTGCTCTCAGTACCGGCCCGGCCATGGAGGCCGTCTGGGCTCTGGGTGGGGCTGAGGGCCGCCGTGGGCAGCCGGGGCCCTTGCTCCCCAGACAGGCTGTCATGCGTCCCACTGCATGCTGAGGGGCGGACCCCCGGGGCCTCGGTCGCTGCCCGCTGCTCATGTGCTGCCCACCCGGCAGGGTACCACCGTGGGCGCTGTGTGCTCTGGCATCCGTGCTCTGCCGGCCACGAGGGCCGCAGCCCGGGACCGCCTGCTTGTCCTGCTCTGCGACCGGCCGCCGTCGGAGGCCAGCGCGGTGGAGGTGGCCTTGGTGAGTGCGGCCGGCAGGCGGCCACCTTTGTTCCACACCCGCCGCACCCACCCCCCCCAGGTCCCACTCTGAGTCGGCATCTCGGAGGTCGGGTGAGGCTATGTCTCGGGACGCACAGGGAGGGAAGGGGGATGGGCAGGGTGGTTTCTCCGGGTGCCGGTGTTGGCGTGAGAGGGGCTGCCTGGTGGAGGTGAGTGGGGCCAGCATCAGGGCAGCGGCGGGTGTGTGGCCCCCTCAGGACTCCAGGCGTGGCTGGCTGGGGCTGGGACCCACCTGCAGGGCCGAGGTGCAGCAAGCCCTGTGGGAGTGCAGACCAGACCATGGCCGCCTCCCCACGGCGTGCCCAGTGTAGGGCACCCCTAGCCGCTTCCAGAGGCCTCCTCCAGGGGCCCCAGCCCCGACGCTGCTCCAAGACAGCCGTGCTGTGGGACCACGGGGTCTATGCCCCTCCACCCGCTGCCCGGACAGGCCAACCGGGGTGGGAGTGTTGCGCTCCCTGGGGCTGCACGCAGGGCCGGCCGCTGTCCCAGCTGCTGCCACGGTAGAGGGGGTCGCAGGCCCCCACTGCCCGGCTGAGTGTGCAGGCGGCCCCTCAGCACTGTCCTCTGCCTCAGTCCTTCAGCCCGGCCCGAGACTTGCCAGATGGCAGCCTGATCCAGAGCGCGGCGCACGCCATCGTGGCTGCCATCACACAGCGGGGGAACAGCTCGCTGCTGCTGGCCGTCACCGAGGTCAAGGTGGAGACGGTCGTTGTGGGCAGACCCTCCACAGGTGAGTGGGGGGGCGCGCCGCTTGGGCCCAGGGAGAGCGGGTGGGTTCCTTTGGGCTCGGAGGGGTGGGGCTGTGGCCTCTGCCTGCCCAGGGCACGTGGCAGCTCCTCTGTACCTGCCAGCAGAGGTTTCCCAGCCCACCCCACCTCCCAGCCCTGATCCTGGGGCCCTGCCCATCCCCACGAGCCGAAGGCCCGGGCGTCTGGCCCTCTGACGTCTGGGTGCCCCCACCCCAGGTCTGCTGGTGACAGTGCTGTGTGGCGTGTTCAGCGTGCTGTGTCTGGCGTGCGTGGTCATCTGTGTGTGGTGGACACGCAAGCGCAGGAAAGAGCGGGAGAGGAGCCGGCTGCCGCGGGAGGAGGGCCCCAACAACCAGTGGGCCCCGCTCAACCCCATCCGCAACCCCATCGAGCGGCCGGGTGGCCCCGGCGGCCCCAAGGACACGCTGTTCCCCTGCAAGAACTTCACGCCGCCCCCACGCAGGGTGGGCGAGGCGCTGCCCGGGCCGGCGGGCGGTGGGGAGGACGAGGAGGACGAGGAGCCGGGCCGTGGGGAGGACGAGTCCCCCGAGGCCGAGAAGTTCCTTGCGCACAAGTTCACCAAAGACCCCGGCCGTTCTCCCGGGCGGCCGGCCCGCTGGGCCTCAGGCCCCAAGGTGGACAACCGCACGCTTGGGGGCGCCAGCGCTGCCCGCCGTGCCGGCCGGGAGTAGGGCGCCAGGCTGCCCGCTGGGCACACGAGGCCGAGGCCATGTGCATAGTTATTTTGTGTAAAAAAAAAAAAACACCCAAAGCAAAAAAGCAAATGTTTATTTTCTACGTTTCTTTAGCCTTGTATAAATTATTCGGTAACTGTCAGGCGGAAAACAACGGCGAATTCTTGGAGAGTTGCTATTTTTGTAACGTTCCCGTGTGCCGCACGTGCGTGTGTGGCAGGAGACAGCAAAGGGGCGTGTCCTCCCCAGGTCCGTGGACGTTTGTCCCCGAGGTGGCGCACTGTTTACAGAATCTTCCTTTATTCCTCATCTGGGTTCGCCGTGGCTCTAGGCCAAAGAGCCGGTGGGACCCACGGCATCCGGCATGGCCCGCGGCTGCCGGGAGCGCCTGCAGTGGCAGCGGGGCTGGGGGTCGCCGTGGGGCCCGTGGTAGTCGGCATGGCCTGAGGCCGCGGGCAGACCCACCCCTCCGGCCCGCTGTCCTCGCCTGCGCTGCCCGCGACGCTCGCTCCAGAGATCTCTCAACTGTGCTTTCAGAAGTGCCCTTCTTGACTGCTCCGTCCCCTGGGGCGGCGGCAGAACTGACGCTTGTGACAAGTGCCTTCTCACAGACTCTCCCTCGCGACTGTCAACGTCTGCTGCGGGCACCAGGCTGCTGCCCACCTGCCGGCCCCGGCCCCCCTCCTCGTGAAAGTGCATTTCTGTACATATGTACATATTAAATGAATCACTCTGTATATTTGATTTAATAACTTAAAAGTTTTGGCCTCCCTTGTTCTTCAGTGCTGATCCTTTGTTATGCAGAGTGGGGTGGGGGCCCCTCGGGTCCCCCACGTCTGTGAACACATGGGTGTCTGCGCCGTTGACGGACGCCTTGTTGGAAATGGGGCAACGGAGGCACTTTGCCTCTGCTTTGAGCTGAGAACACGTGGAAAGAGTGTTGTCAATGGTGCCAAGTCACTCAGCAACGAAGCGCTGTCAGGATTTCAAGGAATGAGGTCAAAGCTTGACAGCCCAAGGGCGAGGCCGTGGCTCCTGGCTCAGCGGCCTCGGGGCAGTGGGCTGGGCCTGCTCCGGGCCTCTTGGTGAGGCTCTGACTGTGTCACGGTTGACTCCAGCTCACGCTCATGGAGCACTCGCGCCACCGGAACGATCACCGGCTTCCAGGCTCCATTCCCACTGTGTCTATGTAACTCGGGACTTCAGGTTCCTGGGAGAAACCGTGCCAGCGTCTTTTGTCCTGGAGCGCTCTACTCCTTGTGCGTGACTGCCCAAGCTGGTGGACAGACCGCAGTCCAGCCCCTGGCCCACAGGGTGCCCCAGCCCCTGGAGCAGAGCTGTCGGGCCTGGCTGGCTGCAGGCTCCCCTTGGACGCCCGGACCCCGAGTGCAAAGCCTGTTTGCTGGGTGTGCGTGAGCAAGGCCGCTCGCACTGCTGAGCAGTCGTGAAAAGAAACGAGTGGAGTTTCTAGAAGTGACAAAGTGCCGCTTCCAAACCGAGAACTGAACGCCACTCTGACGCTGCCGAAGAAAGAAGAAGTCGGAGGAGAAGCCTCTTGTGCTGTGAAGAGGTCGGGGGAGAACGGTCCCGAAGCATCTAGACTGGAGGGCAGGGTGGTGTGAGGCCCATGTGACTGGTGAGGCAGGGCTGGTGGTTGGACACCAGGAGGGTGTCCCCTGGAGGTGGGCGTGCAGAGAGGAGCCGGCGGCGGGGAGGGCCGGGCCCCTCCTGGCCGTCAGGACGTGGCCATGGGCAGTGCCAGTGGCCCCCTACATTCTGGGGGCCTTGAGGGGTCTGAGAGGGGTCTGAGAGGAGCTCACAGGACCCTGCTGGCTTGGGGGAGACTGCACGCCCCTGTGTGCACATGTGTGCAGCCTCCCCACCCTCCCCGCCTGCCACCAGCCCCCTTCCCCACTCAGGCCTGGCCCGGGTGGCCCGGTGCCCGGTCGGGTATGGACAGGCCTGTCCGCGTGCCTCTCCAGGCCCAGCTCACACCGCCAGCCACATGGGCACCCCCTCCTGGACGGTGGGGCTCATCCCATGGCCTCTGCCACTCCTGGCTGGGCTGTGAAGGGCAGCCCGGATGGCACAGCCCCTGTGCCCCAGGGTGGCCCTCGCCCTGCTAGTGCTGCCCTCTGCTTCGCCAGGGCCCTCTGCCTGCCTCCCCAGCCCCCAGTCCCCTCCTGAGCGGGCCGTCGGGGGTCTGCCACGTGGTCAGGAAGCTCAGATGAAGGCAGGCTCACGGGGGCCACAGCTGGGGCCCCCATCTCCCGAGACAGGCTGGGCCCCCGTGGCACCTCTGCCAGCCCAGGTGTGGAGCGGCATCACACCTCAGCCAGCAGGGAGTAGACGTGGAGTCCAAGAGCAGCCCAGGGCCCCCAGCCCCGCAGCAGCCTTGCTGAGCCTCCTTGCTTGCGAGGCTGTGGCCCCTCCTGGCACTGCACACAACCCCCCCCACGCCTGCTCCTCACCCAGC
>SJYG01000171.1:3888467-3903813 GCA_006410535.1 Litocranius walleri | reverse complement strand
GGTGGGGGCGGGGACCGGGGCGAGGAGGGGGAGCCGCTGCAGGCGGGGCAGCGCCCGACAGCCTGGCGCTTGCCCAGTGCTCCAGCCTTTGCCGCTGCCTGGGAGCACCGAGCATGAGGGTCCTGAGGGTCCTGAGGCTGGGCTGGTCGTGGCCGCCTGGCCAGTAGTGGCCAGTAACCAGACCCCAAACCGTGCCATCTGTCGGGGTGGGTCCCCTACGCTCAGGCAGCCCAGGAGGCAGGATACTGTGAGCTTTACAAAGGCTATCCATAGGCCCGGGGACGGTTGAGCTGGAAAGGCAGGATCTGCGAAAGGAGTCATGGTACCTGTCATCTGTGTTCCTTCTTTCGTTCCAATTCTCTGTTAACTTTAATGGCTGGGTAAATCTGGGTTCGCACTGGGGCCTCCTTGCTGCCCGGGACGGGCTGCTGGTGGTGAGTGGAGGGCGCTCTCTGGGGCGGCGCGCGGGCTTCCTCCCGCAGTGGCTCCTCTGGCTGTGGAGCACGAGCTCTGGACGCGCGGACCTCAGTGACTGCGGCTCCTGGGCTCAGCGGTTGTGGCTCCCAGGCTTTCGTTGCTCCTCAGCACATGGAGTCTTCCTGGACCTGGGTTGGCAGGCAGATCCTTATCCTTTGCACCACCAGGGAAGTCAGAGTTTTGCGTGGGTCTCTGTATTCCTTTCCGGGTGTCAAAGACTCCTGCCCGCTCTCAGCGGGTGATCTGTGAGATCTTCTGTGTCTGAAGATGGATTCCTGGTGCATCCGCATAGAGAGACGGACTCCACGTCCATCCGCCACTCTGCCAGCTTGTCGCCTCTCATTCCGCTTTTCTAAAGAAAATTATTTATTTATTTTAATTTCTTGTGTTGCTTTGGCTGCCCTGGGTCTCTGCTGCTGCATCCTGGCTTTCGCTGGGTGCGGTGAGCAGGGGCTACTCCTGGTCGCACTGAGCCTCTCTAGTTACAAAGCTGCGCTGGCTTCAGCAGCTGTGGGTCATCGGCTTAGCTGTGGCATCTCCCTGGACCAGGGGTTGAGCCTGTGTCCCCTGCATTAGCAGGCAGATTCTTAACCACGGGACCCGCAGGGAGGTGCAGTCTGTTTGTAAATTTTAGGAATCTGTGGCAAAATAGACACCAAGCACTTGGCCACCTCAGCCATTTACAGTGTGCAGCTCAGAGGCCTTGGCACCTTTGCAGTGTAGTCCCACCATCACGGTGTATTTAAAAAGTTGTCAGTTGTGGCAAAACCCACAGAAGGTAAAACTTCCATCCTAGCTGTTTTTGAGCGCGCAGTTCAGTAATGTTAATTAAGCACACTCACGGTGTCATAAAATACCACCCCAGGGCTTCCTCACCTCGCAGAGCTGAGCCTCCATCCCCGTTACACAAGAGCTGTGCGTTTTCTCTGCCCTGGAGTCTCTGGCTGCAGATCTTAGGAATCGGACTGCTTTAGGCTCTTACCAGTGGAGACAGCAGTATTTCTCTTTGTGACTGATTTATTTCACTCAGCATGATGCTTTTGAGTTCTGGCATCAGAAGAGGGCGAGGGTGGGATGATTTGGGAAAATTGCATTGAAACATGTATATTATCATATGTGAAACGAATCGCCAGTCCAGGTTCGATGCATGAGACAGGATGCTTGGGGCTGGTGAACTGGGATGACCCAGAGGGATGATAAGGGGAGAGAGGTGGGAGGCGGGTTCAGGATGGGGAACACGTGTACACCCGTGGCGGATTCATGTTGATCTATGGCAAAACCAATACAATATTGTAAAGTAATTAGCTTCCAATTAAAATAAATAAATTTATATTAAAAATAAATAAAATTAAAAAATAAAAAGAGTAATATTGGAAGAAAAAAAAAAAGAACTCCCTTTCTAATGCTAAGTGACATTTCCTTGTCTGGATGGACCACATCTTGTCCGCCCCTTCGTCTGCCCTTGGAGCCCAGGCTGCACCCGGCTCCCAGCTGCACTCGACAAGGGTTCAGGTCTCCTGGGATTCTGCTTTCGGTTCATTTGGATAAATGCCCACGCTGGGGCTGCTGGATCATATGATAGTTCTGTGTTTTATATTTTGGAGGAAGCATCGTGCTGTTCCCCGTGGCGACTGCACCACTTTACATTCCTGCCAACACTGCACAAAGATTCTAATTTCTCTCCATCCTCACCGATGCTCAATACTTTATGTTTTTTAGACATAATAGGCATCCTAATGGTGTGATATGGTGTCGCAAGGTGGGTATGATCTGTGTTCTTCTAAAAGAAATTGTGGCTGTGTCATGATTTACATGGGTCTACGTGGGTATGTCTCGATACCCACATACCACCTATTTGTATATTATGTGAATAGTAGGACCTCACGGGCATTCCCCAAATGGGGGCGTGGCCCAGGTGCAGCCGTGTGGAGAACAGGATGACAGCAGCCTTAGGGTCCAGGCACACAAACCCCCTGGACGCTTTCCGCCTGCACGTTCCTACTGTAGGAACCATGGCTCCTCCCAAGAAACAGAATCTGTGCCCAACTGTGGAAAAATCTAGTCAGCTCCACGCATTCCTCACTGGTGACGACAGCTCTACTGAAGTGCACTTGACATACAATGAATGGCGCACGCTTAAAACACACACTTGAGTTCTCACGTGAGTGTGCACCTGCAAGGCCACGGCGACAGTCGGGACCGTGAACACAGCCTCATCCCCAGTGTCCCCGCGCCCCTGAGTGACCCCAGCCCCAGGCCCCGCTCATCAGCTTTCTCTCGAGATGGGTTAGCCCGCATTGCCCGGAATTTCACATAAATGGAACCATACAGGATGTCCCTCCTTCATGGATCACAACCTTGTTGTGGCGAAAGGGCTCGTCTGACTCAGTGAAGCTAAGAGCCGTGCTGTGCAGGGCCGCCCAAGACGGACCGGTCATACTGAAGAGCTCCGAGAAAACATGGTCCACTGGAGAAGGGAATGGCAAACCACTCCAGTATTTTTGCCTGGAAAACCCCATGGGCAGCATGAAAAGGCAAAGAGATATGACGCCAAAAGACGGGTCCCCCAGGTGGGGAGGTGTCCAATACGCTATGGGGGAAGAGCAGAGGGAAGTTACTAAAAGCTTCAGAAAGAATGAAGTGGCTGGGCCAGAGCGGGGAAGGCCTTCAGCTGGGGATGCCGAGAACATCACGAGAAACGCCGGGCTGGGTGAATCGCAAGCTGGAGTCAAGACTGCCGGGAAAGGTATCAACACCCTCAGATATGCAGACGACACACCGCCTGACCCCTATATAGACGACTTAACAAGCCAAAACCAGCAGCCTCCACTCTAATGGCAGAAAGCAAAGAGAGCTAAAGAGCCTCTTGAGGAGGGTGAGAGAGGAGAGTGCAAGAGCTAATTTGAAACTCAACATTCAGAAAACTAAAATCCTGGCACCCAGGCCCATGGCCTCATGGCAAACAGAAGGGGAAAAAGTGGAAGCAGTGCCATATTTTATTTTCTTGGGCTCCAGAATCACTGTGGACCGTGTCTGCAGCCGTGCAGCAGGTGCTTGCTCCTGGGAAGGAAAGCTGTGACACAAATGGACAGTTATTTAAAGACAGAGACATTGCTTTGCTGACTATGGGTCCATGTAGTGAAAGCTCTGGTTTTTCCAGAGTCATGTACAGGTGCGAGACTTGGACCCTAAAGAGGGCTGGGCATCAAAGGACTGGCGCTTTGGAGCCGTGGTGTGGAGGAGACTCTCGAGAGCCCCTTGGACAGCAAGGTCAAACCTTTAGGATCCTAAAGGAGATCAGCCCTGAATATTCATTGGAAGGACTGAAGCTGAAGTTGAAGCTCCAATACTTTGGCCACCCAATGCAAAGAGCTGGCTCACTGGAAAAGACGCTGATGCTGGGAGAGAGTGAGGGCGGGAGGAGGAGGGGGCGACAGAGGATGAGATGGCTGGATGGCATCACCGGCTCGATGGGTGTGAATCTGAGCAAACTTTGGGAGACAGTGAAGGTCAGGGAAGCCTGGTGTGCTGTAGTCCATGGGGTTGCAAAGAAGCGGACGTGAATCAGCGACTCAGCAACACCGGGAGGCGGTCTTCCCTGACTCGGCGCTCTCTCTTCAGCTGATCCCGAGGCTGGCCCTGCCTGCGCACGAGTGGCTGCCTGCTCTCCCTGTGCGGCTCTCCCGACGCGGGCGTGCCGCCACTCGCTAGTCCAGCCACGCGCGCTGGTGGGCGCAGGGACTGGCTCTGGTCTGGGCTCCCGTGGTTTTGCAGTAAGTCTTGAAACCAGGCAATGTTAGTCCCCAGCTCTGTCTGCCTTTTCTTTTCTTCTCTGTGGCTGAACCACACAGCTTGCGGGATCTTAGTTCTCCCACCAAGAAATGAACTTGGGCCGCAGCAGTGAAAGCACCAACTCCTAACCACTGGGCGGCCAGGGAGTTCCCTCCAACTCTGGTTTTCCTTTCGGAAGCTGTCTGGGGCCACTCTGGGGCCTCTACATTAATGTCTGAATTTCAGAATCAGTTTGTCACTGTCTGTGCAGGCATGCACGCTAAGTCACTTCCACGCTGTCTGGCTCTTTGTGGCCCTGTTGGGACAGCAGCCAGCCAGGCACCTCTGTCTACATGCCTTCCTCCACCAAAAGAAAACTCAAAAACAAAACCTGCTGGGATTTTGTTTCGAAGTAATTATACAGTCACAAGAGGTAGCAAAAAATAATACAGAGGATTCCTGTATACCCATCACCCTGCTTTCCCCACCAGCCTCCCTTCCGTAATTGTGGTGTATTATCAAAGGCAGGATATCCCTGGAGAAAGAAATGGCACCCCACTCCAGTATTCTTGCCTGGAGCATCCCCTGGACAGAGGAGCCTAGTGGGCTATATAGTCCACGGGGTTTCAAAGAGCGGGACAAGACTTAGTGCCTAAACAGTCAAAGGCAGGTCATGGTGACCAGCCCAGAGGCCCTCCTGGGCCCTCAGGGGTTTCTTCAGAGGCTCCTCGTGTCTCTGTGTATTGCTCCTTGACACTTTACCACGGCGTAGATTCCCACAACCGCCACGGTTTAGATGCAGTTGGGACCACCACCAGCACCGTGGGACCCTGACCTGCTGCCCCATCCCGCCGCCTCTCCCCGCCCTGGCCTCTCATCTGTGTCCCTCTCTGCAGCCTTGTCACTTCAGGAATAGCGTCTCAGTGGACTACACACCCTGCAGCATCTGAGATGATTCTGTGCCCACAGCGTCGCCTCCTCTGAGTCCTTCCAGCTGGAGACGGGCAGCCTGCTCCCGTGAGTCGCCGAGCTCTGCCCCACAGCGCAGATGCCCGAGATCTGTCCAGCTGCTTGCCCATCGGAGGACACTTGTTTCCAGTCTAGGCTGTTACACAGAGCTCGGTAGACACTAGTGAACGGGCACTGCTGTCAGCGGAAGCTTCGGTTTCCCTGGGATAAGTACCCAGTAGGGGAATGCTGGGGTGTAGGGTAAGTGTGTTTAGCGTTTAGAGAGTCTTTATTTATCTGGCTGCCCTGGATCTTTGCCCACGTTGGGGCACATGGGCTCCAGCTCCCCGACCAGCGGTGGGACCCAGACCCCCTGCGTTGGGAGCACGGAGTCCGCCCCTGCACCACCATGCCAGTCCCGACGTTAGCTTCTTAAGAAACTGATTGGAATCTGACTGATTTAAGGAATGGCCCTGCGCTCCTGCTGGAACTCTGATTGGAGCTGTGTCGCATTCACAGAGATTTGGTGTCAACAAAACTGGGTCTTCTCACCCTCCAGGCTGAGTACTTTTCCATTGATTCAGTTCTTGGTGAATTTCTCTTGGCAATGCTTTGGAGTTTTTTTTTTTTAATTTAAAAATTAATTTTACTTTTCTCCAATTATAAGTGATCCTTGTTGATTAGAGAAAATGTGGACAGTACAGGAAAACATAGAAACGAAAGGGAAACATTCACAATCTCACTCCCCAGGAGACAGCCACTGTTAATATTGGGCCTTTTTTGGTTTTCTGTCCTTTTATTATAATAATTGTGGTAAAATACACACACCATGTAATTTGCCATGGTAACTACTTTTTTTCTGGCCACGCTGTGTAGCCTGCGGGAACTTAGTTCCCCAACAAGGGATTAAACCCGAGCCCCGTGTCTTGGGAGTGCCGCCAGGGGAGTCCCCCTCTTAACCCCAGTCTCAGGGCACCGTTCTTGTTTCATAGGTTTCTGTTTGCAGCTCTGGCCCATCTTTTGTCAGATTTATCCTATTTCCCGTTAAGTGGTACTTTTGTAAATGGTATTTTTACGTTTCCATTTCCCATCGTCTCTTGGTAGCGAGTGAAAGTATGATTGAGTTTTGTTTAGGGACCATGTGTCCTGCTAGTAAAGTAATGCTCAAAGTTCTCCAAGCCAGGCTTTAGGAATACGTGAACCGTGAACTCCCTGATGTTCAACCTGGTTATAGAAAAGGCAGAGGAACCAGAGATCAAATTGCCAACATCCGCTGGATCATGGAAAAAGCAAGAGTTCCAGAAAAACATCTATTTCTGCGCTATTGACTATGCCAAAGCCTTTGACTGTGTGGATCATAATAAACTGTGGAAAATTCTGAAAGAGATGGGAATACCAGACCACCTACCTGCCTCTTGAGAAATCTTTATGCAGGTCAGGAAACAACAGTTCGAACTGGACATGGAACAACAGACTGGTTCCAAATAGGAAAAGAAGTACATCAAGGCTGTATACTGTCACCCTGTGTATTTAACTTATATGCAGAGTACATCATGAGAAACGCTGGACTGGAAGAAACACAAGCTGGAATCAAGATTGCGGGGAGAAATATCAATAACCTCAGATATGCAGATGACACCACCCTTATGGCAGAAAGTGAAGAAGAACTAAAGAGCCTCTTGATTAAAGTGAAAGAGGAAAGCGAAAAAGTTGGTTTAAAGCTCAACATTCAGAAAACAAAGATCATGGCATCTAGTCCCATCACTTCATGGGAAATAGATGGAGAAACAGTGGAAACAGTGTCAGACTTTATTTTGGGGGGCTCCAAAATCACTGCAGATGGTGACTGCAGCCATGAAATTAAAAGACGCTTACTCCTTGGAAGAAAAGTTATGACCAACCTAGATAGGATATTCAAAAGCAGAGACATTACTTTGCCGACTAAGGTCCATCTAGTCAAGGCTATGGTTTTTCCTGTGGTCATGTATGGATGTGAGAGTTGGACTGTGAAGAAGGCTGAGCACTGAAGAATTGATGCTTTTGAACTGTGGTGCTGGAGAAGACTCTTGAGAGTCCCTTGGACTGCAAGGAGATCCAACCAGTCCATTCTGAAGGAGATCAGCCCTGGGATTTCTTTGGAAGGAATGATGGTAAAGCTGAAACTCCAGTACTTTGGCCACCTCATGAGAAGAGTTGACTCATTGGAAAAGACTCTGATGCTGGGAGGGATTGAGGGCAGGAGGAGAAGGGGATGACAGAGGATGAGATGGCTGGATGGCATCACGGGCTCAATGGATGTGAGTCTGAGTGAACTCCGGGAGTTGGTGATGGACAGGGAGGCCTGGCGTGCTGCGATTCATGGAGTCGCGAAGAGTCGGACATGACTGAGCGACTGAGCTGAACTGAACTGAACTGTCCTTCAACCTTGACCGATTCGCTTGTCTGTCTCAGTCACACCCCGAGGAAGCTGCATGGCTCCAAAACAACCCAGAATTTCCAGATGTTAGGCTGTGGGGCCCCGGGGCAGGGGGGGTTCTGAAGAAGGGCTGCTGATGGCCACACGTGCATAGGGCGGGAGGAGGCTGAGCTGCAGCACCGCTGGGGGAGCCGCCCCTGCCTGACTCCCTGTGGGCGTCTGACTGAGGCTGCAGGCAGGAAGCTGTGTGTTTGAAGCAGTCTCTAAATCCGAGCACTGGGGCTGTGTGATCACAGGCCTGTGGTGAGAGATGACAGGGCAGCCCACCCTGTGTCCTTAGCACTGTGGGTGGTACACCATGGGGGGAGATGGAGTGTGATGCCCACATCTCGGTTGCATCAGCAGTCATCATCAGCGGTCATCTGGAATCAAGTGCTGTGACAGACAGGGTGTGCATCAGTCAGCTGGTGCTGCGTAACAAACTGCCCAGCTCAAGGTAAAGCAGGAGAGTCCGTGATGGCTCGTGAAGCCATGGCTCCGCTGGGTGGTTCTGCTGGTCTGGGCTGGCCTCCCCATGTCACCTGAAGTTGACTAGGACGGTCTCCTGGCCCGTCCGGGAGCTGCCCGTCAGCCGGGGGGCGGGCAGGGGAGTGTCTGAGCCACACGTCTCATCAGGAGCAGATCACGGCCGCCAAGCGGGGAGAGACAGCGCAGTGCTCGAGGCTTCTCTTCTGTTCTTCCATTTAACAGTCTTATTGGCTATATTTTATAAACGATAAAATTCACTTGTTTTAAGTGTCACAATTCAATTTTTTAAAAATAAATCTGGAATTACGCTGCGATCTCCATAGTCACTGTGGGGCAGCTCCACCTCGGGGCCCAGGCCCTGACAGCCACTGATGCACTTCCTGTGTCCCAGAGTCGTCTCTTCTGGACCTTTCATATTAATAGAATCACACCATCTGAGGTCTTCTCTAATTTGGCGTAATGTCGTCTTACACCACGCATCAGAACTTGGTTCTTAGTGCTGGCTGATGCTCCACTGTAAGGATCCAGCTGGTGCTCCACTGTAAGCATCCAGCCTGTCTTGTCTCCCACTTGCCGGTTGATAGGCATTTGGGCTACTTCCAGTCCTGGTCTGTAGCAACGAAGCTGCTGCGAATATTCATGCACAAGCCTCCGTGTGGGCATATGTTTCCATCGCTCTTGGGTAGATGAGAGGAGTGGAATTGCTGGGCCATATGGTAAATTTATGTTTAACATTTTAAGAAACAGCTGAGCTGCTTTTCAAACGGTGGCACCTGTCACATTTCTACTGTTAATATATGAAGATTCCAGTTTCTCCCTGGAGGAGGAAATGGCAACCCACTGCAGTATTCTTGCCTGGGAAATCCCACAGAGAGAGGATCCTGAGGGGCTGCAGTCCACATCATCTCGGTTGCATCAGCAGTCATCATCAGCGGTCATCTGGAATCAAGTGCTGTGACAGACAGGGTGTGCATCAGTCAGCTGGTGCTGCGTAACAAACTGCCCAGCTCAAGGTAAAGCAGGAGAGTCCGTGATGGCTCGTGAAGCCATGGCTCCGCTGGGTGGTTCTGCTGGTCTGGGCTGGCCTCCCCATGTCACCTGAAGTTGACTAGGACGGTCTCCTGGCCCGTCCGGGAGCTGCCCGTCAGCCGGGGGGCGGGCAGGGGAGTGTCTGAGCCACACGTCTCATCAGGAGCAGATCACGGCCGCCAAGCGGGGAGAGACAGCGCAGTGCTCGAGGCTTCTCTTCTGTTCTTCCATTTAACAGTCTTATTGGCTATATTTTATAAACGATAAAATTCACTTGTTTTAAGTGTCACAATTCAATTTTTTAAAAATAAATCTGGAATTACGCTGCGATCTCCATAGTCACTGTGGGGCAGCTCCACCTCGGGGCCCAGGCCCTGACAGCCACTGATGCACTTCCTGTGTCCCAGAGTCGTCTCTTCTGGACCTTTCATATTAATAGAATCACACCATCTGAGGTCTTCTCTAATTTGGCGTAATGTCGTCTTACACCACGCATCAGAACTTGGTTCTTAGTGCTGGCTGATGCTCCACTGTAAGGATCCAGCTGGTGCTCCACTGTAAGCATCCAGCCTGTCTTGTCTCCCACTTGCCGGTTGATAGGCATTTGGGCTACTTCCAGTCCTGGTCTGTAGCAACGAAGCTGCTGCGAATATTCATGCACAAGCCTCCGTGTGGGCATATGTTTCCATCGCTCTTGGGTAGATGAGAGGAGTGGAATTGCTGGGCCATATGGTAAATTTATGTTTAACATTTTAAGAAACAGCTGAGCTGCTTTTCAAACGGTGGCACCTGTCACATTTCTACTGTTAATATATGAAGATTCCAGTTTCTCCCTGGAGGAGGAAATGGCAACCCACTGCAGTATTCTTGCCTGGGAAATCCCACAGAGAGAGGATCCTGAGGGGCTGCAGTCCACAGGGTCACGAAAGAGCGGGACATGACTTAGCAACTAAACAACAGCCAGTTTCTCGAACTCCTGCATCCCCAGAACCACCAGCAGGACAGCTGTTCTTCTGATGATAGGATCCTTGTGTGTCTCACTGTGGCTTTAATCTGTATTTCTCTACTTACTAATGTTGCCAAGTGTTTCTTCAAGTTCCTACAGGCCGTCTGTGTCCTTTGGTCAACTATCCAAAATTTTTGGTCACTTAAAACTTGGATTATTTGTCATACTCTTGAGTGATGAGACACATTCTGGATACCAGTCCCCGATCAGGGATGTGACGTGCACCTCCTCCCGCTCTGGGATTGGCATCCCTGTTGGAAAGCAATTGGCTATAGATGTGCTGGGTTTTCTCGGACTCTCTGTTCGACTCCACTGCTTTGGACATCTGTCCTTTGGCTCATATGGTACTATCTTGATTACGACAGCTCTGGAGTAAGTTTTGAAGTCAGGAAATGTTGAGTTCTCCAACTTTGTTCTTTTTTAGACTATTTTGGCTCTTCCGAGGACTTACATTTACATGTGAATTTTAAGATCAGTGTACCAATTTCTGCAAAAACTAAGAAGCCAGCTGGATCTTGATAGGGGCTGCTATGGGTCTGTGGATGAATGCAGGGAGGGTGGCCATCCCAGAGGTGCTGAGTCGTTCAGCCCGTGAGCAGTGATATCTGTTCAGTTAGAGCCGTCATCTCGTCCAGCAGTGTCTGTAATCTCTAGCGTGTAAGTTTACCCCTTGCCCACGGTGTCTCGAGGGCAAGGCATGGAATTAGCGTGTGGCACTTCCTGTTGGACCCAGGAAGCCCTGAGGTCCAGCCCCTGGATTCCAGAAGTGGGAGATGAACTCCACTGTGGGTGGGAAGGCTTGCCAAGCCCGCTGTCAGGAGCCCGGATGCCCCCTGTGGTGCTGGACCCGAGGGTGGGCTGGCTGCTGACACCTGCCCAGGGTGCGGGGGGTGGGGGGTGGTCAGCCATGGTCAGTGAGAGCTTGGGCTTTAGTTCTTCGCTTATGATGTGGTCAGCTTCTACGATAGCGCTAAAACACTTGTCAAAGCCTTGCCATTGACTTAGTTCAAAGCCAGGCTGAGTTCAGCACCTTTGCAGGGGGTTTCTGTGACGGTCAGCATTGCCGCAGAGGATGGGGTGGGGGCATGGGGTGGGCTAAAACACATCTGATGGCTCTGAGCTCCTGGCCCCTAGGCTGGCTGGTCCTGGGAAGAGCCCCTCTCCGCCTGTGCAGGCTAGGCTCTTCTTCTGCTTGGACGGCCTGGACTTTAGAGATCACCTTGCCCTCAGCTCCTGAGAGGTGATCTCTAGGCCTCTCGGGTGTCCTGCCTGGTAAAAGGGTCTCTAGTGTCTGGGGTCCTATAAGTCAATGTGACGTAGAGTGGGCCACGGGTCAGCCTGCCCCCCAGAGAGGTGGTTAGGTGTGGCGCTCCAACGAGGACCCTGGACCCCAACTGGCAACACCCCATGGGGAGGTCACACATTAGGACTCCAGGGTGGGATGACGTCTGGAGGCTGGTGCCCAGCCCTCCTGAGCCCTGCCCAGGCCCTCCCCACTTGAGACTTTCATCTGTGCCCTGTTGGGGTCGTGACCACAGCTGGGAGCACAAGCACCCTCAGTGAGTTCTGGTGAATGCTCACATGGAAGCTGGCCTTGGGGACCCTGGGCTCCCAGCGGGGGTCGGCAATGCAGGGGCTGTGGACTGTGGCCCTGCCATCGTGACTTCCTCAGGAGGACCTCTCCCGGGCAGTGGTTTGCAAAGGTGGGGAGCCACTACCTCCTCACGGCCCCGGCTCCCTGTCCCCCAGATGCAGGACTGGACTCAGAGCCCAGCACTCGGGGACGGCTGCCCAGGGTGGCCATCAAGAAGGAAGACACGTGCCAGTCAGTCACGTGGGTCAACGGCAGGCTCCTGGTCACTGCTGGGCGAGGCGGCTCTGCGTGGTGATGAGACAGAAGCTGGAGCCCCTGGCAGCCAGCACGGTGCCAGAGTGTCTCCGTGTGGATGAGAGACGCCAGCGGGGAGGGAACGTGGAGTGAAGACCCACCTTGGCCTCTCCTGTACCCGGCGCCTTGTGGGCACCTTTCTGGGCTGGACTCAGTCCCCTGCCCCGGGTGAGGTCTGGCCCAGAGCCCACTGTTGGCAAATGCTTCGCGGCGTTCTGCATACTCCAGGCCTCGCCACTTCACAGCAGTGGCTCCTGTGGCCCGGGCCCAGCTCGGGGAGGGCTGGGCTGGGGACGCAGCTTTCACTCCTGGAGGTGCCAGGAGGTTGCTGAGGTGCCCAGGGTCCTATGGCCACTGCAGCCCTGAGTGAGTGTCCCAAGCCCCCGGCCCGCCTTCTGCACCCGAGGGCGCCCCAGAGCAGGCAGCGCCCCAGGGACGCCGTGCCGTGCCGGCCAGGACCCCACGCACCTCTGCCTTCCCTCCAGCCCTCCGGAGGGGCAGACCCTCAGGGTCGCCTATGGGAGTCACCGCAGCCCCAGCACCTCCCAGACGCGTTGGGTGCCACTGCCCTGCCCCGAGGGGTCGACACCGCCTCATCCTCTCTCACCCCGTGCCTCCTGGCTTTTCAGCTTCGCCACACACTTTATTATCGTTTGTAACGCCCGATGCCTCTTTGTGTTAGCGATGTGGACAGAGCCCCACGCCACTTGCTTAGGAGGAAGCAGCCTCTGGTTGTCATCCTAGAGCTCACACCAGTCCGGGTGTGGGCAGCATCCCGGGGGGGACGCGTCGATGGTGCCCCAGTGGCCGGAGCCCCTGCTTCGCCCTGGGAACCGGCTGCACACAGGCGCCCCCAGGGGTGGTGTGTCGCCGGGGGAGGGGAGCACCGGTGTCAAAAGCGAACATGCCCGAGGTGATGGGGGCTGAGCTGCCATGGAAAGCATCCCGGCTGTGTGAGCAGGTGGGGTGCCACGAAGAACAGAAATATGTGATCTCATTTGTACCCTGAGCTGGAGAAGCAGCTTGGACCAGCTATGTTTGCCTATGGTGTCTTCTGCTCTGAGATATTTTTAATTTTTACATGGTTATATCTGTTAGTTTTTCCATTATGTAGGTTGCAAGTTTTTTCTTTTTCCCCCAGTTCAGGGGCAACTGTGGTCTCTTCTGCCAAATAGGACCTTTAAACCACGTGGTCCAACCTGTCTACTGTCAGAGAGCTGTGTTGCAGAAAGTCTTTCCCAGTTTGTGCTTCCTGTGCTGATCAGAAGTTTTTTTTTTAATTAATTAATTTTTTATTGAAGGATAACTGCTTTACATAATTCTGTTGTTTTCTGTCAAGCCTCAACACGACTCAGCTGTAGATATACATATATCCCCTCCCTTTTGAACTCACTCCCATCTCCTGCCCCATCCCACCCCTCTAGGCTGAGACGGCACCCCTGCTTGAGTTTCCTGAGCCATACAGCAAAGGATCAGATGTTTTAAATTCACGTGCAGTTGAGTCTTGTCAGTCTTTCTCTTTGTGACTTCTGAGTTTGGGGGGCTTGAGGAGTCCTGCAAATAATGTCCTTTTTTTTTCTCCAAAGTTTGAACTGAATGTGACCTGAACTGAATGCAAGCCAACCTGCTGGAAATGAGGGTGTGGGTTCGGTCTGGTCGAGGCTGGACAAGGATGTGGGTCAGATAAGAAGCCCCATCGGGCTCCCTGGACCCTCCGGCGACTGCCCCGTGGGAGAGAGCTGGGGAAAGCCAGGCGACCTGCTGCTGCCATTTCCGTCTGTCTGCTGGCGAGCCCAGCCGGACCACCAGCGGGACGTCCTGCCACAGCCCACCGTCCTCAGTGAGGTCCGGGAGGAATGCGGGGCCACGTCTTCTGTTTCCCTCAGCCTCTCAGCCACAGCAGGGGCAGCGACCCCCCTGAGAGGTGCGTGTGCAGCAGATTGCCCTGGAGCGCGGCTTCTCAAAACCACAGCTGCTCCAGGGCTCAGGGCCAGCGGCAGGCTGGGCGGCAGGGCCAGCTGGCTCCTCTTCTGCAGGTCTGGGCGGGGCTGCCTGGCCTCCTCAGGCACCTGACCCAGCCTGCAGGTGCTTCTTTCTGGTCAGAGCTGGTTGCAACCTGGGCTCCCATCAGCGAGACACAGATTATATTCCCCTCCATCCTGCAGAAGCCTCGGAGGGCCTGTGGTCAACCTGGACTCCTGCTTGTCTTCCATAGCCGAATCCTGTTTCCCACCGTGCGGGCACCCACGGCCACTGCAGACCACAGGCCTACCAGGGGGACATGGCAGATAGTTCACACGCCCTACCAGGTTGGAGGCTGTGAGGATCCAGTGATGGGACCGTGGGACATTTGGAGCCATGGTAACTGGAGAAATATCAACCACCTCAGATATGCAGGCGATACCACTCTGACGGCCAAAAGTGAAGAGGAACTAAAGAGCCTTTTGATGAGGGTGAAAGAGGAGAGTAAAAAAGCTGCCTTTAAACTCAACAGTCAAAAAACTAAAGTCATGGTCCAGTCACTTCATGGCAAATAAAAAGGGCAAAAATGGAAACAGTGACAGATTCTTATTTTCCTGGGCTCCCAAATCACTGCAGACAGTGGCTGCAGCCATGAAACTAAAAGACACCTGCTCCTTGGAAGAAAAGCTATAACAAACCTAGACAGCATATTAAAAAGCAAAGACGTCACTTTGCTGACAAAGGGCCATATAGTCAAAGTTATGGCTTTTCCAGTAGTCGTGCACAAATGTTTGATTTGGACCATGAAGAAGACTGACTGCCAAAGAATTGATGCTTTTGAGCTGTGGTGCTGGAGAAGACTCTTGAGAATCCCTTGGACTGCAAGGAGATCCAACCTGTCCATCCTAAAGGAAATCAACCCTGAATATTCACTGGAGGGACTGATGCTGAAGCTGAAGCCCCAATACTTTGGCCACCAGATGCAGAACTGACTCATTGGAAAAGACCCTGATGCTGGGAAAGACTGAGGGCAGGAGAAGAAGGGGACAACAGAGGAAGAGATGGTTGAATGGCATCACTGACTCAGTGGACATGAATTTGAGCAAACTCTGGGAGATGGTGAAGGACAGGGAAGCCTGGTGTGCTGCAGTCCACGGGGTCACACAGAGTCGGACACGACTGAGCGACTGATCAGCAGCAGCGCGTGGTGCACTGCGGTGCAACAGTTACTTGCACAACAAGTGATGGGGGTGGAAGGGGCGGGTGCAGCTCAGGACAGTGGGAGGGGCCACTAGAGGAGCTGCACCAGCGTCTAAGGAAA
>SJYG01000171.1:3871509-3888314 GCA_006410535.1 Litocranius walleri | reverse complement strand
GGGGGGGGGGGGGCGCCGGGGGGGGGGGGGGGGGGGGCTGAATCCTGCGCTCAAGGCAGGTCAGAGAGCAAGAGTGTTCCTTCCGTCACTGAAAGGGTCTCTGCTCCCCCAAGTCTGCAGAGCGCATGTACTCCCAAGGCGGCCCCAGCAAGATCCAGAGGGTTCAGAATCCCAAGACAGACTGAGCTGACCTCCCTCCGCAGGTCCCCGTGAACGGCAGGACTCTGATGGGGACAGAGTTGGACGCTGGATTTGGGGCAGATCTAGATGCCAGAATCCCACAGCAGCCAGTGAGCGCGCTGAGCGGGCGCGACGCCACCCCCTCTGCAGGCCCAGCAGTGGCCGCTTCTGACGTGGTCGCTCTGCAAGCAGGTGCCGGTGTCCACCACGCTCCATTTCCACCGCCCCTCACCGCTCCAAACCTGCAATTAGAGTCAGATCCCAGCATGTCCAAGGAGGTTAAGCACAAGCCTAATTTGGGAAAAGAGGGTTTACACATCAAAAGGTCTGCCAGATTCGTCATTTATACTGTCAGGAGCCTGGGGGTGTGTGGGTTGGTGTCTGCAAGTCCCATTGACGGAGTGAAGAGCATATCGCGGATTGGATTAAATCTTCCAAGATGTGTGCAGTTACAGGGATTCAGGATTAGATATTTTCAGCGCGTCTTCATGGACCATAGCCTTGCTGAAGCAAAGAGGCTTGCATAACTCAGTGTAGCTATGAGCCAGGCCGTGCAGGGTCACCCATAGTCACAGTGGAGAGTTCTGATAAAACATGGTCCACTAGAGGACGGGATGGCAAATCATTCTGGTGTTCCTGCCTGAAGAACCCCATGAACAGTATGAAAAGGCAAAAAGATGGGACACGGAGAGATGAGCCCCCCAGGGCAGCAGGTGCCCGATGCGCTCCTGGAGCAGAGAGGAGAAACAGCCCCAGAGGGAGGGGAGCGGCTGGCCCAGGCAGAGCGGCGCTCAGCCGTGGATGTGTCTGGCACTGAAACTCAAAGGCTGATGCTGTAAAAACAGTATTGCACAGGAACCTGGAATGTTATGTCCATGAATCGAGATAAATTGGACGTGGTCAAGAAGGAGATGGCAAGAGTGAACATTGACATCTTAGGAATTAGTGAACTAACATGGACTGGAATGGGTGAATTTAAGTCAGATGACCATTATATCTACTACTGTGGGCAAGAAACCCTTAGAAGAAATGGAGTAGCCCTCACTGTCAACAAAAGAGTCCGAAATGCAGTACTTGGGTGCAATCTCAAAAACAACAGAATGATCTCTGTTCGTTTCCAAGGCAAACCATTCTATCATCACAGTGATCCAAGTCTATGCCCCGAACAGTAAAGCTTGAAGAAGCTGAAGTTGAACCGTTCTATGAAGATGTTCAATACTTTCTAGAACTAGCACCCCCAAAAGATGTCCCTTTCATTATAGGGGACTGGAAAGCAAAAGTAGGAAGTCAAGAGTTACCTGGAGTACCAGACAAGTTTGGCCTTGGAGTACAGAATGAAGCAGGACAAAGCCTAACAGTTTTGCCAAGAGAGCACACTGGTCACAGCAAACGCCCTTTCACAGCAACAGAAGAGACGGCTCTACACATGGACGTCACTAATGATCAAACTCGAAATCAGACTGACTGTTGTTTGCAGCCGAATATGGAGAAGCTCTATACAGTCCACGGGACTGTGGACAAAACACGATCTGTGGGTCAGATCAGGAACCCCTTATTGCAAAATTCAGACTTAAGTTGAAGAAAGTAAGGAAAATCACTAGACCATTCAGGCATGACCTAAATCAAATCCCTTATGATTATACAGTGGAAGTGGTGAATAGAGTCAAGGCCTTGGATCTGGTGGACAGAGGGCCTGAAGAACTGTGGAAAGAGGTTTGTAACACTGTACAGCAGCCAGTGACAAAAACCATCCCAAAGAAAAAGAAATGCTAGCAGGCAAAGTGGCTGTCTGGGGAGCCTTTACAAATAGCTAAGGAAAGAAGAACATGGAAAAGCCAGGGAGAAATGGATATAGCCAACTGAATGCAGAGTTCCAGAGAACAGCAGGGAGAGAGAAGGCCTCCTTCAGTGATCAGTGCAAAGAAGTAGAGGAAGACAATAGAATGGGAAAGACTAGAGACCTCTTCAAGAAAACTGAAGCTATCAAGGGAACGTGTCATGCAAGGATGGGCACGATCAAGGGCAGAAAGTGTGAGCCTAACAGAAGCAGAAGGGATCAAGAGGTGGCGAGAATCCACAGAGGAGCCCTCGGCTCAGAGGGGGCGAGAGTGCAGCTTTCTTTGTCGTCCCGAAGCTGGGTTCTTCTGATGCCAGCCGCCTCCACCACGCCACCTAAGTTCAACCCATGAGATCAAAGTTGGATACCCGAGGTGCACTAGTGGGGAAGCTGGTGCCACATGTGCAGCCATGAAATTAAAAGATGCCTGCTCCTTGGGAGAAAAGCTATGAAAAACCTAGACAGCCTATTAAAAAGCAAAGATGTCACTTTGCTGACAAAGAGCCATATAGTCAAAGTTATGGTTTTTCTGCCCTGATCCCCAAGATTGGCCCCCTGGGTCTGTCTCCAAAAAAGGTAGGTGATAACATCACCAGGGCAACTGGTGATTGCAAGAGTCTGAGGATTACAGTGAAACTGATCAGAACAGACAGGCCTGGACTGAGGTGGTATCTTCTGCTTCTGCCCTGATCATCAAAGTCCTCAAGGAGCCACCAAGAGATAGAAAGGAGCAGAAAAACATTAAGCACAGTGGAAACATCACTTTTGATGAGATTGCCGACATTGCCCGGCAGATGCAGCATCAATCTCTAGCTAGCGAACACTCTAGCCCAGAGAACTCGCTGGCACCACTGGAAAGACCCCAGAAAGCTCCCTATCTGCGAGCTGCAGTGCGGATGGCTGCCGCCCTCACGACATCACAGATGGCATCAGCAGTGCCGCGGTGGGGTGACCAGCTGGTAAGAACTGCAAAAGGAAGAGAAAAATGAAGGATTATTTGACAGCTACAAAAAAAAAGGACTACACAGAAGAACTGTGCCAAAAAGATCTTAATGACTTGAATAACCACAACGGTGTGATCATGCCCCTAGAGCCAGACACCCTGAAGTGTGAAGTCAAGTGGGCCTTAGGAAGCATTACTACAAACAATGCTGGTGGAAGTGACCAAACTCCAGCTGAGGTATTTCAAATCCTAAAAGATGATGCTCTTAAAGTGCTGGCACTCAATACGCCAGCAAATTTGACAAACTCAGCGGTGGCCACAGGACTGGAAAAGGTCAGTTTTCATTCCAATCCCAAAGATGGGCAAAGCCAAAGAAAGCTCAAACTGCTGCACAGTCACGCTCGTTTTCATGCTAGGAAGGTTATGTGCAAAATCCCTCCAGTTAGGGTTCAGTAGTACACGAACCGAGAACTTTCAGATATTCAAGCTGGATTTAGAAAAGACAGAGGGTGTGGGGAGCAGAGGACGAAAAACGGCAGAGGGACCAGAGATCAAATTGCCAACATCTGTTGGATCAAAAAAGCAAGAGAGTTCCAGAAAAATATCTACTTCTGTTTCATTGACTATGCTAGAGCCTTTGACCTGGATCAAAACAAACTGGAAAATTCTTAAATCGAGGAGAATACCAGACCACCTTACCTGCCTCCTGAGAGACCTGTGTGCAGGTCAAGAAGCAACAGTCAGAACCGGACATGGAACAACAGACTGGGTCCAAACTGGGAAGGGAGTACGACAGGTTGTATATTTTCACCCTACTTATTTCACTTCTATTCAGAGCACATCATGCAAAATGCTGGGCTGAATCAATCTCAAGCTGGAATCCAGATTACTGGGAGAAATATCAATAAACTCAGATACGCAGATGACACCACACCTATGGCAGAAAGAGAAGGGGAATTAAAGAGCCTCTTGATGAGGGTGAAATAGGAGAATGAGAAAGCTGGCTAAAAACTCAACATTGGAAAAACCTAGATCCTGGCATCCGGTCCCATCACTTCATGGCAAATAGATGGGGAAAAAGTGGAAAAAATGGCACATTTTATTTTCTTGGGCTCAAAAATCACTGTGGATGGTGACTGCAGCCATGAAATTAAGACATCTGCTCCTTGGAAGGAAAGCTATGACAAACCTAGACAGCGTATTAAAAAGCAGAGACATCGATTTGCCAACAAAGGTCCTTACAGTCAAAGCTATGGTTTTTCCAGTAGTCACGTATGGATGTGAGAGCTGGACCATAAAAAAGGCTAGCACTGAAGGATTTATTTTGAACTGTGGTGTTGGAGAAGACTCTTGAGAGCCCCTTGGACAGCAAAGAGGGCAACCAGCCAATCCTAAAGGAGATCAACCCTGAATTCTCATTGGAAGGACTGACGCTGGAGCTGAAGCTCTAATCCTTCGGCTACCTGATGGGAAGAGCTGACTCACTGGAAAAGACCCTGATGCTTGGAAAGACTGAAGGTGGGAGGAGAAGGGGACAACCAAGGATGAGATGGTTGGATGGCATCACTGACTCAATGGATATGAGTTTGAGCAAGCTCCAGGAAGGCCAGGGAAGCCTGGCGTGCTACAGTCCATGGAGTCGCAAAGAGTTGGGCACGACTTAGCAATTAAACAACAATTTTTCAACTCAAGAAGCTGGAAGCGCCCCTCACTTTTTTCTTGGTCGGTTGACTGAAACTGAGGCTCAGTGGTCACCCAGTGGTGGAGGCTGAAATGCTGGGAAGGCTGTGGTATGATGGGGAGGAAGGATTCCAAAATAAGAACCAAGAAGTTCTCTCCTGACCGTGGTCCCAGGAAGACCCGCCCCCATCACCGCTGCCCCGAGGGAGGCAGAGGAGGAACGTGCTGGTGTCCTGGGACCGTGGACCAACCAGGGGCTGTCCTCTTTGTGGGGAGGAGACAGGAGGATGCTGCTGTTGAAACGTGTGCCTTGACTGCAGTGAGGCTGACGGGCCAGCTTTTCTAAAGGGTCAGGGTGAAGATACAGGCCAAAATAAATGGATCTAGAAACCAGAAGATGGTTAGGATGAAAGAATAATTCCAAGAGCTAATTTTGGAGGGACAAAAATCACAAGAAATAGAGAATTAGAAAGCCAAATCAAGAAGGGAGAAATTTTACATATACAGAAGAGCAAATGAGAGGAATCATCACAGATGCATAAAATTGTTTTTAAATACAAGATACAATACTTTGATGCACACTAGGCAAGTAAATAAAACCTGGCTGAAATAGATGGTTTTTCTAAGGAAATACTATAATTAATAATAGATTTATTGAAACAGATCCCTGAAGAGATTTAAAAATCTAAGCACAGCAAGTAACGCAGAGCTATCCCTGGAAAAGTCATCAGGCCAAGACAGTCTCCTAAGTGAAGAAGAATCTGCCTGCCAGTGCAGGAGGCGCGGGTTCAGTCGCTGGTCCAGGACGACCCCACACACTGCGGAGCGCCTGAGCCGCAGCCTGCGCCCTGGAGCCCGCGCTCCGAAACGAGACAGCAGCCTCCCTTTTCACAGCTAGAGGAAAGCCGGCAGCAGTGAAGACCCAGCTCAGCCATAAGGAAATAAAGAAATACAAATTTTGAAAAGAGTAATATATTTTTAAAAGGCTTACTATAGTGTATTCCAGGATATAGGAAACTGATGAATTTTAATATTATTTAATTTAAAATAAAAATATTTTAAAAATATTTTTAAATGTAAAAATTTTGCATTTAAAAATATTCCTTCAATAATATGAATATCAAAACTCTAAAAATATAGCACAATAGTGTAAAATTACAGACTGAGCTCATTAATATCAATATTAAATATTAATATTAGTATACAGAATCAAGAGCACATTGAAAGGCTCATACTCTAAAGCCAAGTGAGGCTTGCTTGTGGATGATTTGTTAACAGAAAATGTTTAATACAATTCATCATATTAATAAAGCAGAAGAGAGAAATTGTGCTCATTTCATAGAGGTATTTGATAGGATTTATCATAGATTTTCTTTTGTTGAGGTAAAATTTCCATTCAGTCAGGTAGACAGGTCTTTAAAATATTTTAAAGAATCTTAAACCCGAGGGACTTCCCTAGAGGTCAGTGGTTAAGACTCAGCACGTCCACTGCAAGGGCTGCGGGTTCGATCCCTGTCGGGAACCTAGGATCCCGCCGACGGAGTGCAGGGCCCAAAGACAAAAACGAACCAACAGCAGCCAGCGTTAAGCCTGCAGAAAGGTCTCCACCATTCCTCCTGCACCGTGTGGGAGTGGGCGGCCAGCCTGGGGCCCCAGCGTCCCGCACGCTGCGCCCTGCAGTTCCCACGAGGAAGGGCGCTCCTCTACGCAAGCAAAGCGCAGCAGAGGTCAGGAAACCCACACGGCGCGTCCCTGCATCTCATCCTCAGACTCCGCCCCCTCCACGATTTGAGCGCTTCCCCATCCTCTGGCAAAGACGGTGTCCCAGGCCCATCCCACGCTTTCCTGGGCTGACCCAGGAATCAGCCACTTCTAGAAGAATCCTTGGTTCCTTTCAGTGTCGAAGGATGCGTCAGTGCACAGATCTGGAGCAAACGGTTCAGTGAGTTTTGACAAATGTATGTATCCTGTAACCAATCCTCCAATCAGTCTCAGGCTCTGGGGGACTTCTCTGGCGGTCCTGTGCCTAAGACTCCACGCTTCCCGTGCAGGGGGCTCAGGTCCGATCCCTGGAGCTAGATCCTGCATTTGGCAGCTAAGAGCTCACATTCTGCGGCTCAAGATCCTGGGTGTCTCACCTGAAACGGACAATCACAGGTGCTTCAACTAAGACCAGGCACAGTCGAATAAAGAAAGAATTCTGAAAAAGGGTTATTAGGCCTTTCAATCACCCATAAAGTTACTCTGCCCCTTGAAGACTACTCCCAACTCCCAGGCAACCGCTGTTCTAATTTCTGTCATTTTGCTTGTCCTTCATTTGAATAGAATGGTAAACTACACACATTTTTGTCTGGTATGTTTTCCGTTTGATCAAATGTAGTGTAGACTCATCCATGTTGCAGTATAGATCGGTTATTCGTTCTCCTTTGTGCCGAGGAGCATTTCCTAGTATGACTCTGTCACGATTTGTTTATCAGACCTCCTGTTGATCAGCAAATAGATTCTTTCCAGATTTTGGCTTCAGTGAACGAAGTTATGGTAATGTTTCTTGTACAAGTTGCTTGAGGTCAGAGGTCTTCTTTTCTCTTGGAAAGGTAAAGAGTGGAATTGCTGGGTCCTGGGGGAGGTTTTTCTTTTGTTGAGGTAAAATTTCCATTCAGTCAGGTAGACAGGTCTTTAAAATATTTTAAAGAATCTTAAACCCGAGGGACTTCCCTAGAGGTCAGTGGTTAAGACTCAGCACGTCCACTGCAAGGGCTGCGGGTTCGATCCCTGTCGGGAACCTAGGATCCCGCCGACGGAGTGCAGGGCCCAAAGACAAAAACGAACCAACAGCAGCCAGCGTTAAGCCTGCAGAAAGGTCTCCACCATTCCTCCTGCACCGTGTGGGAGTGGGCGGCCAGCCTGGGGCCCCAGCGTCCCGCACGCTGCGCCCTGCAGTTCCCACGAGGAAGGGCGCTCCTCTACGCAAGCAAAGCGCAGCAGAGGTCAGGAAACCCACACGGCGCGTCCCTGCATCTCATCCTCAGACTCCGCCCCCTCCACGATTTGAGCGCTTCCCCATCCTCTGGCAAAGACGGTGTCCCAGGCCCATCCCACGCTTTCCTGGGCTGACCCAGGAATCAGCCACTTCTAGAAGAATCCTTGGTTCCTTTCAGTGTCGAAGGATGCGTCAGTGCACAGATCTGGAGCAAACGGTTCAGTGAGTTTTGACAAATGTATGTATCCTGTAACCAATCCTCCAATCAGTCTCAGGCTCTGGGGGACTTCTCTGGCGGTCCTGTGCCTAAGACTCCACGCTTCCCGTGCAGGGGGCTCAGGTCCGATCCCTGGAGCTAGATCCTGCATTTGGCAGCTAAGAGCTCACATTCTGCGGCTCAAGATCCTGGGTGTCTCACCTGAAACGGACAATCACAGGTGCTTCAACTAAGACCAGGCACAGTCGAATAAAGAAAGAATTCTGAAAAAGGGTTATTAGGCCTTTCAATCACCCATAAAGTTACTCTGCCCCTTGAAGACTACTCCCAACTCCCAGGCAACCGCTGTTCTAATTTCTGTCATTTTGCTTGTCCTTCATTTGAATAGAATGGTAAACTACACACATTTTTGTCTGGTATGTTTTCCGTTTGATCAAATGTAGTGTAGACTCATCCATGTTGCAGTATAGATCGGTTATTCGTTCTCCTTTGTGCCGAGGAGCATTTCCTAGTATGACTCTGTCACGATTTGTTTATCAGACCTCCTGTTGATCAGCAAATAGATTCTTTCCAGATTTTGGCTTCAGTGAACGAAGTTATGGTAATGTTTCTTGTACAAGTTGCTTGAGGTCAGAGGTCTTCTTTTCTCTTGGAAAGGTAAAGAGTGGAATTGCTGGGTCCTGGGGGAGGTACTTTCACTTTTCACTTTCATGCACTGGAGAAGGCAATGGCAACCCACTCCAGTGTTCTTGCCTGGAGAATCCCAGGGACGGGGAGCCTGGTGGGCTGCCGTCTATGGGGTCGCGCAGAGTCGGACACGCCTGAAGCGACTCAGCAGCACCAGGGGCAGGTGTATGGCTGCAAAATTGCTTTGCAGAGTTGCCCCATTCCACGCTCTTGCCAGCCTTGAATGAGTCCTGTTTGCTCTGTGATTTCACCAGGAGTTGGTGTTTCCATCTTAGTTAAATGGGCATCTAAGTGGTATCTCACTTGGGGTTTAAATTGCCATTTATGTATTTTTGGCTTCCAGGTGTTTGACTGTGAAGTGTCTAGATGTGGTTCCCTTGAGTTTGGGTACATTAAACTTTTTGCATCTGTACATTTATGTTTTTTACCAAATTTAGGGAATTTTCAGCCATTATTTCGTCAAAAAATTTTTTCTGCCTTATTTGTCTTTCCTCCTCACGTAGACCCTAAGTGCGCTTGTGTTCCGCCCTGATGCCGTGCCTGAGAGCATTTCCCTGGTCTCTGATGGGGCTGGTCTGTCTGTGCACAGACCATTCTCTTCTCTCAGCTTGGCTTGGCTTTGTGGTCACTGAGCCTCTATTTTGCAGTATCCGTTCTTGTTGCTCAGTTGCTCAGTCATGTCCAGCTCTTTGCGACCTCATGGACTGCAGCACGACAGACTTCCCTGTCCTTCACCATCTCCTGGAGTTTGCTCAGCAATGCCCATTCTGCTGGTCAGCGTATCCAGTGATTTTCTTTTCCATTTCGGGCATTGTCTTACGGTTAGGAATTGCGTTCAGTCCTTTTTTGCGTGTGTGTGTTTTTCTTTCTATCAGCCCTGCTCTTACAGCTCTCATTTCTCGGTTTAGATTTCCCTTCTGTTTCCTTATGCGCTCATCTGCACCTTTTAGTCTTCGGGCATATTTATGAAGCCTGCGTTGTCAGTGTTCTGCTCTGCAAGACTTGCTCACTTGAGGGTCTGGTTCTAGGGACTTCCACCCCCTTAATTATGGGTCATGTATTCAAGCTTCTTCTCATATGTAGTAATTGTTTGTCACATGCTAGACATTGTGATTGTTGCATGAAAAAGAGTATAAATAATGTCTTCTTTTAAAAGATATTGCTTTGTTCTGGAATGCTGCTGAAATCCTAGCAGATTGTGTGGTCGTGCCTGGCTTGGTTGGATACTTGGGAAGGCTGGGTCTATTTCAGGCCTGTTCTCAGTCCTAGGTTTTGGCCTTTATTCTGGAGTGTGGTTTGTATTCCTGAACCATGGCCTTTCTGGGGTTTTGCTTGATCACCCGAGGTGCCCACTGAGGCTTCTCTGCTCAAGCTGGAGGGGACCTGCAGTGTCACCCATCACCGCACCATGACTGGTTTCTCCACCTCCGCCCCACAATAGCACTCCTGCTGGGCTTTATGGAAACCCTCCCTGCACGCATGCAGCCTGGCCCTGCCGGGGTCTGACGGGAGCCCACACGCAGGCTCGCTGTGACTTCATGACGTGCAGTAAGAAACGTGTGCTTGGTGCTTGGCCCTGTTGCTGACACTGAGCCCCTGAGGCTGCTGGCATCTCCTGAGATGACAACCGCGCATGTGTCTTTTGTTATATTAACGGGTGACGTTCGAAACCACTTCAGGATGGTATCTGGTTGCCAGAGGAGCCAACCATGTGATTAGAGGGTCGGAACTGTCAGTCCCATTACCTGAAGTCTGAGGAGGGGAGAGAGGCTGAATCAGTGATCAGTGGCCAGTGATTTCCCCATCACACCTGTGTAGGGAAGCCGCCATCAGATCCCAGTGGACGGGGTTTGGGAAGCTTGCAGACTGGTGAGCCAGATGCATACATTTGCTGCTGGCTGAGGTCCCAAACTCCACTGGGACAAAAGCTTCTGTGCATGGGACCTCACTCTAGTGTTTCTTCATCTGCCTTTTGATTGCTTCTTTAAATATCCTTTGTAATAAGTTGGTGATCTAGTGAGTAAACTGGCTTTCTGAGTTCTGTGAGCTGTCCTTGCATATTAATCGAAGTCGAGGTGGGGGGTCCTTGGAGCCTCCAGTCTGTACAAAGCCGGATAGAAGCACAGGTGGCAGCCTGGACTGGAACTGGGGTCTGAAGTGGGGGCAGTCCTGTGGGGCTGAGACCTTAACCTGTGGCTCTGATGCTATGTCCAGGTCAATCATGTTGGAATTGAGTTGAATCGTAAGACCTCCCCGCAGCTGTGTGTGGGAGACTCCCCCCCGCGGGGATGGGTGTCAGAGCCGTGCTTCTGTGCACTCGTGACACACAGCCCCTGCTTGGCGCTGAGCCCTGCCGGCTGCGCCCCTGCAGCCCTCCCGGAGCCCCGCCCTCGCCGCGGCCTCCTTGGCCAGTAAGGCCTCTGCTTTGGGTTCAGCTCTCGCGACCTTGGAGGGGAAACCTGAGGTGGAACCGGGGCAGACGTGGGCCATTTCATGGCTCTTTCCTCCTCTCAGGAGTTTCAGTCCTGCATCTCCTGTTGCTCATACATTTGCCTGATGTCATAGTTATTATGGCAGGAGGTAAGTGTGACTGGCTATAACGTCCTGCATGGAACTGACATGCATTCTTTTTCATTTTCCCTCTGGCTGCGCCACGCAGCGTGTGGGATCTTAGTTCCCCGACCAGGGGCTGAACCTGAGCCTTCTGCATCGGAAGCTCGGAGTCTTGCCCACTAGACCAGCAAGGAAGTCCCTCAGCGTGCATTCTTGATTGTATTTTATTGTATAAAATGCCATAAATTTATACCAGCCCCCAAGCCATCCCATGTCAAATGGGGGAGATACCAGAATCATACCTATTAAAGTAAAAACTCAAGAAGGTTGTCTTCTGATATCACTGTTCTTAACATTTTTGCAACTGGAGAAGAGAAAAATGAGACATAACAATAGCAATGTTATTAGGAGGAATTCCTATTCAATAGTCAATAGGAGGAAATGTAATGACAATAGGAGTAATGTAATGTCAGTTTTTTGCAGCTGATATGATTAAATCTCTGAAAAAATCCAAGTGGGTCGATTTAAATTCTATTACAAACAGTATTTCAGGACTGTCTGGAACAGAAAGAGCGTGCTGTCATCATTAGCCTTCGTCTGTGCGGAAATGGGCTTGCCTGGTGGCTCAGACGGTAAAGAGTCTGCCTCCAAAGCGGAAGACCTGGGTTTGATCCCTGGGTGGGGAAGATCCCCTGGAGGAGAGCATGGCAACGCGCTCCAGTATTCTTGCCAGGAGAACCCCATGGACAGAGGATCCTGGCGGGCTACAGTCCGTGGGTCACAGAGTCAGACAAGACTGAACGGCTAAGCACACAGCGCACAAAAAGCAGCTTGTTAGCAAGAGATAAAAAAAGAAAAGATCCCTTTGACCATTGCACCAAAAGCTAAAGTACCCAGGAGTAACCCTAATGAGAAACATGTAAGATCCAGAGGAAGAAAACAAAAATCCCACTGAGGGACACAGACAGAGACTTGAATGGAGGCGAGGCAGGCCTTGTCCTAGGATCCGCAGATTCACGGCCATGAAGAGGCAGCCTCTGCTCCTAGGGATCTGTCCTAGAGACGTGATCTCACATATGCGAAGATGATGAAGCCCACGCAGGGTTATCCGCTACAGCACTGCCTGTGGTAGAAAAAGCCTGGGAACGTCTCAAGAGGCCACTGGGGCTGGTTAAACACACCGTGGTGTGCGAGCAGCAGGGTGGCATCCCACTGGCAGCCCAGAGGAAGGCCGCTCTCCAAGGCTGATGGCTGCGTGAAAGAATCGCGGTGCTAAGGGGGTGGCGCTCGGCCATCGGGAGACGTGCGTGTGGTCTGCACACTAGGGGTGGCTCGGCTCTAGGGAAAATCAAGCCTGACAGCGTGATGCCAGCGGGCAGGCGTTTCTTTCTCTCTCAAGGCCCCGAGGAAGCGGCCCAGCCTGGCCTCCTCTGTCTGCCCTGCTCTCTGGAGCAGGCTGCTCCCCCCAGCCGCCCCGTCTCCAGCCCACACAGTGGTGCCCAGGTCAGGAGAAAGGAGGCGGGGAAGAGGCAACGAGGGCCGCACGGTCCCACGTTCTCTCAGGAGAGCAAATGCTGGGACTTCTCTGATGGGCCAGTGGCTGAGACTCTGAGCTCCCGATCCGGGGCCGCGGGCTCGGTCCCCGACCAGGGGACTGCGGGCTGCGACAGAGAGTCTGTGTGAGGCAGCTAGAGGCCACACGAGTCTCAACTAAAAGACCCCTCCTGCTCCAACTAAACCTCTTTATTTAAAAAAATAAGCTATTTAAAAAAGGAAAGCCTGTGTTTATCTCAGCATTCCTCTCAGCAGGCGTGGCTTGTAGCTCGTGGGTCAGGACTGAGTTCATGGCTGCTCCTGGCTGCAAGGGAGGCAGGAAAATTACGTATTTAACCAACTGTGAGGCCCCAACAACAGAGAAAGGGGAAGGACAAAAGCCAGGAACGAGGGTGGCCTGCGCCATCTACGACACTGGCCATACTGAGACCGTCTTCAAAAGGACACACAAAACACTGGAAATTCTAGTAGACTCTGGAAAGGGTATAGAATGTCAGGAAGGTGTGCGTGTAGAGGGAGGGGCTTTATTCTCCTCTGTGAATTTAATACTCTGTGTATTTACTATCTACAAAATAAATAAATGAAATATAATTTTCAAAAGTCACCAATAACAAAAGTACAGCTTTAAAAATGCCATATTCAGAAACTTTTAAAAACGTTTTAAAATAACATTTATATTAAAGAGAAATTCATAAGGTTAAATTACAAAATACTTAAAATTTAACAGTAATGGAACCTCTGCATGTTAAAATTTGTGAGACACAAATTAAAACAGTATTAGAGACAACTGTATACCTTTGACTATGTTTACCTGAAAGTAAGAAAGACTGAAAAAAAATCAGTTAAGTCAAGGATCTATAAAAATGGCACAGAATAAGTCCAAAGAAATAAAGAAGGAAAGAAATAATAAACACGTAGACCAAGAGAGAGCAACCAAAAGTAGAGATGATGGCAGAAGCAAAGCTGTCTCTCTATCCAAAGAGCAGATGTCTCGATAGTTCCCTGATAACAATGGCTGTTTCTTGACAGAAGATCTAAGATGACAAGGGAGCTTTCTTCTTTGAACATATTCTCCATGGCTAAAATTAGGATAAGCACATAATAACTTTATAATAATGCAACCAAATTTCTTTCTTCAAAAAAAAGAAAAAGAGAAAAAGAAAACACCCAAATGCCTCTTCATGCTTTCATCCGGCTGCAGCAGGCCTTGGCCATCACACGCGGGATCCTCGCTCTCTGCCACAGCACGCGGGTCTTCAGCTGCAACAGGCAAGCTCCTCGTTCGGTCATGCAGGGTCCAGCCCCCGACCAGGGATAGCGCCCAGGCCCCCTGTGCTGGGAGCACAGAGTCCTAGCCCCTGGGCCACTAGGGAAGTCCCCAGGTTGACTCCCTAGTTTATTTCAAGAGTGATTAAGGTGGGGGAAGACGCCTAATAAGACATGAGACGACGGGGGTGAAACCCTTGCCATGTTCTAAATATAGGAGGCCTATTTTTTTTAAGTATACACCAAGAAGTTTGAGGTCTTCCCTGGTGGCTCAGCTGGTAAAGAATCTGCCTGCAATGCAGGAGACCTGGGTTCGATCCCTGGGTTGGGAAGATCCTCTGGAGAAGAGAAAGGCTACCCACTCCAGTATTCTGGCCTGGAGAAATCCATGGACTCCAGGGGGTCACAAAGAGTTGGGCACGACTGAGCGACTTTCACTTTCAAAAAGTTTGAAAATCTAGGTAAAATGCACAGATGCATAGAGAATTGAAAACACTGAAACCCAAACAAGGAAGAAGAGAAAACCACAGGAGATTAACAATTGTTTAAAAAATTAAAATTGTAACCAAACCTCTCTCCCAGCATACACACACACACTGCCCACACACACACACACACACACACACACACACACACACACACTCTTCCCAAAGCTCCTAACCCAGCTGTTATCACAAACAGATCTAACAAACCTTCAGAGAACAGATAGCCCATGTGATGCATAAGTTGTTCCAGAAATAGAGAAATAGAAGAAAAGTGGTCCACCCCGGTTTATGAAGCTGGGACAGAGACTGGGGCTTCCCTGCTGGCTCAGTGGTAAAGAATCTGCCTGCCACACAGGAGACGTGGGTTCGATCCCTGGGTCGAGAAGATCTCCTGGAGAAGAAAATGGCAACCCGCCCCAGTATTCTTGCCTGGAGACGACCACAGACAGAGGAGCTGGGCAGGTCACAAAGAGTCGGACTTGACTGAGCGATTAAACAACAACAATGTAGGGATTTTTTAAAAAGCACAGGATAAGTAAATTCTAAACCAGCTTTATCTATGATCATGAATTTTTTAAATCGTAAAATATTAGCTACCTAAAATCCAATCACAAGTTGCATTCACATAAGGTTTCTCTCAGTAATAAAAGGATGGTTCAAATCAGAGACTTTAACACAGCAATTTCCCAGGTTAAAGAAGAAAAGAACGATAATCATTACATTGATGCAGAGTAAAGCATTTGACAGTTTGATAAAAATTGACATGATTTAAAGAAAAAAAAAAACACCTTAGGAAACAGAAGCTTAAAGGGACATTTCCCAACTAATAATGACTATTTCCCTCAAATGTGTGGCAAGTTTAACAGAGACCATTTGCATGCATTCCCTTTGGGCTGGGACTGATATAAACGTGTTCACTCTCACAGCTTCTGTTCAGTATTATTCTGGAAGCCCTGGCCAGTGCATAAGACAAGGAAAATGAATCATTAGCTTAGGGATTATCAAGAGATGAAGGCAGATGATTAATAAATCATTAGCTTAGGAATTATCAAGAGATGAAGGCAGATGTGTTGATTTGGCCAAAAAATTCATTCAAGTTTTCCCATAACGTCCTCAGAAAAATTCGAACAAACTTTTCGGCCAACTCAATATCATAATGTCTTTTCAAATAACGTGTTAACATTCATTGAAATGCCAAAATAATCAACGGATCAACTATCAGAACTAATTAGAGTTTAACAGAGCTGCCCCAAACAAAAGTTAACAGTATTCCTTTAAGTCATTAAAAAATACATAGATGACTGGACAGATGTTATTTTTAAAAAAAGAACAAATGTTCAGGAATTAATCTTGAAATCCACAAGCTCTTTATTGGGGTGAGGGTGGGGGAAACCCTGGAATCACTTCCCAGCCTCAACAGAGAGCTGGAACCGATGGCGCCTTTCCTTTCTGCCTGCTTGCGGGTCGGGGCCAGGCTGTGGGCCACACTGATACACCCAGGCTGCCGCTTCTGATGCCCAGAGTTCTGTGGGTCTGGAGACCCACAGGAGGCTCTGAGCAGTAGGGTGGGTCTCCACTCCGAAGGCATCGTGCCCACCCCCCGCCGTGCTTGGGTCTGCAGCTCCTGGGACAGGACGCCCTGGCCTTCCGCCTCCCGCAGCTGGTCTCAGGTCATTGGGCTGTGTTGGTGTTCTCTGCTCGGCCCTCCATGGCCTGAGCTTCTGAGAGAGACAGCAGGGTGGTGACCGGGCCTGCCTGGTTCTTCCCAGACCGTCAGCCAGGAATGTCAGGGCGTGCCAGTGCATGCCCGTCCGCCGTCTGGCGCAGCTGAGCGGCTTCATGTTTGCGTGTGTGCACGCGTGTGTGTTGGGGGTGGGGGCCTGGGCCTGGCCCCTGATGAGATCTGGAGTCAGCTCCTCCCCGAGCCTGGAGCTTCCAGGGAGTATTGGAGGGGGCAGGCCAGGGGATGTCCCCGCTGCTCAGCCACGTGGACCCTGAGCTGGCTGTGTGACCCCGAGCCAGTCACCTGACCTCTCTGGGATGTGAGTCCAGCCAGGGGCGCTGGCCTTGGCTGGGAGTCTCACTCTGCAGGCAATTTAGTGAGGGCTTTCTCTGCCACAGTTGGGAACACGGGGCCTGACTGGGGCTCAGGGGTGAGATATGAAGAGGTGTGGGGCCCTGGCAAGGCCAGAGAGGCTAGGACTGGGGGCAGGGAAGAGGTGGGGGGCTGTGGGCAGAGCTTTGGGGAGGGGCAGCAGGACGGGGCCTGCAGGACAGGCCCACCTCTCTGCGCTTCTCCGACTGGACCCCGACATCTTCACATCCTGCCCTGAGTCTGGGTGCACCGCCGAGTCCCTCAGCATGGAGGATGCGGGCACAGGCAAACAGCTGAGCAGGGGCTTGCCCTGGGGCGTGGGCAGACT
>SJYG01000171.1:3857832-3871370 GCA_006410535.1 Litocranius walleri | reverse complement strand
CTCGGGGTTAGGAGCCTGGACTGAGGTGGAAGGGACAGGAAGGGATGCCTCTCCCCAGGTTCCAGCCCGAGCAGCCAGGGGAGGGGTGTCTCTGAAGGAGGTGGGGGGGGTCAGAGAGGGCCCCGAGGCCAGTGGGCACCCTGCTGGTGCTCAGGAGTCTGGGCTGGGGGCTGAGGGCAGGGTCATCAAACACGGGGGGCTCCTGAGGGCCGCCCAGGAGGGGCTGGCAGGCCCCTGGGTGAGGCGGGGTGGGCGGGAGGTCGCCATGTGGTGGGCAGGGAGGCAGCGGAAGCCTTGAGAGTGCTGCTGGAGGCTGGGCAGCGGCCCAGCCACTGGGAGTCCTTACTTCTACAACCTTGTCTTCAAGATTCAAAACGCAGCAGTGACAAATGGACAGTGACGCTCCACACAGAGCAGGCTCTGGCCAGAAATCTGGAAACCACTTAATTAATTTCCAACATTAGGGGGTTTATTAAATAAACGTTGGTCCTGCCCAAGACGGGTTATTCTACAGCCCCGCGCACCGAGCGTTCAAGGCGTCTGCAGGCGTGACCTTCCCGCAGCTGGCGTCTGCTCACTCGCTGCCAGCGCCAGCGCCAGCACCCCATGCCCGCACTCCCCCATCCCAGCGCCAGCGCCCCACGCCCACACTCCCCCATCCCCGCGCCAGTGCCCAATGCCCGCACTCCCTCACAGCGTGCTGCAGCCCCGCCTCTTCCGCCCGCCGCACCTGCTGGGCCCACCCCTCTGCCCCGCGGACCGTGAGGCCTTTCCCGTGGGTCCAGCTTCACTTCCTTGGGGCCCTCGCCTGCACTTCTCTGGACTCCCCTGGATGCCCCTGTGGGCGCTCCGGGCCCCTCTCTCCTTCCCCAGCTCCTCCTCTGTCACCCCCTCCCTCTGGACCCCCCAAATGTGTGCAGCCTGGGTGTGGGGGAGTCAGGGCAGGGGGGCTGAGCACATGGGAGCAAGGAGAGACCTGGGCGCCTGCGGGAGGCAGGCTCGCAGCCCAGTCAGCCTCCAGCTGGTCCCCCAGGCCCAGCCCTCCCCGCCCGCTTACCCCGGGGCCCAGGGGCTGTCGCACTCCGCACTGGCCCCTGGCAGCCCCTTCGCACCTCCCGGAGACCCCGTCCCCTGTGAGGCAGGGAGGGTGTGCACCTTCCCTGGCCCCTCGTGCGTGGTAGGTGTGCGTTAGGTGTTTCGGCCCAGCGTGTGGAGTGAGTGAGTGAGGCACCGAGGCGACACCCCGCATCACGCCTCCCCCGGCCTCTGGGCGGCGGACCTGGCTCAGACCTCCCACTCAACCAGTCCCTGCGCCGCCACACAGGCCGCCCCCGAGTTGGGAGGCGCTGGGACAGGCAGGAGCTCAGCAGCGCCCGCCCATCGCCCCAGCCCCTCCGCGGACCGGCTCCCTGCCCGCCATCTCCTGGGACTAGGAGGTCCCACCCGCCACATGCCCCGGGCCTGGGCCGGAGGTGGCCACGGCCTCGAGTCACCGCTGCCGGAGGGGGAATTCACCTCTTCCGGGGCGGCGTGCCCTCCCACTCCCCGCTGGGGGCGCCTGGCCTTGCCAGGAATGCGCGCGGGCCGGGCGCTGGCCGAGGGCGGGCGCTGGAGCGCGACCTGCTCGGACGCCGCACAAAGGCACCCCGCGCCGCCCCTGCAGTACGGACCGTCGGGCGGCGTCCCTGAGCCCGGCAGGTGCGAGCGGAGGTCCGGACCTGTCCGGAGATGCGCCAGCCCCTCCCTCCCGCGCGGGCCACGCGCGCGACGGTGGGCCGCCCGGCCGCGGTGCGGGCTGCGGGGTGTGGCTGCGTGGAAGGCCGCGGGCTCTCGCCGCCACCCATCTTTCCCTCTCGGGTGGGGGCTGGCTCAGGAACGCGTTCCTGCCCCTCCGGGCTGCCCCTGCCCCTCCTCCAGGAAGCGTCCCTGGCGGTTCTGGTCAGGTCGCAGGTGCCTCCTGCTGAGCCCGAGCGCTGACCCTGAAGCCCCGCTCCTCTCCGTATCCCCAGGGACACTCGAATCTCTGGCAGTCCCGTGGCCGGGCAGGGGTCGGGGGCGAGGCCTGACCGGTGGGTGGATAGGAAAACGGCAGATGGGCGGGAGAGCAGGCCCGGAGCGGGACCGGACCGGCGCCCACGGTTTCCTGGGAGCCAGGGCGTGGCTCCTCCCTTCCGCAGGAGCCCTCCTCCATCCTGGCCGCTGGGGCACGTGTTGGAGGCGGAAGGAGCAGACCCCTGATTACTGTAATTGACACCCGCGGGTGGGGAAGCCCACGGAGAGCAGCCGAGGAGGCGGAGCCGAGCGCCCACTCGCTCCCTCTCCCCTCTCTTCTTGGGGTCAGGGTTGAGGCCAGGTCGTCCTGGGGTCTCTGGGTGGATCAGCTGTGGCAGGGGTGATGCGGTGGGTGAAGTAAGGCTGGAAGGCCCAGCTGGAGGAGGAGCAGGCCTCTGGGCCCCCAGCCTGGGGCAGGGGAAGGGCCAGGCTGGTGTTGGATATTCACAGGCTGAAGAAGGGGAGCAGACCCAGGCCCCCAGGGGAGAGGCTGGGACCACCGCCTGGCTGGCAGGAGCTCCCCAGGGTTATGCGGGGAGCAGGGCTAGGCCCTGGGAGCTGGGGTGTAGAGCCTGGGGGAGCTGGGGAGTGAGACTCCGCCCTGCCCCCCTCCCACCCTCCCCTGTGGCCTGGCTGGCAAGGCCTGGGCGCGCCCAGCTCCCTGGAGTTGGCAGGGACCAAAGGGCGGAAAGCTGTCCTCCGCCCTCGCCCACTGAGACAGGAATCCGTGGCCCCGGGGGACGGATCCGCAGCCACATTCCGTGTGCCCTGGTCGCCACCAGGCAAGGGTGGGGCAGGGCTGGGGCGCCAAGGCTGGCACCGGGGAGTGTGGGAACCCCGGGCTGCCAGCACCCGGGCTGGCCGCCCTCTTTGCCAGCCTGGCTGTGGTCGGTACCCCTCTGTCAGCCCTCGAGGGCCTCAAGGGGCCAAAGTGGGGTCCACGGTGGGAGGAGGGGGTGGTGGGGCCTGGATGGCTTCTGCTTGAGACCGGGTCACCCTCACCACTGGGAGAGGCACAGCCCTGACCCCCCCTCTCCACCCCGGGCACTCTGCATGTGCAGGTCCTGCCCCCCTGGGCCAGCAGGGGCCTTGGAAGGGAGAGGGCAGTGGTGGGCTGGCCTGTGGGTCATGCTGACCGATAGGGTCCTGGCCCACTCGGATGTGCTCACACACGTCCGCACCCAGCCTGCGGCGACTTGCTCACTGGCAGGAAGGCGGGCCCGCTTGTCTGGGTTGCAGTCCCAGAAGTTCCCCAGAAGGGTCTGCTCCCAGCTCTGCGGTCTGCTCCCAGCTGGCTGGCGCAGAGCCGGGCTGCAGACCCCCTGGGTGCAGGGCCATTGGGCTGCAGGTGTGGCGGCTTCCAGAGGCACCTGTGATGGGGGGTGGGGGTGGAGCCTGCTCTGAGGAAGGGGCAGAGTCCAGCCAGGTGTGGGCTGGAGGCCGGGGCTGGGCTCTGTCCAGTAGTTGGCCCCACCCAGCCAAAGCAATGCCTTCCCACCCCCACTTTCCAGATGGAGAAACTGAGGCCCAGAGAGGTCAGGGGACTTTTCCAAAGTCACACAGCAAGGTGGAAGAAGCACAGCAGACTTGCGGTGGACTTGGAGCACCCTTGGAGACCTGAACCTTACTTTCCTGAGAGCCCGCGTGGGTGGCATCCCTGTCTCTGGCCTGTTTCCTCACCTGGGGAGCGGGCTCACAGTAACCACATGGCAGAGCCCTCGTGAAGTCAGGAAGGCGCCGGCCGACAATCAGTCTCTTCTGCCCCTACTCCCCACTCCCAGCACCCAGACAAAAGGCTCTGACGCACCGGGACCCACATCCATAGCAAGGGGCCCCCTGGTGGCCACTGGTGGCATGAGGCCCCCTGTCCTCTGCCCTTGAGTGATGGAAGAGCCTTGGCCTTGTGGCTGAGAAAGGCCCTGAGGAGGGTAGGGGGTAGAGGGCAGGGGCTGCTGAGTTGGTGTCCATGGGGGGCCATGCAGGGGAGGCTGCAAATGCCGCCTGTCAGAAGCTTGGACAAATCGTGCGGGGAGGTGGAGGCTACAAGACAGTATCCCCTGGAAGCTGACCGCAGGGGGGGCAGGGCCTGGGGCAGGGTTCACACTGAGGTGACAGCAGCCCAACTCCGGGGGCACAGAGGCCCCGGGGATGCTCAGTCGTGGGGTGTGGCCGGCCTGAGGCCTCGGCAGCTCTGGGCTGGGGTAGGAGCTGGCCAGGCGCCCAAGGGCTCCAGGAAGCCAGGGCACCCACCCCTTTTCGGACTTCAGTGCAGTCCCCTCTGCTCCTCCGTCCTCAGAGGCCCGTCCTGACCCTAACTTGTCCCTGGGAAGCCACCAGCATGCTGGCCTGAGAGGGCCTTGTGGCTCGGGACTCCAGTGAGTGAGCGGATACGGGGCCCTCGTCCTCCCTAGCTCCCTGCGTGCCCTGCGCTCTGGCCTGGGGTCTGGTCATGGGCACCATGCCACCTCCCCGTTCAGAGCTGGCAGGCAGTGATGGCCGGGGCAGGAGGGATGGGGCTGGGGTGGACGGAACTCAGGGTCATCCTCTGGGCCCTGCCCCGGTGGGGGAGTGCAGAGAGGAGCTGTGAGGGGCAAGGGTCACGGGCACAAGAGGGGCCCAGGCGGTCCAAGGGAGCCCACTGGTCTCTGCTAAAGGGCTGGGCTGAGACTCCGGGGCACTCACCTGGCCTCTGGGCACTGGGCGCAGGGATACCTCTTGGCTTGTAGCCCGTGGCCCCTGCTCCTTCTGCTGCCAGCCCTGAGGGGTGGTGGGGTGCGTGGCGGGGCAGACACAGGCCTGGGAAGCCACCTCGGGCCCCATGCACCCTCGGACTTCTGCTTCTGGTGGTGACAGTCCCCCCGCAGGCCACCAGCACCCAGCATATCTGCCCAGAGGACCCCTCCTCTCTGGGACCAGTCAGTCCTGGCCTTCAGTAAGCCCCCTCACTGCCCTTGGTGCCTGTGGCCAGGGTGTCAGGAGACGGGGCTCTCGTGGCTGGCTCCCCTCCCTGGGCTCTGTTGCCACCTGAGTCTGGAGGTTGAGCTGGGCTGGATGTCTATGCCCAGGGCACAAGCCTGCCCTACCCAGGAGCTGGGCCCACCACACAAGCCAGGACCCCCAGGTGGCAAAGCGTTCCTCAGTGAGGGCTGACCAGGGCGAGAAGGGGGGCTGTGGAAAGCCGGGGTCCAGCATCCCCAGGGGCTGGCCCCTGTGACTACCCCGTGCATTTGCAAAGCTCCCCATGGAAGTGGCCAGCGTGTGTGTGTGTGTGCCCGCGTGTGTGTGTGTGTGTGCGCGCGTGCTGTGGGCACGTGGACACAGGTGCACACTCACAGGCCCACACCCTCACACAGCAAGGAGGACAGACCACACACACTTGGTGGCCAGCCCCATGCGCACACGCGTGAGCGGACCCAAAGCAGTGGGGAGGGGGCTAGTGACTGGGTCCCTGTGTCTCCTCCAAGGTACTCGTAACAAGCCCCTCCCCACTACCAGGGGTTCACCACACACGGATGCAGAGAGCCCTGACCAGCCCTCCTGCGACGGAAGAAACACGCCAGGCAGAGGGGCAAATCGAGGGAGCTGGGACTCAGACCCGTGGTCGGGGGTGCCCAGACCCTCAGGGCGGCCGGGCCCGCAGCACGTGAAGGAACCCGGCGGGGCGGCTCGGTGAGGCCCGCCCGGTCGGGGAGCCGGCCTCTTCTCTCCCCCGCGGGCTGGGGCCGGCCCAGGGCGGAGGGGTCGCCGAGGGCGCCGGCTCCCCGGGAATTCCAGGCGCGTGTGTCAGCGCGCTCGGCTTCGCCGCTCCTCGGCCCCCTCGGCCGTCTCGGCGGTTTGGCGCGGAGAGCTGGATTCCCCAGGGGGCGGGGTGGGCGGCTCTGGCAGGAGCGGGTCTCCCCCTGCTCCCTCCTGCTTTCTGCGCCCCAAGGGTCGCACGCAGCTCCCCGGGGAAGGAGCGGAGAGGGCCGGCACAAGAGGACTCGGACTGGGGAAGGGCCGCCCCCGGCCCTGGGCGCCCGCGCGCGCCGGGAATTTTCACCCCCTTGGGGGAGCGGGCTCAGCCCTGCCAGACGGACAGATGAGACCCCCTAGGTCACGGCCGTCCAGCTGTTTCTGTGCAGACCTCTGCGTGAGCTGGGGGCGGCGTCCGGATCTTGGGCGCGAATCCCAGTTGGGCTTTGATTTTCGCTTCTGGAAAATGGGAAGCAGGGCAGCGCCGGCCTCGCACAGTATCGCGCAAATGGAAGCCGCCACGGCGAGCGCCGCCAGTGCCCGGGATGCGGCGCTGCCTGCGAGCCCGGGGTGCGGGGACCCAGGACACCCACCCGGCCCGCCCCGGCTCGCTCTGGCAGGAGCGGGTCTCCCTCTGCTCCCTCCTGCTTTCTGGCTCCTGCCTGGAGCCCCTCCGGGCCGCACACACCGAAGTCTCTCCCCGCCCCAGGCCCGCCCCGGCGCTGCTCGGCCAGCGGCCTCGACAGGCCCCGGCGCGCTCAGGCCCGCGGGGCGAGGGTGGGTGCGCCCCGGCCCCGACCGGAGCGCGCCGGGGTCGGAGGGGGCAGGGGCGGCTCTAGGCGGCCGGAGCGGGTGGAGGCGGCGAGGGGCTGCGGCAGGTCCCGGGGCGGAGCGGGCTGGGGCGCTCGGTACGGCGGGGCCGGGCTCGGGGTCTAGACCGGGTGAGGGGAGGGCGCGGGGAGCCGGGCGTCTCGGGACCCGCCCGCGGCGCCCCGCCCCTCCGCGTGCCCCTGGGCGCCGCTCGCCCGTTTCTCCGCGGGGGAAGCGGTGGGCCCCGCGCACCCGCGGGAGGTGGGGGTCGGGGTTTGTGTCCCAGCGCCCGGCGTGCTGAGCAGGTTGCTCGTGGTAACCCGCTCGTGGTACCCCGGGTTGCTCGTGGTAACGCAGACAGCACGAAGCGGTGCGGGTCAAGCCAGCCAGCGGTCTTGGGCCGCGCCTCCTTCTCCCTCTGCCCTCACCGGCCCCTCGGGGCAGGGGCTCTGGGCCGGGAGGCGCCCGCGATGGGGGAGCCCCGAGCGAGGCCCGCGGACGCAGGGCCGACGTCGGCCAGCAGGCGGCGCGCGGCGCGGAGCCCGGCCCACCCGCTCCCCTAGGCCCGGCCGCCCCGTCCCAGAGCCCCCACCGGGATCGCAGACGGGGACCCAGGCCCCCGAGCCCTCGCCTCATCTTGAAGTTTGCGTGCAGCAGAGGGGCAGGAAGGCAGCTTCTTGGGGCATTAGGTGCATGAAACTTGCAGAGCCGAGCTGTATCCCTAGGAGGTGAACTTGAACACGGCCCAGGCTCTCCCTTCACTTCCCCTGTGAAAATAGGGGATGGGAGCAGGAAGAGAATTCCCCGCTGCTGGCCGGCCTTGCCCCGAGCAGACACGGGCCTTCAGGAAGCTGGGCCGCTGGGGTGTCCGGGGGAGAGGGCTGACGGCAGGCCCACTGGAGGCGGGGTGGCGCCCCTTTCCGCTCTGGATGTGGCTGAGCCAGGAGAGGCTCCTCGAGACAGGAGCCCCTGCCCTGAGCCCGAGGGCCCTGTGGGGCTGGGCCTGGGGCTGGACGCCTGGGAGGGCCCGCCTGTCCCCAGGGCCTGTGGGGAATGGGATGGAGGAGATGGGCCAGCCCAGCCTTCGGCAGCGCCCCACCCCAGTCAGAGCTGGCTGTGGCACCAGCCTGAGGGCACCGTGCTCACAGCAGGCCTCCAGCCCGGGACTCCTCCCCAGACCCTGGCCTCCCAGTGTCCAACCCCATGGAGGGAGGAGCAGGTCAGCTGGACACCCCTCTTCCAGCTGCGGCATTGCCTGCACCCCGCCAGCACTCGCTCTGGTGCCCGGCGCCTGCCCACCTGCCCCTCCCCTGCCTACCCCCCGACCTGGTGCCCCAGCCATCAAGGGTGCAGCCTTTCCTGAGCTCCTCCATGCACTCACCCCAAGGATTGGCTTCTGTGTCGCCCTCAGAGAACCCTCTTCTGGGCCTGGGTAGAGAAAGATTCACCCAGTGGGCTGGAGTGTCCACCTGCTGCACAGTCCAGAGAAAGGTTTAGCCCTTGCCTGGCTCCTAGGAGGCACCCTCTGAGCCCCTGGAGTGTCTGAGATGGCCTCTCCTGAGCACACAGTTGGCCCTTGGCTGAGTGGTGGGCGGGCAGCTGCCCCAAGGCGCCAGCCACTGGGCCTCTGTCCTTGGTTTCCCATAGGGGCTGAAAGCAGCACTCCTGGTTGTAGGCAGGCCTCCAAGTGAGCAAGCAGGACTTGTAGGGAAAAGGGAGGGGCCTCATGGATGGACAGAGAGTTGGGCGGATGGATGCGTGGGTGCAGGAAGGGAGGAGTGGGGGGGTGGATGGATGGATGGCGAGATGCACGGAGGAGCAAGTGCGGCACATTGTTCATTGCAGACACAGGCGAGGGTTGTGTGAGGTTTCACTGTACGACTCTTAACTGTTCTGTGTGTTTGGAAATATAATACAATGTTGGAGAAATGTTTGTAGATAAGCCCTGTCACACACATGGACACACACTCTGAAAAGTCATGGGCTAGGACTTCCCTGGTGGTCCAGGGGCTAAAAATCCGCCTGCCAATGCAGCGGACACGGGTAAGATCCCTGACGCGGGAAGACCCCACAAGCCGTGGGGCAACTGAGCCCGGGGGCCACAGCTGCAGAGGCTGCACACCTAGGGCCCATGCTCGGCATCGGGAGAGGCCCCTGCTCGCCACAGCGGCAGGAAAGCCTGCGCACAGCTGAAAACAGATCAGTTAATTCATCAGCAAAAGTTTTTAAAACATCATGAGCTAAAGAAGAGAACATAATAGAAGTTTTTAAATACCCAGAGCTGAATGGCAATGAAAACACTGTCTATCCAGATTTGTGGGGGTGCTGGGCAGCAACGGCGGTGCTTCCAGATACACGAGTGGGAAAGAGGGAAGCCCCGGGTCCATCAGCGGCAACCCCGTCTCTCTTGGGGGAAGGGCAGTGGGAGGGCTCAGGGGGCTGGCGAGAGGAGTTTTGCAAATCAAATGGGAGGGGACAGAATAGCCCTGGAGGGATCTTGAAAACAGATAAAACCAAGCTTGGGAAAGGATGAAGCAGGAAGCAAATGAGAAGGAGTAGGTCTGCAAAGACAACGTTTGTTCTTTGAAGAGAATCAACCAACGAAACAGACTAACTTGTGAGAAAAAGGAAAGAAGGGCTTTCCTGGTGGCCCAGCGGATCAGACCCCACGGCCCCAAGGCAGGGGCCCAGGTTCCACCCCTGCTCGGAGACCTGGATCCCACCTGTCCCAACTAAGAGCTCGCACGCCAAACAGAGGCCGATGCGCCACAACCAAGGCCTATCGCCGCCAAGTGAACGAATTGGTATTTTTTAAAAAGGAAAGAAAAAAACGCAAAGGTAACAACATAAATCGGAAAGGAGACGCAATGTCAGACTTAAAAGGAACTGAGAAGCCACAGACCAGCAGAAATGGTTGCAAAACATGTACCAGATAAAGGATTTGTTTTCAGAATAAAGAACGTCCAGAATTCAACAGTAAAGGAACACACAACCTGATTTGAAAATGGGCCAAAGACAAAAGTCCATATAGTTCAAGCTCTGGTTTTTCCAGTAGTCACACACGGATGTGCGAGCTGGTGGACCATAAAGAAGGCTGAGCACCAAAGAATGGATGCTTTTGAACTGTGGTGCTGGAGAAGACTCTTGAGGGTCCCTTGGACAGCAAGGAGCTCAAACCAGTCCATCCTAAAGGAAACCAACCCTGAATATTCACTGGAAGGACTGATGCTGAGCTGAAGCTCCAGTACTTTGGCCACCTGATGCGAAGAACTGACTCATTGGAAAAGACCCTGATGCTGGGAAAGATTGAAGGCAGGAGGAGAAGGGGACGACAGAGGGGGAGATGGTTGGATGGCATCAACCACTCAATGGACGTGAGTTTGTGTAAACTCCGGGAGATAGTGGCGTGCTGCAGTCTATGAGGTCACAGAGAGCTGGACACGACTGAGTGCGTGAACAGAAGACGTGAGCATGGCAGGGAGGAAGGTGTCCTGCTAACGGCAAACGGGCACAGGCAACGACGCCTCCTCCCCGTGTCATTAGGGAAAGGCAAATTAGACCGCAGCGCAATGCCACCTGCGAGACGAGGCAGAAACTGGTAACACGGATAGAAGAGCAGCACCACATGAGAAGCTGTGTGACAAAAGCGTGGACAGAACTGTGAACAAAACTCCCGACGCACCGCCAGTGAGAAGGCAGAGCAGAGCCTGGTGGAGGAGCGGGCTCACATCTCAGCAGCTGGTGACCCAGGGCTTCCACGCCTAATATGTACTCAAGAGAAGTGAAAGCTCATGTCCTCGCAAACGCCTGTGCACGAATCTTTACAACAGCTTTATTTACGGTCGCCCAAAACCAGAAAAAAATAGGTGTCATCCAGCTGGTGCGCTGGTGGCCCTGCGGTCTGCCCACGAGATGCCACCAGGGGAAGGGGCTGTCCGTGTGCCCGGTGGGCATGAGCCTCTAGGGCCTTGTCTGTAGGAAAGACTCTGGACCCCAAAGGCTGTACAGGTCCCTTCACGTGATGTTCTGGAAGAGGCAAAATAAGAGAGGGCGATGACAGACGAGTGGTTGCCAGGGGTTGGGGTTGGGGCCGCAGAGGGATGGAGCTGTTCCCAGCACGACTCTGGTGAGCACACAGCCAGGTGCATTTGTCAAAGCCTACAGAGCCGGGGCTCCCCTGGTGGTCCAATGGTCAAGAATTTGCCTGCCAATGCAGGAGACATGGGTTCACTCCTTGGTCCGGGGAGATCCCACCTGCCGCAAGTCAGCTAAGCTCATGAGCCACAGCTACTGAGCCTGCTGCCCGCGAGCCCGGGTCCAGCACGGGAGGAGCCTGCTGCCCTGGAGCCCGGAGTCCAGCACGGGAGGAGCCTGCTGCCCTGGAGCCCGGGGTCCAGCACGGGAGGAGCTGCTGCCCTGGAGCCCGGGGTCCAGCACGGGAGGAGCCTGCTGCCCTGGAGCCCGGGGTCCAGCACGGGAGGAGCTGCTGCCCTGGAGCCCAGGGTCCAGCATGGGAGGAGCTGCTGCCCGCGAGCCCGGGTCCAGCATGGGAGGAGCCCCCGCACCACAGCCAGAGAGAGCCCGCATTCGGCAGCGAAACCCAGCAGAGCCGCCAGCTAGTAAATATGCTCCTTTCAGAGGAGACCTACAGAGCTGAGCACTGCACAGTGAGCATTGCTGCATGCGCATGGAGATGCTTTCATCTCGGAACACCCATTTCAAAAGGCAGATAAGAAGAAGGCACTGCAGACTACCGTGTGTTGTTTCTGAAAACATAAATGAAACGAACCAACTATTAGGAAACTGGAATGGGCTGGAGGAAATGAAAAACTTGAATGAAGCGATGCTCAGAAGTCGTCCCACACAGACTCCTGGAGCTGGAGGTACAGACACAGACACGGGTGGAGACCCCAAGCCAGGGCCAGCTCTCTGACAAGCTTGGTGACTCTCGGCTCCAAGGGGCAGGGAGGGACAGGGAGGGGGCGAGAGCGCGGCATGCAGGCAGAAGCGGCAGCCCGCGGCTGCAGCGGGGGACAGAAGCCTGTCCCTGTCTCCCTGACGTCGGTCGGGGTTTGAGGCTCAGCCTGGGTCCTCAGACCCCACTGTGGCACTTGAAGGTGAGATCTGACATATGGACACGTGGCCATAGCACTCACGCTTGTGGAAAGGCCCTGTCCCCTGTCCCCATGGGGGCCTTGGGGCTGCCTGGCCCAGTGCTGGGTCCCTGCGAGAGGGTAACGGAGCTGCCAGCAGTAATGGGAAGTTCACAGTGGAGCTGGGGCCTATTCCAGAATGAAGTTAGGATACAAGTTTCCTGGGCTTCCCAGGTGGCTCAGTGGTAAAGAATCTGCCTGCTGTGCAGGAAGCGTGGCTTCAAGCCCTGGGCCGGGAAGGCCCCCTGAAGAAGGGAGCAGCTACTCACTCCAGGATTCTGGCCTGGGGAATCCCATGGACATGAGGAGCCTGGCGGGCTGCAGCCCCTGGGGTTGCGGAGAGTCGGACACGACTGAGCGACTGAACGCCACCACGTTTTCTCTGCAGGGCCACAGTGATGCAAAGGGGACCAAGGGGAATGGCAGAAGTGAAATGACCTCCATTGGCAGATGGTGTGATCTGACACGTAGGAAATCCTGAGGATTCCTGCTGAGTGGCAGGATACCAAGTGAACGAGGAAATCAGCTGCGTCTCCACTGACTAACAGCAGAGAGACAGGAGGAGATTGGGAAGTCAGTTCCGTTGTCTCTCTTTTTTTTTCTGCACTGTGAGTCCGAAGCGTTTGCACTCCTGCCAAGTTCCCAGGGACGTGCTGTGGGTGGCTGGGCACGGAGATCAGTCCCTTTTTCAGTGGCATGAAAAATAATAAAATACCTGGGAACTGCCTGCCCCAGGGAAGAGAGAAGGCTGCGCTGAGGAAGCCACAGGCTGCCTCAGGAAGAAGCGAAGGCAGGCGGGGAAGGCCCGTGCCCCGCGCAGACCAGGGGCACCCTGCTGTCACAAAGCAGGCCCACTTCACTGCAACCCCTGCCCAGGTCCCCGTGACCTGACTGGTTTTGTTTTGTTCTGTGTGCAGAAATAGAAATGCTCAGAAGCACTCAGACGCTCGGTCGTGTCTGACTCTCCGAGACCCCACGGACGGCAGCCCACCAGGCTCCTCTGTCTGTGGGATCCTCCAGGCAAGAATGCTGGAGTGGGTGCTATTTCTTTTTCCAGGAGATCTTCCCGACCCAGGGACCCAACCATGTCTCTTGTGTCTCCTGTGCTGGCAGGCAAATTCTCTTACCACTATGGCACCTGTGAAGCCCCCAGAAGTAGAAATATCCACCCTAAACATCACAGGGGGCCTCAGGGACGCAGTCCCAGGAATTCATCCTCGGGGCAGAGATGATGCCTCCCCGAAGCCTGGCCGGCAGATACTGAGGGAGGGGTGGGGGTGCAAGGGGACAGGGCCGAACGGGGAGGGGGCCAGACGGCAGAGGAGCCGGGCCGAGACTGGGCGCAGCGTGCCCACTCAGCCCGGCCTTGCTACTTGGGGGTGGGCACTCTGCCCACGCCCTGCAGGTGCCCACGCCCCTCCTAGAGTCCCGCCTGCACTCCATCTCAACCCAGGAGAGTGGAGCCCGGCCGCCTGCCCGTCACAGGGAGGAAAGTGGGCCAGGGCTGGGGGCGAGGTGGGGGCACACCGAGTCTGCCACAGTGTGTGTCTGTGTGTGTGTGGGAGTGTGTGTGGGTGTGTGTGTCTGTGTGTGTGTGAGGGTCTGTGTGGTGTGTCTATGTGTCTGTGTGTGTCGGGGTGTGTGTGGGGGCGTGGGTGGGTGTGTCTGTGTGTGTCTGTGTGTGTGTGGGGTGTGTGAGTGTGTGTCTGGGTGTGTGTCTGTGGGGTGTGTGTGTGTGTGGGGGAGTGTGTCTCTGTGTGTGGTGTGTGTGTGGGTGTGTGTGGGTGTGTG
>SJYG01000171.1:3823542-3849973 GCA_006410535.1 Litocranius walleri | reverse complement strand
ATGGTGGGGGAGGGTGGGGGAGGGCTGGGGAGCCGGGGCTCAGTGGGGACAGGGTTTCTGTTTGGGGAGACGAGCGTCCTGGAGACAGACGACGTGGACGGTCACATAGCGACGTGAGGGTGCTGGTCACAGCGTTCCCTTGAAAGTGGTTATAACAGTAGATATTGCTATCTCTAATTGCCACAGTAAAAATCTCTGAGTCCCTAGTAATACTCAGGGAGAGACAGTGAGAAAAAGTCTGATGTCTCAGGAGGTGGCTTGCTGCCCTTTGGCTGGGGGAGCAGGGAGGGCCCAGCTCTCTAACCGCGCCCCCCGCCCCAGGCCTGCTGCTACCGTCACAGATGGAGACCCCATGTGATGGGAAAGTCAGCACTCGAAAGACCCAGTGCAGAGGCCGCCCTGGGGTGGGGAGTGGGACGTTCAGCTCCAGGGTAGGGGGCGAGACGCCAGGCATGCCTTCATGACAGGGGTCCCAGCGCCAGAAACGCTGACTGAACCAGCCGGGGCTTCAGACCCACTTCCCAGACCCGGGAAACCCGCAGTGGGGGACACATCAAACGCCACGGGGGACACCCAGTCAAGCACGTCTAGGATGTGCAACATATCAGGGGACAGCTGGCCAGGCCACCTCAGGAAGTGGGCGTCGGGGAGCGCTGCTTCCGAGCGGGGCCACCGAGACGCTGGACATCAATCAGCCACCCGTGCCAGGCGCGCTGTGCCCGCCGTGAGCCACCTGGCACCACAGGCCAGCTGTCGGGGCCAAGGAGTGCAAGCACGGAGTGCGGAGGCTCTGCAGGGGAACGCGGCGCTGAGCCAGGGGCCCGATCCCGCTCACAGGCACGAAGCTCGTTCAGAAGTCTTGTCGCTGGTGTGGGTGGTGGTCACCCGGGGCCGTCAGGACGCCCCTCCTTTCCCTATAAAGCCTTCCGAGGCTGTGAGAGGAGCGGAGACCCGTGGCCTGGAGGAGCGCGCTGTCCAGCGGGCGTCTGGATGGTGCCCCAGGAGGTCGCCACCACCTGCCCCCTATGTCTTTTCAGGTTTGAATCTGTGACTGTACGACCCACTCAAAACAGTGACTAACGTTCCCCTGTCATGAGGAATCGGGGTGCCTGCCTGGTGGAAGGGGGGACCCCGGCAGCTAGCGGCCTCTACTTGAGTGGCCCCTGGGCGTGTTGAGAAAATGGGTTGCAGCGTGCCCCTTTATCCTGCCTGCAAGACACTCAGCCTTCAGGAAACACACCCAGCCCCTGGATCCCCCAAAACCCCGCTGCCCACGCCTGCCTCGCTGGCAGGGAGTCGCGCCAGGAAGCAGGTGGGGTGGGTGCTGCTGCTGCCCCCCGGCTCGCAGCCTCCAGCTCCTTGGGGCCCGGCTCCCTTCCCAGGCCCCCTGAGGAACCCAAGGGAGAGCTAGGCTGCCCTCCTTGACCCCACGGCCATGGCCCGGGGGGACGGTGGCCCTAGTCCGTCCGCTGGGGGCACAGCAGCCCCCTCCGGGGGCCGCAGACGCAGCAGTCCCGGGAGGGCCCAGGCTGCCCCGCGATGACAGCTGTCCCCCGGCGTTCCCGAGGGCACTGGCCCACGGCCCTGAAGCGGGCTCTGCTCCTGGTGAGGCCCTAGGTCCTCAGACCCCGAGGAGGCGCCACAAACCGCCGAGCCTCGGCTCTGCTGCAGACTGAGCATCCGAGCCTGTGCCCTGGGCGGCGGGGCACCCTTGGCAGCGGCCTGTGCTCGGCGCCATCACCCCCGGGCAGCTGTCGGGAGGCTGAGGTGAGTCCTGTGCTCAGACTCGAGGCTCCCTACACCCGGCTACCCAGGCACTCTGGGACCCCCCTGAGAGACCACTCTGGGTGGGGAGGCTGCTGAGAGGGAGCCAGCCTCCAACCACAAGGCAGCGTCTGAGGAAAAGTGCCAAGTGTGCGCCTGCCCTCCTGGGGCCCGCAGCCCTGGACACGCTGGGCAGGGGCCTTGGTTCCACCTGCCGCCTTGCTGCTGGGGACAGGTGGCCCACAAAGGTTAGGGGGCTCAGCCCTGAGCTGGGCTGGGGAGCTGGGACCGCAGTGGCGGTGCAGGGAGGGCCCCCAGTGCCTCACCTCGAAGCCCGGGTCCAGCCCAGGGCGACCAAGCGAGGGGGTGGGCCGCCTGCAGCTCACTGTCTTCTGAGGACACTGGCGTGTGTGTCAGGCTAGGGTCCTGCAAACCCTGTCTTCCTGAGTGGACCCTGGCTTCCTGGGGGATCCCATGGACCCCTCAAGAGAAACTCACCTGCGGGCACCCCCCGGCCTAGCTGGGCTCGGCTCCAGGGGGGCTGGGGGCTCAGGGACGGCGCCGAGGCCCAGGGTCCAGCACAGGGCACGCTGCCCTTTCCTGTAGGGCCCTCCCCAGGACGGGACCAGGCAGGGGGCTGGGGCTGGGTGCTGTCCTGGGCCCGTGGGGCGGTGCCCGGAGGCAGCCCGGCTCCCCGTGCCCCCCCAAGTGCCCGGGGGCAAGGCCTCCTGGCAGCCCTCCTCTGCGCCCACCAGCCCAGGAGGCCCTCGAGGCCTGAGTGCAGGGGCTCCTGGGGGTCCCTGCCCGGGGGCGCAGCGATGCTGTCTGGGCTCAGTATGTCCCTGCAGCTCACGCCAGCTGGCCCCACGTCTGGCCCAGTCGCCAGGGAAGTCCTGAGTGAAAGCAGCTCTGGGTGTTGCCCGAAGCATGAGCAGAAGCCCTGGATCCGTTTTCAGGGAAGTGATGAGGCCACCGTCTCACCACCAGCGAGAAGACGCCTCGGCCGGCTGGCCCAGCCCCAGGCTTGCTCTGCGGTTTGGGGAGTTCTAGAGACATTGCTGCTACTTCCTGAAAGCGCTCAGCCACACCTGCAGAGAGGAGCGCGAGGCTGTGGGCCCGGTGAGTCCTGGGCTCCCGTGAGAGCGTGAGAGCGTCGGGGTCGCGGGGGCAGGTGGAGGGCCTTAACTGGGGTCCTTCACTGAGAGAGACCCCAGGGCGCCAGGGGGCCTGGGAGGAAGCCTGGGAGTTCCAGGCCTGGCAGAAGGAAGCAGGTGCAGGGCCTGGCTCCTCTGTGGGGAGGTTCCCCGCCGCCAGGGGACATGTGCTTGCTGCTGCTCTGGGGGTGCCGGCGGGTGGGGACAAGGTACTGCCTGGAGCTGGTGGGGCCGTGGGCGTGTGGGTGTGAGCAGGGACCACAAGACAGGGGGCCCTGCTGGCTGGGCAGCCGGCTGGCCCCTGGGGACAGGCTCCAGCGCTGGGCACAGTGCAGGGTCCCGGGGTGTCTGCCGGGAACAGAGGGCTGGAGCTTTGGCTGCTGAGGACCGGGTGCTTCCCGCCATCCCCGCCTGGGCGGCGACAGGGTGACGTTTTAGGGGACCCTCCAGGCAGAGTTGGGGGACATAGACGCCTCTGGGGACCATGGAACAAGGAGGGGCTGTCCAACCTCACTAGCCGTCGGGGAGATGCAGGTGCAAGCCTTCCTAAAGGGGAGCGGTGAAGATGGACACCCAGGGCTGGAGAGGCTGGGCCGCTTGCTGAGAGCGGTGAGCTCACCGAGCTCGGGCCCAGGTTGGGAAGTCCCACCCCGAAGTGTAAGCTGCGGGCAGACAGAAATGAAGTCAGCGCGCTGGCGTGACGAGGCGGGGGTAGGAGATGGAAATGACCTGAAAGTTCCAGCTGAGGCAGGAGGGGCAAAGGTGCAAAGCGGGCAAAGGCACTGCAGGGCAGCCACAGGACGGGCCACCGGCCGGCATGACCGGGTTCCGTGATGCGTGACGGGAACCGGGAGGTGAGGCCTGTGGGCAGGCTGGTCCTCGGCGCTTTGGCGGTGCCTGTTTAGAAAGCTCCAGAGTCAAACCTTTCAACGTGTGTCCCCAATAAAGGGAGGGACGCATGGCCCCCATGGGCCATGGTGCGTCCGGGGATAGCTCTGCGGGCCAGGTCACTCCCAGTCGTGTCTCTCCCTCCCAGGAATTTTGTGGGCCCTTCCAGGATGTGCGGCTGCTGGGGTGGTGCCCAGGGCTGGCAGGGACGGGGCCGGTGTCCACGGCTGCTGGAACCCAGGAGCAGGAGCCTCAGGCTGACCCAGGCCACCCACCCCACGGCCTGTGGCTACCGTGGGCCCCACCCCTCCTAAGAGCGCAGACCAGGGACCCCAAGCCCACCAGGCCCAGGCCGGCATTGCGGTAAGGTGGGCTTATCTTCCTAAAGCCTCCTGTGGGGTCTGTCGCTCCATGTCCCCCGCAGCTGGGACCACCCGTGGGTCTCCCAAGGTGGACAGGATGCTGGTGAGGGCAGGGAAGAGCAGGCAGCTGGGCCTGGGGGGGTGGATGTGTCCCTCTAAGCACCCGACTCTGGGAGAACAAGGGGGAATCCAGGCCTCCTGATCCCCACCCTCAGGAGCCCCAGCCGTGGGTGGGGAGGGGCCGGGGCCCTCTGGGGCTGGCGGGAATCGGATGCTGAGGGGGGACAGTCCACCGCCCCCTTAGGCGGGCTGGGCGGTGTCCTGACTGCCAAGCAGGGACAACCTGGGACATGCTGAGGTGGAGCAGACACACGGCCCCCTCCCAGGTTGCTCAGCTCATGGGGTGGGGCAGTCGCACAGGACCGAGGACATGGGAGGAAGCAGAGGCGGCCAGGCCACCGGGTCCAGAGACCCCAGAGGAGCCAGGGGCAGAGGCCTGAAGCCAAGTGTGCGTGGGGGCGTGGAGCGGCCCGGACAAGCCCCGAGACGGGCCAGGCTCTGCAGGGCGAACGGCCCGGAGGCAGGTGCAGAGGCAGGAACCCCCCTGGGCCTGGGCAGGGCAGGACTGCACCGTGGGGGTAGGGCCGTCCCAGCCGCTGGCCACCCTGGCCCGGGCCTTGTGCAGCGCTCCCGCCCCCCGCCCCGCTCCTCCCAACATGGCACACCCCCACCCGCCAGTCTAGGCAGATGAGGGCAGCTGACCGTCACAGCCGCCGCCCCAGACCCAGAGTCCGTGCTGTCCGCACGGGAGGGCGGGGTGGGGGCGCCAAGCAGGGCCCAGACGCCCCCCGGCCTTGGCCAGTCTGCGCTCTCGGTACAGACCTCTGCCTGCAGGCCTCGCCCCCGGGGGGGGACGCACACTATCAGCTGGGCAGCTTCCTCTGGCTTTTGCAGAAGTGACTTCTAGAGATAGTGGCCCACCTCTGCACCCAGCCGTTCGGGGAGGAGCAGGCGGGGCTGCCCGTGGGGAGGGACCACCCCCCAGCCTTCCCAAATCTCACTTCTTGCAAAGGGACTGGCCCCTCACCCAGGGCGGGGCTTGGGGTCTCCTCCTGGGCTCATGTGGTTCAGGGGCGTCCTGACGGCTCCTAGGTGGGTTGGCAGCCCCCCCACACAACTGCAGCTCACGTGGGCCACCCTCAGGGGACACCCACCTTCCCGGGGCCCCCTTTGTTGGGCTCAGCCCCACTTCATTGGCTGAGCACGGTGGTGAGTGAGGGGATGGAGGGGGAGACCCAGGGACCCCCAGACCCACACCCACCAGTCGGTCAGGGCATCAGTTTCAGAATGTTAACGGTGTTTCTCGACTCTTTCCTGCATCTCACCTTTGTCTGTATTTTCGAGGTCTTGCTTATAAACTCTTTCTACGCTGATGAACTTTGTGCAGTTTCAGGGAAACAGCTTGGTTTCCTGTTATTTCTGGTTAGCTCGCCTGCTGGCATCACAGATAACCCCTCCCTGCGCAGGGTGGCGGGGGGCGCCTTCAGCCGCCGGCTCCCCTGGGAGTGGGGGCTGGGCTCCAGGCTGGCGGGGAAGACCCTCCCTCGGCCCTCTCTGGCTGCTGGGATGGGGCCTGTGCTAGGGGCTCTCTGGTTCAGGAAGGAAGCAGGGGTGGGGGCTGGGAAGCCGCCCCTGCGGCCAGCACCCTGGATGGAGCCTGCCCGTCCCCGCGCTGGGCGGGGGTCCCAGTCCCTCTCAGAGGGGTGCAGTCCATCCACGCTGAATCTCAGGCAGCTGCTTCGTCAGGAGAACTCCTGGAAAGGATTCCACCCTTCCAGAAGTTAAGCACATGGAAGACTCTTGAGGCGCGGTGCCAGATTGCACTGGAAAGCCTCTGTGTCCATTTATGCCCCTGCTCCTGGCGTGGAGGAGGCCACTCCCACACTCCCTCACCAGCACCGAGAGCTGAAGTCCTTAGTCTGCGCCAGTCTCACGCGCAAGAAAGAGACTGACGTTTGGTTGTTTTACATTCACCTTTCTTTGACCGTATGAGCGGAGTTGAGTGTTCTTCCTGTTGAGGTGTTTTCACTTTTGTGAATGATCAGCTTTGACACTCATTTTTGTTGATTTGTGGGAGTTCTTTCTATATTAAGACTCTGCTGTTGTATCCCACAGGATAAACACAAGACTTGTGTGTTTCATTGCTCAGTTGTGTCCGACTCATTGCGACCCCATGGACTGTGACCCACCAGGCTCCTCTGTCCATAGGATTCTCTAGGCAAGAATACTGGAGCGGGTTGCCATTTCCTTCTCCAGGGAATCTTCCCCACCCAGGGACTGAATCCAGGTCTCTTGCATTCCAGGCAGATGCTTTACCATCTGAGCTACTAGGGAAGGCCGAAATACAAGACTTGGCATGTAACAAATGCTTCCTAACCATTTGTCAAACGGCTCGATTTATGATTTAATCTGATTTCCCTAAAGCAATTTCTGCCCACTCTTGCTCCAGGTCACCTTACACTCTGGGAGCGAACGTCTCCACAGCCCCGTCTCTGCCGTGTGACGGGCACTGCCACCCGGCCCTGAGCCCAGAGTCTGCGACATGCCAGGTGAGAGCCCCACTTGGGCCTCCTTTGACTTGGAACCTTTAGGAGGGAGCCCGTGGGAATTTTTCTAAATGTACCTGGTCTCATAACAGCGATAATTGCTTCAAAATAGCATGCAACAGGAGACTTCTCAAAATAAAAACTAACCCGGAGGCAGTAAAGCCAGAGGCGCCCACCCTGTGGGCCCCACAGAGCCTGCTTCTCTGTCTCCCGGGGCTTGTCTACCCAGCCCAGAAGGCTCTTTCCCAGGAGTTCAGGTCCTCTGAGTGATCCCGGGGCAGGGGCGCGTTCTCGCCTGTGTGCCCAGGTGTGGTCGCCAGGTGGCTGGGGGCGGGGATGCGGCGTGGGCAGGTGAAGACAGGACCCCGTGTGCTGCCCACGTGGCCCCAGCAGGTGGCGTGTGACTGAACTATGCTGAGTCCAGGGGGCACCCTCGAGGGCAGGCGGTTGGTGGGGGACTCGGGAGCAGGAAGGAGCCCACAGGCCTCACCTGAGCCTCCACCTGGGCTTCGGGACCCCTCACACCCTGACCCCCAAGAGGTGGGAAGACAGGGTTGGCACTGGGATGGACCCAGGGCGATGCTGCGGTCCAGGTGGTGGGCTGCCATCTCGTGGAGGACTTGTCCGACCAGAGGGGACAGTCGGTCCAGGCCGGGCCAGCTTGGGCCAAGACAGGTGTCAGCCGCTTCCCGCCCTAGAAGTGCCCTCCCGCCGGCTGCTCCCTACGCAGCTCTGGCCCCCATGCTGGGCGCTGCCAGCTCTCGTGTGGGGAACTGATGCCTGGGTCTGGTGACTTGGCCACACCCTCTGTCTGCACATGGAATGAAACCCACGTCCCAGGGGGTTAAGGCGGGGGGTGGGGCCCCAGAGAAGGGACCGAGTCACGCCCATCTGGATGGCCACTGCCAAAACCGAAAGACCAAGAGTGGCTGAGGATGCGGAGACAGAAAATGGAGCAGCTGCCGTGGAACCCGTCTGGAGGGTCCTCAGAAAGCTACCGAGGGGCTCGCCACACGAGCCGGCAGCACGCACTCAGAGGGAGTGATGCAGGTGTGGAGAAAGCATCGTACACCCACGGTCACAGCAGCTGTGTCCCTGGCCCGGGGAGTGGAGACGTGCCTGTGGTCCAGCTGCACAGCGACGCTGAGCTGCCCTGAGAAGGAAGGGCGCTCTGACCCGGGGCTCCAAGGATGCAGTGCCCAGGCCCAGGACACATTCTCTCTGTAATCCTACTTGTCGTTTATCTTTGGCTGCTGGGTCCTCGCTGCCATGCGTGGGCTCCTCTGGTTGTAGGGCACAGGCTCGAGAGTGGGCTCAGTAGGTGTGGCCCCCGGGCCTCGCTGCTCAGCCGCACATGCCATCTTCCCAGACCCGGGACTGAGGCCGTGTCCCCGGCATGGGCCGGCGGACTCTCAACCACTGGACCCCCAGGGATGTCCAAGGCCACATTCTTTACCAGGCCCTCCTAGGAGGGGCTGGGGGTTCAATGAGGACAGAGTTTCAGTTTTGCAAGATGAGAAAGTTCTGGAGACGGACGTGGTGAAGGCGCTTCGTGTCACAGAAGTGGACGCGTGGAGTGTTAAGATTGTCACTTCTATCTTATGTATATTTTGCTAGAGTTTCAAGAACAGGGGAAAACGGATGAGGGCGCAGTCAGACTGGGGTCACACTGTGGGGCCGTCGCCTCCGCTGCCCCGGGCCAGCCGGGCGGCCCTTATCGTGGGCCTTCGGCCTCCTTCACCGCTTCACTGCTCGCTGCCTGCCCTCACCACGTGCCCCTGCTCAGTCACACAGCTGCCAGAGGCGCCCACCCTGTGGGCCCCACAGAGCCTGCTTCTCTGTCTCCCGGGGCTTGTCTACCCAGCCCAGAAGGCTCTTTCCCAGGAGTTCAGGTCCTCTGAGTGATCCCGGGGCAGGGGCGCGTTCTCGCCTGTGTGCCCAGGTGTGGTCGCCAGGTGGCTGGGGGCGGGGATGCGGCGTGGGCAGGTGAAGACAGGACCCCGTGTGCTGCCCACGTGGCCCCAGCAGGTGGCGTGTGACTGAACTATGCTGAGTCCAGGGGGCACCCTCGAGGGCAGGCGGTTGGTGGGGGACTCGGGAGCAGGAAGGAGCCCACAGGCCTCACCTGAGCCTCCACCTGGGCTTCGGGACCCCTCACACCCTGACCCCCAAGAGGTGGGAAGACAGGGTTGGCACTGGGATGGACCCAGGGCGATGCTGCGGTCCAGGTGGTGGGCTGCCATCTCGTGGAGGACTTGTCCGACCAGAGGGGACAGTCGGTCCAGGCCGGGCCAGCTTGGGCCAAGACAGGTGTCAGCCGCTTCCCGCCCTAGAAGTGCCCTCCCGCCGGCTGCTCCCTACGCAGCTCTGGCCCCCATGCTGGGCGCTGCCAGCTCTCGTGTGGGGAACTGATGCCTGGGTCTGGTGACTTGGCCACACCCTCTGTCTGCACATGGAATGAAACCCACGTCCCAGGGGGTTAAGGCGGGGGGTGGGGCCCCAGAGAAGGGACCGAGTCACGCCCATCTGGATGGCCACTGCCAAAACCGAAAGACCAAGAGTGGCTGAGGATGCGGAGACAGAAAATGGAGCAGCTGCCGTGGAACCCGTCTGGAGGGTCCTCAGAAAGCTACCGAGGGGCTCGCCACACGAGCCGGCAGCACGCACTCAGAGGGAGTGATGCAGGTGTGGAGAAAGCATCGTACACCCACGGTCACAGCAGCTGTGTCCCTGGCCCGGGGAGTGGAGACGTGCCTGTGGTCCAGCTGCACAGCGACGCTGAGCTGCCCTGAGAAGGAAGGGCGCTCTGACCCGGGGCTCCAAGGATGCAGTGCCCAGGCCCAGGACACATTCTCTCTGTAATCCTACTTGTCGTTTATCTTTGGCTGCTGGGTCCTCGCTGCCATGCGTGGGCTCCTCTGGTTGTAGGGCACAGGCTCGAGAGTGGGCTCAGTAGGTGTGGCCCCCGGGCCTCGCTGCTCAGCCGCACATGCCATCTTCCCAGACCCGGGACTGAGGCCGTGTCCCCGGCATGGGCCGGCGGACTCTCAACCACTGGACCCCCAGGGATGTCCAAGGCCACATTCTTTACCAGGCCCTCCTAGGAGGGGCTGGGGGTTCAATGAGGACAGAGTTTCAGTTTTGCAAGATGAGAAAGTTCTGGAGACGGACGTGGTGAAGGCGCTTCGTGTCACAGAAGTGGACGCGTGGAGTGTTAAGATTGTCACTTCTATCTTATGTATATTTTGCTAGAGTTTCAAGAACAGGGGAAAACGGATGAGGGCGCAGTCAGACTGGGGTCACACTGTGGGGCCGTCGCCTCCGCTGCCCCGGGCCAGCCGGGCGGCCCTTATCGTGGGCCTTCGGCCTCCTTCACCGCTTCACTGCTCGCTGCCTGCCCTCACCACGTGCCCCTGCTCAGTCACACAGCCGTGTCCGACTCTTTGCAACCCCATGGACTGTAGCCTGCCAGGCTCCTCTGTCCATGGGATTCTCCAGGCAAGAATACTGGAGAGGGTTGCCATTTCCTCCTCCAGGGGATCTTCCCGACCCAGGGATCGAACCCGGGTCTCCCTCATCTCCTGCACTGCGGGCGGGTTCTTTGCTGCCGAGCCACTGGCACAGCATGGCTCTCCTCCCGCCTTCACAGCTGGCCACGGCAAGATGCCCACGATCATGCCAGCTTTGGGATGCGGTGAGGTTTCTTTGGCCGTTGGAAAGGCCTGTGGAAGGGCCCAGGGGTCTTCAACCTCGACTGTAAGTAACGAAAGAGCCTTCACGCCTCAGGGGCCACCAGGTGACAGAAGCGAGAGCCACGTTCCGCAGCATCGCTGGAGCCGCCCCGCCCCGTGCGGCTCACTGCCCGGCCCCTTGGCTGGGAACCGGGGCCACCCTTGCCAGAGGCCCCCGCTGGCCTCAAGAGGCTGCTCTGCCTCCGCTGTCCACTCTTGGAGAAGCAGGCCTCCACATGGATGGCGCCTCCAGAGGCCAGGCTCAGGTTCTTCCTGCTCCCAACAGGGACCCCAAAGCCCGGGGGGCGTCCGCTCCCTGTGCCCACCTGCCATCTTCGGCACGGTCCCAGCGCGAGTCCCGCAGATCCCGGAGCACACCTCCAAAGGACAGCGTGAGAGCACGGCTGAGCTGACGGGGTGGCGGAAAGCGGGTGGCGGGTGTGGGCATGGGGCGTCCTGGTGTCTCCAGGTCCCTGCGCGTGCTGTGGGCTGGGGCATCATGCGGTGACGGACAGTGGCGACTGCCCCATGTGCCTGTGTCAACGGAGGACACGGCCAGGCCCAAGCTGTAGGGGCTGGTTTTATATTCCATGACTGATTCTGCCCATCTGTTTCCCCAGAGGACGTGGGCCCACCCACGGAGGGTGGGTGTGGGTTTTGCGTCAGGACACCTGCCCAGGGTTCCACAGGTCAGCGCCCCCCCGGGAGGACAGCCCCCTCCACTCAGGAAATGCCCCTGGGTGACGCCCCACTAGATACAAGCGCACAACGACCACGAGACAGGGGAGAGGGCCAGTCTGCGGGCCCCGTGCTGTGGGAGCGGGCCCTCCCTGCAAGGCTCCACGTGCTCGAGGGGTCGCTCCAGGTGATCTGATCCACGTGGTCCCCAGCCACGCCCGCCCTCACGCGTGTCTGTGCCCCGCAGGAAATGCCACGCTGGAGATGGGCCCTGCAGTGGAGGCCCTGGCGACGGGCGTGTCTCCCCACACGTGCAACGTGCCCTTCAACGACAGCAGGGTGTTCCTGGTGACCGTGTACAGCAGCGTGTGCGTGCTGGGCCTGCCGGCCAACTGCCTGACGGCGTGGCTCACGCTCCTGCAGGCGCGCCAGGGCCACGTGCTGGCCGTCTACCTCTTCTGCCTGGCGCTCTGCGAGCTGCTCTACACCAGCACCCTGCCGCTCTGGGTCATCTACATCCAGCAAGGGCACCGCTGGCCGCTCAGCCCCTGGGCCTGCAAGGCGGCCGCCTACGTCTTCTTCTGCAACCTCTACATCAGCGTCCTCTTCCTGTGCTGCGTCTCCTGCGACCGCTTCCTGGCGGTGGTGTACGCGCTGGAGACGCGGGGCCGCCGCCACCAGAAGACCGCCATCCTCGTCTCCGCGGCGGTCTTCCTTCTCGTTGGGCTCGTCCACGCCCCGGTGTTCAAGATGGAGCACAACAACACGTGCTTTGAGACGCTGCCGATGGACCGCAGGGTGGCCGGCTACTACTACGCACGCTTCACGGCGGGCTTTGCCGTCCCGCTGGCCATCATCGCCGGCACCAACCAGCGCATCTTCAGGGCCATCCAGCTGAGCACTGGCCTGAGCGCCGCCCAGAAGGCCAAGGTGAGGCTCCTGGCCGTCGCAGTCGTGGCCATCTTCCTGGTCTGCTTCGCGCCCTATCACCTGGTGCTCCTGATCAAAGCTGCCGCCTTTTCCTACTACAGAGGGGACGAAGGCCATGTGTGCGCCTTTGAAATCCGCCTGTACACGGCCTCCGTGGTGTTCCTGAGCCTGGCCACCGTGAACAGCGTGGCTGACCCCATCATCTACGTGCTGGCCGTGGAAGCGACACGCCAGGAGGTGTGCAGGATCCACAAGGGGTGGAAAAAGGGGTCCACGAAGACGGACAACGCCAAGCTCACGTGCTCGAAGGACTCGGAGGAGGCGCGCTCGCCCATGCCCCTCACAAACAGCTACGCCTTCCCCGAGCCCGTCTACCCACCAGGGCCATCACCAGGCGCCCCAGAGGGGCTGGCCGAAGGGGCCTGTTGAGCCCAGCGCAGGAGTCCACCGCTGGCCACCTGGTGCTGCTTGGGGCCCGCTAGCCAGTGTCCTCGGTGCCGGCTGGGGAGCCCCCTCTTAATGACTCGCCCCGATTTCTGGTCCCTGGAGTCTCTGCTGCCGGGGGTCCCAGCTGAGCAGAAGGCCCAGGGAAAGTGGCAGCACACGCAGGGCAAGGGCGAGACTGCTGGCCGCAGGAAAACCTTGAAGTGAACGGGAGCGCTCGCTCGGGCAGGCGCTGTCTGCCATGAGCACACAGCGGGGCAGCTGGCACAGGCTGTGTGCCCACCTGGCGCTCTGGCAGCTGGCACAGGCCGTGTGTGGGAGTTGCCTGTCAGCCTCCGCACGATGACTTTATTTCCTGAGCTTTTCTGCAAGCGCCGCTTGGATGCGAGCACATGGCTGGGCATCTCTGCTTCTGCCGTGGGTCGTCCACGCAAACTGCCCCTGGTCACAGGCCCTTGGCCGGGACAGCTCGGCACTGTGGCCCTGAGGGGAGCCGTGGGGTCGGGGGGAACCGCAAGGCGGGGTGCGGTCCACGTGGCCTCTGGAGGAAGCCCCGTGTGTGCATGGCACGCACGCCTGTGGGCTGGGAGGGCCGAGGGGCACCCCAGGCAGGAGACACGCCCAAGGGCTCCAAGGACCCGGCAAGCTGTCAGCACAGAGGCTTCCTGGCTTCCTGTCGGGGCAGAGCTGCCAAGGGCCAGGCCAGACACAGCGCTGCCTCCGTGTCCTCACTGGTGGCAGGGCCCATGACCCCAGCCTCAGCGGGTCGGTGGCGCGGGCTGACTGCACGCAGCCCCGAGGTGGTGTCAGGGTCCAGTTCCGCTCCTGCCTCTCTAAGGCCGCGTCGTGGATGAACTTCACTGTGAAAGACCGAGATTTCACGTCTGGGAATAAAAGCACAGCAGTGCACATCAGTGCCAGCCCCTCATGTGCAGAAACGCCACGTCACTTCTCAGGCTCAAGGAGAGCCAGGCTGGGGGAGGGGAGCGCGCCCGGCTCTCCAGGCGATGGGCGGGTTCTAGAAAAGTCCGGAGTGTTCACAGGGCTATCCCTCGAGGCTGACACAGGAGTTCCTGGGGCTGCTGTGACTAACCACCGCGGGATCTCCCAGCTTTCAGGCTGGAGGTGTGGATCGAGGAGTGGGAGCCCCTGGAGGCCTGGGCTCCAGACCTCATCCTTGGCCTCTGGAGCTCACGAATCCGTGGCTTCCTGGGTGTGGCCACATCACCCCAGGCCATCCCCCGGTCTCTTGTCTGTCTCTTTGGACCTGGGGCTCCCCTGGATAACCCAGGGTGAGCTCATTGCTACACCCTTAGACAGAGCGTACTTTCCAGCAAGGTCCTGCCTGTAGACTCCAGGGCACAGAATGAGACATATCCTTCTGGGGGCAACAAGCCCACCCCCTACAGATGGCAACAGGGAGCAACAGCCGTGCTGTATGGCTCCAGAGGGAGGTTCAGTTCAGTTCAATTTAGTCGCTCGGTTGCGTCTGACTCTTTGCGACCCCACGGACCGCGGCACGCCAGGCCTCCATGTCCCGGGGGGAGGAGCGGCCCCCGGACTCACCACTCACTCGTCACCTGCTCTGCACCTGTCACCGTCTGCGTGGAGGCGCCCGTGACAAATGTGGTTCCCGTGAGAGTGCCCCACGGCTGTGCGCTGGCTTCCCAGTCACTGCGAAAGTCTGCTTTAATAAAGTAAACGGCGGCTGCGCATCGTTTTCATTAATACCTTTTCTTCGCAGCCTCGTGCCACTTCCTTGGCGTTTTGGGGAAAGTTCCTCGTGTCTGCAACCCCAGGCCGTCCCAGGCAACGCTCCTCCCAGGACTGTCTGCACCCCAGCCTCTTGGTGTCACTTGCCCCGGGGGCTCACCACAGGGCTTCCCTGCTGGCTCAGATGATAAAGAATCTGCCCACAATACAGGAGACCTGGGGTCCAGTCCCTGGGTGGGGAAGATACCTGGAGAAGGAAATGGCAACTCACTCCAATGTTTCTGCCTGGAAAATTCCAAGGATAAGAGGAGACTGGTAGGCTACAGTCCATGGGGTCACAAAGAGTTGGAGAGGACTAAGCGACTGACACTTTCATTCGTCGACATTTTATGCCTCAATTTTCAATCATGGACATAAAGCTTGTGCTCCCATCGAGGGGGACCCTCTGGGGCTCAGGGTCTCCAACTCCCTGCTGTAGGTGTCCTGGGGTGGCCGAAACAAATGACCACAAACTAGGATGATATGTCTTAGAACAACAGGAATTGACCCTCTCACAGCTCGCAGGCCCCAAGTCCAGAATCAAGGTGTCAGAAGTCTCCAAAAGAGGGTCCTTTCTGCTCTACCAGCCTCTGGTGGCGCCAGGGGCCCCTGGGCTTGTGGTCACGCCACCCCAATCTCTGCTGCTTCTGGCTCTGCGTGCCCTCTTGTGTCCCTCTGGGTGCCCCTTCTGTCTCAAGGCCATGTGCCGAGCCGCAGAGTCCATCTAGCCCCCGGTGCTGCAGTCCTGGGCCCGCAGTCTCCCTGGCCCAGCGGCCCCATACTGGGGCGCCGCTTTCTGTCCTTTCTCCTGTGGAGCCAGAGCCCGCCTCGCTGGCACAGGGTGGCCAGGCTGCCCAAGGAGCAGAGGCGTCAGACGGAGGCGGGGTGTGTCCTGTGCCCCGCCAGGTCAGCAGGCTCCATCCTTGGCCTGAGGGGCCTTCACCTGCCCTCGGCCTGGAGCGCGGGGCTGTGCGAGCCTCAGGAGCAGGCCTGCCCTGCCCACTCCGTCCCTCCTGTGCCCCTCCGCCCTCTCACCAGGCTGCTCAGAGCACCGCTTGGCTTGTGCGTGTGTGTGTGTGCATGTCACGCGGCCCTGGACGCACACCCCCAGCTCCCAGCAAAGGGGCTTCCCAGTGAATTCACGACCACATCTTCACCTCCAGGCTGGGAATCCCCTGCTCCTCCGTCTTCTGCTGATGTCACGCCACCAATAAGCAGCCCCCTTCTTCCCAAGCAGGATCCATCCCGCACTGTCTGGTCTACCAGCTCACCACTGAGGCAGGGGGTGTGGGGACAGGAGCCCCTGGCTCAGTAAGGAGCCGCCAGGAGTTTGCCAGGAGGTAAACTGAGGGGCTGCCTGAGGGGCTCCAACCAGGCGTCTCAGAGGTGCCTTCAGGGAAGGGGCAGGGCTGCATGAGGTGAGAAGGCGGCTGCGTGGAGGCCCATCGCGGCTGGGGGCGCAGGCTCCCCGAGGAGGGTCCCGGGCCCCAGTCCAGGTTCTCAGCCCTCGGCGCAGGGGCCGAGTGGGGAGCTGCCGGGGAAGACATCGGGGAGGCGGGGTGGGAGCGGGTGGGGGAGGACTCGGGGCCAGACCCCGTGCGGCTGCCTGCGAGCGGGGCGGGCCTCAGGGCCGAGAGCTCAGGAAGGGCCTCTGCAGCCCGCGACCCTCCGCAGCCCCCTCGTGGGCCAGCCGCAGCCCTGGGAAGGGGCCGGCGCGCCCCGCAGGCTCGCAGCTGGCCGTCTTGGCGCGGCCTCGTCCCGGCCACGCGCGCCGCCGCCTCAGGTCTTCCCCTGGGATCTGCCGGGGTGCCCGTCGGCATCGCCAGCGTCCCCCGCGGAACCCGCGCGGCGCCGAGCGTCCGCCCCGCCTCCCGCGGCCTCTCCCCGGGCCTGCGAGGGCCTTCCTCGACGCAGGCGCGTCTGTCCCGGCGGCGGCCCCTAGAGGGCGCGCGCGGCCGAGCGCCCGGCGCGTGCGGCCCGCGGCCGCCAGGGGGCAGCACGCCCCGAGGAAAAGAAATGCAAAAAGGCGGAGTGGCTGTCTGGAGAGACCTTACCAAGAGCCGAGAAAAGAAGCAGCTAAAGACAAAGGAGAAAAGGAAAGCTATACTCAGCTGAATGCAGGGTTCCAGAGAACAGCAGGGAGAGATAAGAGAGCCTTCCCCAGTGACCAGTGCAAAGAAACAGAGGAAAACAACAGAACGGGAAAGACTAGAGATCTCTTCAAGAAAATCAGAGACACCAAGGGAACATTTCATGCAAAGATGGGCTCGATAAAGGACAGAAATGGTCTGGACCTAACAGAGGCAGAAGATATTAAGAAGAGGTGGCAAGAATACACAGAAGAACTATATAAAAAAAATCTTCATGACACAGAAAGCCACGATGATGTGATCACTCACCTAGAGTCAGACATCCTGGAATGTGAAGTCAAGTGGGCCTTAGGAAGCATCACTACAAACAAAGCTAGTGGAGGTGCTGGAATCCCAGCTGACTTATTTCAAATAATAACAGATGATGCTGTGAAAGTGCTGCACTCAATATGCCAATGAATTTGGAAAACTCAGCAGTGGCCACAGGACTGGAAAAGGTCAGCTTTTATTCCAATCCCATAGAAAGGCAATGCCAGAGAATGTTCAAACTACTGAACAATTGCACTCATTTCACATGCTAGCAAAGTACTGGTCAAAATTCTCCAAGCCAGGCTTCAACAGTATGTGAAAAATAAACTTTGAGTTGTTCAAGCTGGATTTAGAAAAGGCAAAATAACCAGACAGGCTGGATGAAGCACAAAGTGGAATCAAGATAGCTTGATGAAAATGAAAGAGGGGAGTGAAAAAGTTGGCTTGAAACTCAACATTCAGAAAACTAAGGTCATAACATATGGTTTCAATATTCATAGCAAATAGATGGTTAAACAATGAAAACCATGACAGTCTTTATTTTGGGGGGCTCCAAAATCACTGCAGATGGTGACTGCAGCCATGAAATTAAAAGACACTTGCTCCTTGGAAGAAAAGCTATGAACAACCTAGACAGCATATTAAAAAGCAGAGACATTACTTTACCAACAAAGATCCATCTAGTCAAAGCTATGGTTTATCCAGTGGTCATGTATGGATGTGAGAGTTGGACTATAAAGAAAGGTGAGCACCGAAGAATTGATGCTTTGAACTGTGGTGTTGGAGAAGACTTTTGAGAGTCCCTTGGACAGCAAGGAGACTCAACCAGTCCATCATAAAGAAAATCATCCCTGAATATTCATTGAAAGGATGGATGGTGAAGCTGAAACTCCAATCCTTTGGCCACCTGATGTGAAGAACCGACTGTCTGGAAAAGACTCTGATGCTGTGAAAGATTAAAGTCAGGAGGAGAAGGGGACGACAGAGGATGAGAGGGCTGTATGGCTTCACTGACTCGATGGCCGTGAGTCTGAGCAGGCTCCAGGAGTGCTGGATGGACTGGGAGGCCTGGCGGGCTGCGGTCCCTGGGGCTGCAAAGAGCAGCTGGGGTGACATGACTGAGAGGCTGAGCTAAGCTGAGCTGGCCTCTGACTGATCCTCAAGTTTCAGCCGGCACCAGAATCCCCTGCTGGGCCTGGTGAGACACAGCCAGACAGGCCCAGCCCCAGAATTTCTGAGTCAGCGAATTTTCATTCATAATGACTTCCCAGGAGATACTGCTGCTGGGGGTACAGGCCCACACCTTGAGAACCTCTGCCCTGAGCCCGACACCATGGGAATGGCGTGTATTCAATTCTGGCCAGTGAGAGGTGGGCCAGGACTTCAGTTTGCCTCCTGGAGGAAAGGCTCTCTGTTTCCCTAGACCTATTGTGAAGCTGAATGCAAGACCTGGAGCCACTGCAGCCGCTCTGAGCCTCTGTGGGCAAAGCCACCTGAGCAGGAAGCCTGCATGCAGGGGAGGCCTCTGTGCCCTGGACCTGCCCATCCCAGTCTCTGACCTTTTAGGAGCTAGTGTCATTCGCCTCCAGTGCGCCACAGCTCTTATGCCCGGGGCCTGCTCTACGCCGGAAGGTGTGCTGGCCACACACCCTGGTCAACAGCCCCTTTCACTTCCCTCAGCCTCTCACGCCGCAGCCCCTGCTGTCTCTCTTCAGTGCCATAAGGACGTCGTTCTCTTTCCTTTATTATTCAGTTCAGTTCAATTGCTCAGTCGTGTCCGACTCTTTGCAGGGACAGGCTTCCCTGTCCATCAACAACTCCTGGAGCTTGCTCAAACTTATATCCATTGAGTTGGAGATGCCATCTCGTTTATTACTACATCCGTGTATACTTACAGAAGTTGCGCTTTTCCTAAACATTTACTTGCCTATATACGGCACCCCACTCCAGTGCTCTTGCCTGGAGAGTCCCATGGACGGGGGAGCCTGGGGGGCTGCAGTCCATGGGGTCGCTACAAGTCAGACACGACTGAGTGACTTCACTTTCACTTTTCACTTTCATGCATTGGAGAAGGAAATGGCAACCCACTCCAACATTCTTGCCTGGAGAATCCCAGGGACGGGGGAACCTGGTGGGCTGCCGTCTATGGGGTCGCAGACTTAGCAGCAGCAGCATAGGCACCCATGGAAATCATATAGAATTATTTTGTGTGTATACTTTAATCCAGCTTTCTGTTTTGAAAGAATTTCCACTTTACAGAAAAGTGGCAAACAATACTGTGGAATTAGAGAGACTAAAGTAGGAGGCGGGACTAGCCTGTAGGGGGCGCTCTCTCACCCACTAAACTAACTGTAGTCACTCAGTCGCATCGGACTCTGTGCCACCCCATGAGCTGTAACCGGCCAGGCTCCTCCATCCATGGGATTCTCCAGGCAAGAATACTGGAGTGGGCTACCGTTTCCTTCTCCAGGGGATCTTCCCCACCGAGGTATCAAACCCGGGTGTCCTGCGTTGCAGGTGGATTCTTTACCATCTGAGCCCCCAGGGAAGTAGATCAGTTCAGTTCAGTCTCAGTCGTGTCCGACTCTTTGCAACTCCATGGACTGCAGCACGCCAGGCTTCCCTATCCATCACCAACTCCAGGAGCTTGCTCAGACTCATGTCCATCAAATCGGTTATGCCATCCAACCATCTCATACTCTGTCGTCCCCTTTCCCTCCCGCCTTCAGTCTTTCCCAGCATCAGGGTCTTTTCAAATGAGTCAGTTCTTCATATCAGGTGGCCAAATGATTGGAGTTTCAGCTTCAGCATCCATCCTTTCAATGAATATTCAGGACTGTAAGGTCCCTGTCGGAGAAGGCAATGGCAATCCACTCTAGTACTCTTGCCTGGAAAATCCCATGGACGGAGGAGCCGGGAAGGCTGCAGTCCACGGGGTCGCTGAGTCAGACACGACTGAGCGACTTCACTTTCATTTTTCACTTTCATGCATTGGAGAAGGAAATGGCAACCCACTCCAGTGTTCTTGCCTGGAGAATCCTAGGGACACGGGAGCCTGGTGGGCTGCCGTTTATGGGGTCGCACAGAGTTGGACACGACTGAAGCGACTTAGCAGCAGCAGCAGCAGCAGCTAGGTTGGTCATAGCTTTTCTTCCAAGGAACAAGCTTTTTTAAATTTCATGGCTGCAGTCACCATCTGCAGTGATTCTGAAGCCAAAAAAAAAAAAAGTCTCTCGCTGTTTCCATTGTTTCACCATCTATTTGCCATGAAGTGGGACCAGATGCTATGATCTTAGTTTTCTGTATGTTGAGCTTTAAGCCAACTTTTTCACTGTCCTCTTTCACTTTCATCAAGAGGCTCTTTAGTTCTTCTTCGCTTTCTGCCATAACGGTAGTGTCATCTGCATATCTGAGGTTATTGATATTTCTCCTGGCAATTTTAATTCCAGCTTGTGCTTCATCCAGCCTAGCATTTCTCATGATGTACTCTGCACAGAAGTTAAATAAGCAGGGTGACAACATACAGCCTTGACGTACTCCTTTCCCGATTTGGAACAAGTCTGTTGTTCCATGTCCAGTTCTAACTGTTGCTTCCTGACCTGCATACAGATTTCTCAAGAGGCAGGTCAGGTGGTATTAAGAGATGGTATTCCCATCTCTTTAAGAATTTTCCATAGTTTGCTGTGATCCACACAGTCAAAGGCCTTGGCATAGTCAATAGAGCAGAAATAGATGTTTTTCTGGAACTCTCTTGCTTTTTCAATGATCCAACGGATGTTGGCAATTTGATCTCTGGTTCCTCTGCCTTTTCTAAATCCAACTTGAACATCTGGAAGTTCATGCTTCACATACTGTTAAAGCCTGGCTTGGAGAATTTTGAGCATTACTTTGCTAGCGTGTGAGATGAGTGCAATTGTTCAGTAGCTTGAGCATTCTTTGGCATTGCCTTTGGAATTGAAATGAAAATTGATCTTTTCCATTCCTGTGGCCACTGCTGAGTTTTCCAAATTTGTTGGCATATTGAGCACAGCCCTTTCACAGCATCATCTTTTATATTTGAAATAGCTCAATTGGAATTCCATCACCTCCACTAGCTTTGTTTGTAGTGAAGCTTCCTAAGACCCACTTGACTTCGCATTCCAGGATGTCTGGCTCCAGGTGAATGATCACACCATCATGATTATCTGGGTTGTGAAGATCTTTTTTATATGGTGCTTCTGTGTATTCTTGCCACCTCTTCTTAATATCTTTTTGTTCTGTTAGGTCCATACCATTTCTGTCCTTTTTTGTACCCATCTTTGCATGAAATGTTCCCTTGGTAGCTTTAATTTTCTTGAAGAGATCTCTTTCCCATTCTATTGTTTTCCTCTATTTCTTTGCACTGGTCACTGGGGACAGCTTCTTATCTCTCCTTGCTATTCTTTGGAACTCTGCATTCAAATGGATATATCTTTCTTTTTCTCCTTTGCTTTTCACTTCTCTTTTCACAACTATTTGTAAGGCTTTCTCAGGCAGCCATTTTGCCTTTTTGCATTTCTTTTTCTTGGAGATGGTCTCCATCCCTGTCTCCTGTACAATGTCATGAACCTTCACCCATAGTTCTTCAGGCACTATCTATGAGATATAATCCCTTGAATCTATTTGTCACTTCCACTGTATAATCATAAGGGATTTTATTTAGGTCGTTTCTGAATGATCCAGTGGTTTTCCCTACTTTCTTCAATTTGAGTCTGAAATTGGCAATAAGGAGTTCATGATCTGAACCACAGTCAGCTCCCGGTCTTGGTTTTGCTGACTGTATAGAGTTTCTCCATCTTTGGCTGCAAAGAATATAGTCAATCTGATTTTGGTATTGACCATCTGGTGATGTCCATGTATAGAGTATTCTCTTGCGTTGTTGGAAGAGGGTGTTTGTTCTGACCAGTGCGTTCGCTTAGCAAAACTCTGTTAGCCTTTGCCCTGCTTCATTCTGTACTCCAAGGCCAAATTTGCCTGTTACTCCAGGTGTTTCTAGATTTCCTACTTTTGCATTCCAGTCCCCTCTAATGAAAACGACAGCTTTTTTTCAGTGTTAGTTCTAGAAGGTCTTGTAGGTCTTCATAGAACCGTTCAACTTTTGCTTTTTCAGCATTACTGGTTGGAGCATAGACTTCGATTACTGTGGTAGTGAATGGTTTGCCTTGAGATTGCGTCCAAGTACTCTATTTCGGACTCTTGTTGACTACGATGGCTACTCCTTCTAAGGAATTCTTGCCCACAGTAGTAGATATAATGGTCATCTGAGTTAAATTCACCCTTTCTAGTCCATTTTAGTTCTTTGATTCCTAAAATGTCACTGTTCACTCTTGCCATCTCCTGTTTGAGCACTTCCAATTTGCCTTAATTCATGGACCTAACATTCCAGGTTCCTATGCAATATTGCTGTTTACAGCATCAGAACTTGCTTCCATTACCAGTCACATCCACAGCTGGGCGTTGTTTTCGCTTCGGCTCTGTCTCTTCATTCTCTCTGGAGTTATTTCTCCACTCATCTCCGGTAGCATTTTGGGCACCTGCTGACCTGGGGAGTTCATCTTGCAGTGTCCTATCTTTTTGCCTTTTTGTACTGTTCATGGGTTTCTCAAGGCAAGAATACTGGAGTAGTTTGCCATTCTGTTTCCCAGTGGACCACATTTTGTCAGAACTCTCCACCATGACCCATCTGTCTTGGGTGGCCCCACAGGGCATGGCACATAGTTCCATTTAGGCAAGTCCATGTGGTCAGCTGGTCAGTGTTCTGTGGCTGTGGTCTGCATTCTGTCCACCCTCTGATGGAGAAGGATAAGCGGCTTATGGGAGCCTCCTGATGGGAGAGATTGACTGAGGGAGAAACTGAGTCTTGTTCTGATGTGCAGGGCCATGCTCAGTAAATCCTTAATCCAATTTTCTGTTGATGGGTGGAGCTGGTTCCCTCCCTGTTATTTACCTGGGGCCAAACTATGGCAGAGGTAATGAAGATAATGGTGAAAGTGAAAGTGAAGTCGCTCAGTCAGTCCAACTCTTGGCGACCCCATGGACTGTAAGCCTACCAGGCTCCTCCATCCATGGGATTTTCCAGTCAAGAATACTGGAGTTGGTTGCCATTTCCTTCTCCAGGAGATCTTCCTGACCCAGGGATTGAATCCATGTCTGCTGCATTGTAGGCAGAGGTTTTACTGTCTGAGTCACCAGGGAACCTCAAAGATAATGGTGACCTCTTTCAAAAGGTCCCACGCATGCGCTGCTACACTCAGTGTCCCCAACCCTGCAGCAGGCCACCGCCAACCCATGCCTCTGCTGGAGATTCCTGGACACTCCTGGGGAAGTCTGGGTCAGTCTCTTGTGGTGTTACTTCTCCTTTCTCCTGGTTCGCACAAGGTTCTGTTTGTGACCTCCAAGAGTCTGTTTCCCAGTCCTGTGTAAGTTCTGGTTGCTCTTTGGTGGGGTTAATGGCGACCTCCCATGCCATAGCCAGGTCTGCTGCACCTAGAGCCCCTCCCCCTGCGGCAGCCCACTGCTGACCCATTAAACACAGTTGTGCCTCAGTCTCTGTGAGGTCTCAGGGTCCTGGTGGGCACAACATTTGTTTGAGCTCTCTGAGCATCTCTGGTGGGAATGGGGTTTGATTCTAAACATGAATTAGCCCACTTCATGGGAAATAGATGGGTAAACAGTGGAAACAGTGTCAGACTTTATTTTGGGGGGCTCCAAAATCACTGCAGATGGTGACTGCAGCCATGAAATTAAAAGACGCTTGCTCCTTGGAAGAAAAGTTATGAACAACCTAGAGAGCATATTCAGAGAAGGCAATGGCACCCCACTCCAGTACTCTTGCCTGGAAAATCCCATGGACGGAGGAGCTGGGTAGGCTGCAGTCCATGGGGTCACTGAGGCTTGGACATGACTGAGCGACTTCACTTTCACTTTTCACTTTCTTGCATTGGAGAAGGAAATGGCAACCCACTCCAGTGTTCTTGCCTGGAGAATCCCAGGGACGGGGGAACCTGGCGGGCTGCTGTCTATGGGGCTGCACAGAGTCGGACACAACTGAAGTGACTTAGCAGCAGAGACCATATTGAAAAACAGAGACATTACTTTGCCAACAAAGGTCCGTCTAGTCAAGGCTATGGTTTTTCCTGTGGTCATGTATGGATGTGAGAGTTGGACTGTGAAGAAAGCTGAGCGCTGAAGAACTGATGCTTTTGAACTGTGGTGTTGGAGAAGACTCTTGAGAGTCCCTTGGACTGCAAGGAGATCTAACCAGTCCATTCTAAAGATCAGCCCTGGGATTTCTTTGGAGGGAATGATGCTAAAGCTGAAACTCCAGTACTTTGGCCACCTCATACGAAGAGTTGACTCATTGGAAAAGATTCTGATGCTGGAAAGGATTGGGGGCAGGAGAAGGGGACGACAGAGGATGAGATGGCTGGATGGCATCACTGACTCAATGGACGTGAGTCTGAGTGAACTCCAGGAGATGGTGATGGACAGGGAGACCTGGCGTGCTGCAATTCATGGGGTCGCAAAGAGTCGGACACGACTGAGCGACTGAACTGAACTGAACTGAACTGAACCATCTTGCTAGGGCTTCTCCTTTGCCTTTGGACGTGGGATATCTCCTCAGAGTTGCTCCAGCACTGTGCAGCTGCTGCTCCAGGTATGTAGGAAAGGAATATTTGAAAAAATTAACTTTATATGTGGTCAAGATGTCTAAAATTGAATTGCTATTACAAGGGCTTTTAAAATAAGCTTTCAGATTAGTAAAACTTATGTAAACTAAAACAAGCTTCATATGCAAAAGGGCTGTTTTCTCGAATTGTTGTCTGCTTCTCATAAGAAAGCATGAAAGGTTTTTCCTTACCTTTTAGTCATCTGCTTAGAAAACCAAAATTGTGCTTTGCCCAAATTATTTCCTGTGCTTTAGGTTGTCTTAATCAGATCTTTGATTACTTAAGAAAATGAAATCTTCTCAGTATTAAAAGTGATACATTTTTCTTATGTCACTCACTTAGTTGTGTCCGACTCTGTGTGACCCCACGGAGTGTAGCCCACCAGGCTCCTCTGTCCATGGGATTTTTCAGGTAAGAATACTAGATTGGCCTGACATTTCCTGTTCCATGAGATCTTCCAGACCCAGAGACCAAATCTGTGTCTCCTGTACCTTCTGCACTGACAGGCTGACTCTTCACCACTGGGCCACATGGGAAGCCCTGGGTGTGCGTGTTAGCTGCTCAGCCATGTCCAACTATTTCCAGCTCCATGGACTGTAGCCTGCCAGGCTCCTCTATCCATGGGATTCTCCAGGTAAGAATACTAGAGTGGGTGACCATTCCCTTCTCCATTGATCTTCCTGACCCAGAGACCAAATCCAGGCCTCCTGCATGATAGGCATATTCTTTACCATCTGAGCCACCAGGTAAGCCCTAACTTTTTCTATTTGGCTTTGAAATAATTTATCATTACTTTGGTCAAATAGATAATCATTTCTTACTAGGCTGTGGTCAAGTTTAAGCAAATGTCCAAAGCCTTTTGATATTTTTGACAAACTTTCCAAAAGTTGGGTGCTAAATGAAGGCTTTCTCACCTTGAACTAACTCCAGGCTCTTCCAGGAGGTCTTTGAAAAGCTCAAAGGATTCATCTGTCACCTTGTAAAACATTAAACTAATCAGGCTTTTGTTGTTCAGTCCCTCAGTTCAGTTTCAGTTCAGTTGCTCAGTCTTGTCCGACTCTTTGCAACTCCATGGACTGCAGCTGAAGAACCTAGGTAAAAATTTTAAGTCCCCTTGTGCTAAAACCCCGGAGGCAGGCCATGCCTCATGGAAAATAACTTTCCTTTATCTAGGTGACTCAGAGCCTCCTGACCTTTGACGAAGCTCCATTCTATTGATTCTTAACAGATGACTTATGACTTAGTTTCCTGACCTTGCAAAGAGACCCCCCTCTCAGTGATGTATTTTTCTTCTGGCCAAACGCTGCAGGGTGGTCAGCCAACTGTTTCAACTTAATTACCTGTAGATCCACCCCACTAATCAGATGTCCTTATCCCACCTGTACCTGCCCATAGCCCCCCTTATCACATTGTTCCCAACATTCTGACCTCATTCCCACCTGCCTGTGATTTTTAGTATAAAAGTTTCCTGTGATTAGTGTTCGAGGTTCACTCCTCCCGAGGAGACTGAACCCCGGCGCGCCGGCCTAATAAATCCTCTTGCCTATTGCATCGAATTTGAGTCACTGTGGTCTTTGGAGCGACAGATCCTGAGAAAAGGCCGCGAGGTCTTACATTTGGGGGCTCGTCCGGGATCGCCTCGCTCACTCAGACCCTTTGGCTTCTGGATTCGGAGGTATGCTCGAGCGATTCTGTGTTTTTGTGTGAGTCTGTGTGGGCCCGTGACAAGTCTGCTCTGTGTTAAATCCGTATCGTGTCACCTTTCTCTCTTGTTGCTTGACTTTATTCTTCAGAAGTTTCAGTGAACAGGCGAACGGTTGTAGGGCAACTGATTAGTCCCGGCCAGGGCTACTCCCTGGTGGACTTTGAAGGCCTTACGACAGGTGAGCCCCAGTAACTACCGCCCGACTGGGTGAAACTTCTCTTACCTTTCTTAATTGAGGATACGGCCTAATATTATTTTTGTGGGCACGGGTCAGGCACTTAAAAGCCATTAGGGCGCCTGCCACTTGAAGACTCCCGTGACAGGATAAGG
>SJYG01000171.1:3773912-3799246 GCA_006410535.1 Litocranius walleri | reverse complement strand
CTTTTTCCATGATCCAGTGGATGTTGGCAATTTGATCTCTGGTTCCTCTGCCTTTTCTAAAACCAGCTTGAACATTAGGGAGTTCACGGTTCACGTATTGCTGAAGCCTGGCTTAGAGAATTTTGAGCATTACTTTACTAGCATGTGAGATGAGTGCAGTTGTGCGGTAGTTTGAGCATTCTTTGGCATTGCCTTTCTTTGGGATTGGAATGAACACTGACCTTTTCCAGTCCTGTGGCCACTGCTGAGTTTTCCAAATTTGCTGGCATATTGAGTGCAGCACTTTCACAGCATCATCTTTCAGGATTTGAAACAGCTCCACTGGAATTCCATCACCTCCACTAGCTTTGTTCGTAGTGATGCTTTCTAAGGCCCACTTGACTTCACATTCCAAGATGTCTGGTTCTAGATGAGTGATCACATCATCATGATTATCTGGGTCATGAAGATCTTTTCTGTACAGTTCTTCTGTGTATTCTTGCCACCTCTTAATATCTTCTGCTTCTGTTTTAGGTCCAGACCATTTCTGTCCTTTATAGAGCCCATCTCTGCATGAAGTTTCCCCTTGGCATCTCTGATTTTCTTGAAGAGATCTCTAGTCTTTCCCATTCTATTGTTTTCCTCTATTTCTTTGCATTGATCACTGTAGAAGGCTTTGTTATCTGTTCTTGCTATTCTCTGGAACTCTGCATTCAGATGCTTATATCTTTCCTTTTCTCCTTTGCTTTTTGCCTCTCTTTTCATAGCTATTTGTAAGGCCTCTCCAGACAGCCATTTTGCTTTTTTGCATTTCTTTTCTATGGGGATGGTCTTGATCCCTGTCTCCTGTACAGTGTCACAAACCTCATTCCATATTTCATCAGGCACTCTACCTATCAGATCTAGGCCCTTAAGTCTATTTCTAACTTTCACTGTATAATCATAAGGGGTTTGACTTAGGTAGTATGTGAATGGTCCAGCAGTTTTCCCTACTTTCTTCAATTTGAGTCTGGATTTGGTAATGACTTTAGAAATCCCTTGACCTCACCCCACCACCCACGAGCCAATCAGACCTCGGACCAAAATCTCCTGACCTTATGTTCAGAAGTTTGTGGTTTGGCTAGGTAATAAGAACCAATCAGAAATCAACGCACAACCCTTCGAAAGAGGGTGACCAATCAGACGTCCTGCAGCCTGGAAATCCCCTTTACACAAATATACCCTATGTAAGCAGTGCAACCCCAAACTCGGGGCTCCTTCCCATGGCCGCTGCGTCGGTAACAGTGGCAGCCCCAGCTCGAGCTTGGTAGTAAAGACTCTCTTGCTTGTGCACCGGACATCGGCTCCCTGGTAGCCACTGGGAGACTTCGCGACTTGGGCATGAGAGCAGCCGCTGTGTGAGGGCAGCACAGGGGAAATGGTGGAGGGGGCAGGGGCTCTCCCTCCTGAGGGCAGCTTAGCAGGATCCCAGCCGCTCCTCCCGCGATGCGCTGAGTCAGTGGTGGAGCTGATGGCGCCTCGTCTGCCCCCCGGAAGGCTGGGGGCGGGGAGCCCTGGAGAGGCCAGCAGGGCCGTCGGGTGTTGCACGTCGTGACGAGCACGCGGCTGTCGGAAGTGGCAGTAAAGCGCCGAGCAGCAGGGCGGGCGTGATGAGCGTGGAAAGGAGGGCGTCCTGAGACGCGGATGCGCCTGGGAGAACGTGCTCTGGAGCACCAGGAAGATGGCCTGACGACTGGCTGCCAGGCATCTCTGCCCTGTGCTCTGGCTTCTCCCTGTTCCCCATGGGGACCGTGGACGTGAAGCAGGCCCCACGCGACGAGCGCAGCGCTGTCTTCTGAGCTGCACGAGCATCACCGGGCTGCGCAGGGGCGAGGGCGGCAGAGGAGTGGGAGTGGTTCCCAGTGGGGGCCTTGCGGTCCTGAGCGGGGCCGGGGTCTGGATGACTGACCAGCATGCTGGCTGGGGCACGTCCTGTGCAGCTTCTCCCGCTGGTCCTCCGGCGGGGGTGGGGGGGAGTGAGACCAAAACCCAGGAAGCGAGGGTTCCCAACGGAGCCGGGCTGGGGAGGGAGATGCTGCGGGCGGGTGGTCGTGGGGCGTCCTGGGCTGTCTGATGGAAATGTGCTGTCCGCGTGTCTGGGGTGGTGGGAGCGGGCTGCGTCCAGGCTGCTTCCCATGGTGGCGGCTGGTTGCCCTTGCTGTGTTCCATCTGGGCAAACAGCGGGAAGGCTGCCCTCTGGGCTTCTGGACTGCTGCTGCCACCCCCGGTGCTGAGCACACCAAGCTGCCGCCGCCCTGAACTCGGCGCCTGGAGTGGAGGGCTCCCCCTGGGTTATGAAATCAAGGGCTGGCCGTTCTGAGGACCCCTCAAGGAAAAGGAGGTGGTATCTGAGGTGCCCTGTGAAGCCTCCCGGCTGTGGTCTCCAGCCCATCCCCACTGGCCCAAGTGGCTGCTGACCTGCCCTAGACCCGAGCCACGAAGGGCCCGAGGGAGGGTGGCCTGACTTCCTCTGTTGGTGAAGTTGAGCTTAATCATGTTATTTGAGGGAGTTTTGTTTAGGCTCTAAATTACCTTTTTTTTCTTTCCTGTCCATGATGTGCAGCTTGCGGGATGTTAGTTCCCCAGCCAGGGATGGGACCTGGGCCCTTGGCCGTGAGAGCTGAGTCCTAAGGCCTGGACACACACCAGGAAATCCCTTGGGCCCTAGGTTAAGTCAGTGGTCGTGCAGAGTCAGGATTTGAGATTAGGTGGAAAGACGCCCGAGGTGATTCATCTGCCACAGAGAGAGGGGCCCTTGAAGCACAAGTGTTTCTCCAGAACACAGGGTGTCTCTGTCGTGTGGCGCAGTTGATACCAGCTCTCTCTGCCTTTTTGTTTTGCAGTGGTTGCAGGTGCACACGAAGGTGTAGAGAAGTATCCTGGAGGGGCATCCCTGCCCCCCTGCCTCCCAGTGCCCGCATCCGCACGTGGCGCCTGGCCCGGTAGCCCCTGCAGGAACCTGGCTTCTGAGCAGCCTTGGCGCTGGTAGGGTCGTGCGTGCGTGTGCCCGAGTGTCATGTGCCTGCATGTGGTTCTGAGCAGTCGGGGCTCATGCAGCACCTCTGAGGTCCCTACGTGGGAAGGCCGGCCCTGGGCCGCCTGAGATGGGCTTTCTCCCGCCGCGTGACCCCGTTGGTGCCCATCTGAGCTCCCACTGCAGGGCAGTTCTCCCCTCGTGGTGGCATCTGAGCAGCAGCGCCCGCTCCCCGCAGGGCCTGCTCCCCAGCCTGGGGCTGTTGTGAGTGGAGCTGCTGTGGGTATTCTTGTGTGTGCTTTCACATGAACATTGGCTTTCGTTTCTCCGGCTAAGCGCCCAAGAAGTCATGTGCCTTTCAATGGTAGACACACAGGAGGTGAGGGCTGAGGTGCCGAAAGGAGAGTCGGGGGCAGGGACCCTTTCTGCTCAGGGGCAGGGCTGGTGGCTCGGCCACTCTAACTCTCTAAATGGATAGCTCGAGTGGGTTCCCTGAAATAGAAGTGTCGCGTTAACTTATGAACTTGAGAGAAGGTCATTACAGCTTCACTTTGTTCTTGGAAGCAGGGACCCCCCCCACAGGGGCTTGTGGGGAGGTGGGCCCTGGCCCTTTCTGCTCCACCTTTCATGCTCCCTGGGGTCTCCTAGCTCAGCGCCTGTTCAGAAGGGTAGCTCCCTTGTGCTTCTGCCTGTGACAGCAGAGGCGCAGCAGGCTGGCTTGTGTCCGACCAGCCTCGGTCTAGGTGAGGCCCAAGAACCAGCGTTTTTCGTCCAGTGATGCTGGCGTGGCGTCCACTTGGAGCGGTGCTCTCCCAGGTGGCTGTAGACCGCTCCAGCCCCCGGTGGGGACCCTGCCCCAGCCCTGGGCCTTCCAGACACTGAGGAGGGGAGGATTTGGAAGGAGGGGTGGGCCGCTGTCTGCGCCCCAGCCACCGCCCAACATGCGTCACCCTGGAGTTTGGGCCAAGGTGTGGCAGAATCCCCGGGGGCCCTGCAGCAGGCTCAGCGTGTCTCTCGTCTCTGCAGGGCACCATGCTCACCCGGGGGCTGAAGAGGAAGTGCTCGGAGGACGAGGCGCCCGCCGGCCCCCTGCAGCGCCAATCGCTCCTGGACATGTCGCTGGCCAAGCTGCAGCTGTGCCACTTGCTGGCGGAGCCCAGCCTGTGCCGCTCGGTCCTCATCGCCAACACGGTCCGGCAGATCCAGGAGGAGATGACCCAGGACGGGAGCTGGTGCCTGCCCGGGCCCCAGACAGCGGGGTGGGCGCCGCGTGACCGCCTGGTGTCCACGGAGATTCTGTGCCGCTCAGCTCAGGCCGGGCCAGCCCCGGCCCCCAACCCAGCAGACCTGGCCTCTGCCCTGCAGGCGGTCCCGGCTACACAGGTTCCTGGGGCCGTGCCGGGAGGCCCCCGGGACAGGGCTGGCCCCGGAGAAAGCCGAGGGGGCTTCCCCAGGTCGCTAGATCAGGTGTTTGAAACACTGGAGAGCCATGGCCCTGGCGTGGTGGAGGAGCCGTTTTCCGATGTGGACGGCTCCTACTATGACATGGATGCCATGCTGACGGGCATGGTGGGCAGCGCCAAGTCAGGCCCAGAGGGGCTGGAGACCTTTGCCTCTGTGGCTGCCCCGCCCCCCGGTGCCAGCTGCAAGGTGGACCTGGGCGAGCTAGACCACGTGGTGGAGATCCTGGTGGAGACCTGAGCTGCAGTGTCGTGATGCGTCTGTGAGGCTCACGGAAACAGCCAGCTTGCGAGGCTGTGGGTGCTGGGGGCCAGCTCTCTGTGATCGGGAGAGCCCCCCGGGAGCAGCATCCGGTGGCCCCACCCTCCCAGGGCCGGCGGCTTTCCCGTGGGCCTGTCGTGCCGCCCTAGGCCCTGACCCACGTCCTGCGACAGCCCCACCGGAGGATGCCAGCTGCATCTAGCCTCATCCGACTTTAGATGGGTGAATTTTCTAAAATTAACTTGTATATGTTTGAGGCAATATTTTGTCTTAACATTTTTTAACTTTTTATACTTGGATCACTTTAGATTTTTTTAGCTATTTTCTTAAAAGTATATTTTTTCTATAAACATGGCCTGCTGCTACATTAGAAACTTCTACAGCTTAAACAGTTGCAGTTGGTGCATTTCACTTTTTAAGGTTTAAGGAACACTGTTCCTTTTACAGCGAGCATCACTGCCCTGGGTCTGCAGTGTCCACCGTCGTGATTTCCACTCTGGACTCGGGTGTGAGCCTTGCCCGTAGGCCCTGCTGCGGTCCGAGCGAGGTCAGGGTCAGACGCCTTGCACGTGATACCTTTACCAGATCTGCTGTGTGACCACATGTCTGTTGGACTGCAGTGTGGGTTCTGAAGGTTTTATTTATGCCTGTTTATGTCTAAGTGTCTTCGGGGCTGAAGGTCTGGTGCGTACCGAGGTCTCGGGTGGTGCCTCCCAGGGTCTGCGTCTAGGGACCCATCCTGCACAGATTTCCCGGCACAGCCAAGCCTCCTCCTACAGTTGCCGCCCTCCAACACCCCCGCCTGGCCAGCTGCTGGGCCCCCCACATTCGGCCCGCGTTCGCAGAGGCTGCTGTGAGCCGCCGTGTTTGGGGAGGGCGTCTGTGCACCACTGGGTCAGAGGGTGTCCACATGTGCTCCGTTGAACCAGTGCTGGGATGAAACCTGGAGCTTGAGCTTAAGTCTAGGACTGAAGGAGCCTGGACACGTGCCATTAGCCTGGCTCCTCCCTCTTGAGGGTTGTTGACGGTGGGCTGGGCTGTGTGTCCTGTGCCCAGGCACCCCGACCGCCCACAGTGTTTAGGTCTTTATCACTTGTTTACGACTGAGTCTACTCACCCCCTACTCCACCCCTTGTTTCCCATTTCTCGTGCTTTTTCTTCCTTCTCCAGCCCTTAGCCAAGAAGAGTTGTTTTCTTAGTATCAGCGGTTACACCTCATTCTATTAAAAAGTTATCTAATGGAGTGGAGTGTGTTGTCAGTTACCTGCCGGACGGTGTCCTTGGGCGGACCTCCTGCCTCGCTCAGCTCGGTCTGCTGATCCAGCGGGGCCTGTGGGGCAGGCGCGGGTGTCACGTGGGTGTGTTGGCGGGTGGGAGTGGGCTGTCTCCTTCCCGGGCCCGTGGGTCTCAGAGGCAGCTCTCCCGTCCCGGCTTCTGCAGCAGGCGGCAGGTGAGGATAGCACCGGGGGTTCGGGTCGGGAAGCTATGGGTGAGACGATGTCCGCAGGGCCGCAGGGCGCTCCCTCCAGATTTTGAAAGTGTTGCCTTGTGGGAGGCAGCTGAAGTGGGTGTTTGTGAGTGGAACACCTCACGCGGCACTGTGTGTCTTCGTGGGGTTCTGTCTTCAGAACACAGGCTCCTTGTGGGGGCGGCTGCAGTGCTTGATGGCAGCCTCCGCGGTGCCTTGGGCTTTGGCTCTAGGTCCCTGTCTTCATATCCTTCTGCTCCTGCCAGCGGCCCACTTGCATTTCGGGAACCTGCTGATGGCCCAGTCATCCTGGGCAGGGTGAGATGGGGCCCGTCTGGACACCGATTCCCCTGGAAGTGTCAGATTCCCCAGGGAGATACAGTGGTCAGTTGCTGGCGATGGATTTGAACGGAGGTGCAGGACTAGGGAGGAGAAGGCAATGGTAGCCCACTCCAGTACTCTTGCCTGGAAAATCCCATGGGCGGAGGAGCCTGGTGGGCTGCAGTCCATGAGGTCGCTAAGAGTCGGACAGGACTGAGCGACTTCACTTTCACTTTTCACTTTTATGCATTGGAGAAGGAAATGGCAACCCACTCCAGTGTTCTTGCCTGGAGAGTCCCAGGGAAGGGGGAGCCTGTTGAGCTGCCGTCTATGGGGTCGCACAGAGTCAGACACGACTGAAGCGACTTAACAGCAGCAGCAGCAGAACTAGGGAGGGGGCGGAGGAAGCTTTAAGTTCCTGTGTGCACATGATTACCTGTTTGTAAACTTTGCAAAAAAGGTGTGTTGGCTGCAGTCCTAAGGCTTCTGCCTTCACCCCACCACCTTGTGACCCTCTCCCCCTAGGCCAGGGTGGCTCTGGGCTCCAGATAATGAAGCTGGGTTTTCAGGGAGAGGTTCCCAGTGCCTGTTTGCAGCTGCTTCTGAGCACAGCTGAGCTCCGCCAGCTCCTCGACAGGAAGGACGTGGAATTCAGCTGCTGCGGCCCAGGTGCCTGATGTCCAGGGAGTGCGTGGCGGGAGGCAGTGGGGTTTTGTGGATGGAGGACGGATGCGGTGGCCAGTAGTGGAGAGGGGAGATTCCGGAGGGGCCCAGCCCTGAGGGCGGTTCACATATCTTGACCAATGGCTAGTCTTTAATGTTGAAAGAAGCTTCTGAACCGTCCATAGTAAGCATACACTGTTCTCTTTAAGGACAGTAAGTAATACAAGACTGTCATCACATGAGAAGGTGACTCAGAAGTTCATAGGGAGCGCAGGGTGAATTGTTGAGGTGTGTCAGGCAGTGATTCATTTCAGCCCCTTTCCTTCTCTTGTGTTTGTGAATTTCACAGCAAGCACCGATTGCCTTGCCTCCCTCAGCATCGGATGCTGTGTTTTCGTTGTCATCTGGTTTTGGAATCAACATTACCGTGTGTCGTCCTGGCTGTGCTTCCCCCCATCGTGGCTGGCTCCCAGGCTGGCAGACTCCAGCACTGGGTCCTCGGGCACCTCTTGGCCTCTGTCTGTGGGGTCACTGAGCACACTTTCTCCAGCGTGGAGGCATCAAGGAAGCCAGGCTCCTCACACGACGGCTGAGGTCTCTGCAGGGCTATGTGTCTGAACCCAGCTCCGTGAGGCTGATGGAGACTTGGCAGAAACCCCAGAGTGCTGGTCAGAGCAGTCTTCTCAGTTTTACAGTCTTCCCGCCTGGGCTGGAGGCAGGGTCCGCTAGGGCTGCTTGGCGCTGGGCTCGCTGGCCCCATGTGGAGCTGGAAGTCCCTTCTCTCGCCACTGGGGTGAGGAGAGTGGCTGTGGGCCTCTTCCGCTGCCTAGGTATTCTTTATAACCTCAACCTTGTTTATTTCTATTTTTTTTCAAATTTAGGGAAAGAAATGGCTGCCTGCTCCAGTATTATTGCCTGGAAAATTCCATGGACAAAGTCTGGTGGGCTACATGCAGTCCATGGGGTCACAAAGAATGGCACGACTGAGTGAGCAACACTTCCCCTGCCGTTTCCAAAGCTTCCACAGCGGCTTTATTTAGGCCCTGGTCTGGTAGCTGGTTGGGCTTGTCCTGGTCCGGGTGAGAGTGCGGGCCGCCCACACCCTGACCTCTGAATCGGGTGGCCAGGCGGCACCTCCCCGTGAGCCTGCCAGGCTCTCCCAGCTCAGGAAGCCCCCTCCTCATGAGGGTGCAGAATCAGGGCCAGAGTGGACGTCCGATTAGACGGGGAGTGAGGGCCCCCCAGGCTCTGGTGAAGGAGCAGAGCAGGGCGGGGGTGGGGGACAGAATTGAGTCAGGACTCCGGTGAGGAGCTGCCTGAGCCCTGGCTGGACTCTGGGTCAGTGGGTCAGGGAGGGCCGCTGTTGGAACGGGAACACGGCAGCATCTGAGTTTGAATCTGGGTGGGAGTCTGGAGGCAGATGGGCCCCCTAGGGAAAAGTGATCGGACACATTCCCTGCGGGTGGGAACACCAAGAGGAGGCAGGGCCCCACCCAGACCACATGCTGCTGATTCTTGTGTCCAGGAGACCTCCCCGACCACGTGCAGAAAAGGCTCCTTGGAGGCCAAAGGGGAGTCACGTCAAGGATGTTCTACCCAGACACCCTTTCGGTAAAATCCACCTTGGCTGAGATGCGTGCGCGCACATGAGAGGATCCTGAGATACAGGAGAAGTGGGCTGGGGGCCAGGCAGGCCAAAGTGACTGGCCGAAGGAAGAAACGCCCCGCAGGAGTGACTGGGCTGCCACGGGGCGAGCAGGGGCTGCCCCTCGGAGCTGCCCTGCGCCTGCCTATCCATGGCCGGCAGTCTCTTCCCTCTCAGGAGATGCTTCACGGCATCTTTTCTGTCGAGCCGGGGGCTGGGCCCCTTGTTACTGACCACCCGTCTAGTGACCAGGATCTGGTGTTCTCACCAGCGGGACCCAGCCTCCGTCTCTGGGAGCCCAGGCCCCGCACAGGCTGCGGACAGCGAGATTAGAGGGGGGCGCAGGATGGCACGTGTTGGGTCGTCAAGTCTTTAACCGCAGGTCGGGATGAGATGGCGCAGCCCAGGCCATCTCTGCTGGCGCGGCCCTGGGAGGCCCCATGTGGACAGTCCCCTCCCTGTGATGGAAGCAGCATGGCAGAAAGCTGTTTCCAGATCCCCACCTTCTGGATAGAAAGGAGAAGCAGATTTCTCACAGCCCCCCAGAATCAGTCACCCCTGAATGCGGCAGGTGGCCTGTGGAGTGGCTGAGCACTGGGGTGCGGGTGACCACCCCCACCCCCCATCTCCTGTGTGATGTGACAAGGGACAGCTGCTGGTCAGTGTCCCCGCTGGGCCTCTGTCGGGGTCTGACACCTGCGTCCATGGAGCTGGCATCTGAGGCCGCCCCGGCTGTGATCTCCCCGCCTCGAGAGTGGCCTTGAGGGGACAGCGATGCTGGGGTCCCTGTGCCTGCGGGCCCCGCTGGCCTTCCCTCCCCAGGCCTCCCCGAGGGCAGGCGGGGCTGCCGCTCAGGGTCCAGCACGGGTCCTCACAGAGCGGGTGATTTAGGAAGAACGCAGCTTGTCTGGGCTGTTCCATTTAATAAAATTTTACAAAAGTCAGTGCCGCCTGCTGGGCTCTTTCGTCGGAGGGATCTCTTCCTTAGCTGATGGCAGGCCACCCACCCGCTGGCGGGCAGGCAGGGGTGGCTGCTGCCAGGAGCGCACTTGCTCCAGGGAGACTGCACTCCTACCCCCACTGCAGGCCGGGGCCAGAGCAGGACCTCCCAAGGGCCCTGATGGCTGCCCCCAGTGACAGTCCCAGCCGGGTGCCAGGCCGCCTGGGGTCCCGGGCTGCGTGGTTCAGGCACAGGGCCTGGGGTCTCACAGGTGCCCCCAGAGCCACCTTCCTTCTCCCCCACCAGGCTGGGGCAGGGCTCCTGGGGACCTGCGCGCACCCTTCCTGGCGCTGGCCCTGCTGAGGGATGCATCCCCTCATCAGAGGGTCCACCCTCATGAGGACCACCTCCACAGAACAGTTCTGGTTTCCACTACCAAACCAGACTGAGAGGAAACAGTGGGATCCCGCATCAAGACACAAACGCTGTCCCACTTTAGCAAAGGTCGCTATTAAACAGTGTCAGTTTTAGGTTACGAGGACTGAAAATCTTTTTCCTTGGAATTGTGATGTACTGCCCATTTCCATGTACGGGGGTCTTCAGGAAGAGGCTGTAGGTGATCAGCCTGCCCTGTCCACCAGCCGGTGTCCCCGAGAGCTGCCAAGAGAGGAACCAGTCAGGGCGAGCGCACGTGCCCTCCGGGATGCCCCAGCCGCTGGCGCCTGGCCAGCTCGTCTCTGGCCCTCACATGCGCTGTCAGCACGGAGGAGCTCTGCATGGAGCCACAGCCTCTCCCTGAGCGGGCGGGCCGGGATGGCGCCCGAGGGCAGCCCTGGCCTGGACGGGCTGGCCTCCTGGGCTTCCTCCCGCCCAGCTGTGGCCCCTGGACATTCCTGTAGGGCACCGCCGGCACCGCCGTGCTCCAGTCCCCGCCCAGGCTGCCACAGGAGAGGGGCTGCTGGAGACACTTAGGTCCTGCTGCTCTAAGACAGCCCATCCTCGTGCCTCTAGAAGGCTCCACCTCCTACTGCAGAGCAGAGGGCCGGCCCACGGGCTGGACTGCCCCGCCCTCCTCCTCCCCAGCTCCACTCAGGCTCCTCCCCACATGACCCCCTCTCACTCTCTGTGCGCCAGGCTTTGTCCCTGAGGGCGGGATGCCCAGCACGGGGTGGGGGTCGGGGGGCGGGTGTGGACAGGCCCTTCTGGGTGGAGCTTGGGGCTCTGGAGGAGATCAGCTGGCTGGTCAGGGCGTCCCCCGTCCCAATGCCTGCTCCAAGGGCAGGCAGAGACCCCGCTCCTGGAGAGGCTTTTCCACGTGAGGGGCTGTGGGATGGAGCCTCTTCCTGCCTGGGCCCCACCATGCAGTGGGGAGGAGCTACCGCCCTGACCCCACAGCGCCCCCGGACTCTCAGAGCCGCTTCGCTGCAGCCGCAGGTGAAGCAGCGAAGCAGCTCACGCTCACCTTGGTCTGGATCAGGGCTCTGCAGCGCTGCAGGCGGAAGCCGAGCTCTTCAGGCTCGTGGAGGCCGGGCTCTCCCAGAGTGCGGCCAGGGGTCCCCGAGAGGCTCTGGGAAAGCAAACCAGAGTCAGCCAGAGGGACAGAAGTTTAGAGGGTCTTCTGGCTTCCCTTTCCACCTGGGCCCCCGGCACATCTCCCTGTAAAATGGCAACAGGCTCTGATCTGGGCTCCGTGGGGGGCTGCCCTCTGCGCACCCCGGCCCAGTGGTACCCCCCCAAGCCCCAAAGTGCCCCTCCTGAGGAGCCACACCACCCAGGTGGTGCGAGGAGGCCGTGCCCAGCTGCCGGTGCACCCGCCCCTCCCCAGCCCCACGCGGGCCCTGTGGTGTGCTGCACAGCATGGCTGGCAAAGACGTGGTGCAGTGCGGCCAGCCTCTGGGAGCCCCCTCTACTCAGGTCAGCCCACCTTCTGAGCAGCGTCTACTCCGAGAACAGGAAGGAAGCTTTCCCGGCTGTGGGACTCGCTCCAGAGGCATTGGGAGACTGTTGTGGTCCCGGTGTTGTGAAGGGCCCTCCAGAGTTTTCTAGATTCAGAACTGCAAAAGAGCTGCCTTAATTACAGGGCAACCTGCAAGGCCTTCGGAAGGGAGGCACGGAGGGCATCTGACCCTCCAGCATTCTGAAAGCAGAGCCCGGCTTCTGTTTCTTTGTTCATTTGCTCAAGCATCTACTTGCCCAACACCCCTCCCTCCTCCCGGCTTTGTCTCCACAGAGCTCAGCCCTGGCCTGAATGACCGATTTCACCACCGTGTGTCTTCTCCTAGGGCAGAAGCTCCAGGGGGCTAGATATACTCTGCTGTCTTGCTCCCTGATGATCTCAGGTGTCTGGAACCATGCCAGGTGCCAGAGAGATGCCCACAGGCCGAGAGGCAGATGCCAGAGTGCGTGCTGGGGCTCCACCTGGCGGACTGGCCCGGGCTCCAGGAGTGAAGGGCTCTGGGAGCAAGGGCCTCCGGGACCGAAGGCCTCCGGGAACGAGGGCATGGCTGGTCCCCAAAGAGCTCCAGGGTGACAGACATGCCCAGTGCTGAAGTGCTTCTGGGCCACCCCTCCATGTCGCCACAGCGCCGAGCCGGGCCAGTCCCAACCCCCAGGCCCACCTGCGCATACAGGTGCCCCCGGCTCACGCCCCCGCCTGCGGGCCTGGACCACAAGCTGGGGAAGCAGTGTGCCCTGGCGCACTTCAGCCCGCGTCCCCGGGACCTCTGCTGGTGGGGGAGAGTGCCCCATGCAGGCTGGCTCAGACCCCTGCCAGGGCCCAGGAGGGCCCGCCCGCTGCGCTGTCTGCAGTGCCAGCCTGTGAGGCGGGCTTGGGTCCCAGAGGAGCCGGCTCCCAGCCCCTGGACCATCCTCTGGGGCCTGTGCCCACCTCACCGTTCACTATGGTTTTCCACTAAGGCCATCTGATGAAATGGCCATTGGCAGACAGTGCCTCTGTGACCTGTGATCCCAGGGACTTGGCCCTGGGGGTGGCAGCCCTGCGGTGGACTGAGCACCTCTCCAGGATCTGGGGGATCACTTGCTCCCGTACCCCAGGAACCCCTGAGCCCGCCATGCTGACCCCCTAGGCCCTCCGGAACCCGCAGCGCTCCCACCCAGACCCATTCTGCTCTGGACCGGCTGGAGGGGCCCCAGGGCAGGGCTGGACAGGGCTCTTTAGAGGAGGCCACCCTGCGACCCCGTGGCCTCAGGTGGCGGGAACTCGGGAGGGTCAGTGCTCTCCACAGTGGTAGAAGCACAAAACCGGAGGATCCCCGGACCACCAGCTCAGCCGCCGGCAGCACAAGAGCGCTGGTTTAAGTTCATTACCACAGCTTATGCGTGGATTCCAGGCCAGAGTTTTCTTCATCCCTTGTTTCTAAGAAGTGGTCTAAGGTGGCAATGCCCTCGGCGACCTGTGGGACCGGTACTTCCTGAAAAGCAGACCTGAGAACATCCTCACAGCTGACCACGGGCTGAAAAGGAAGGAAACACACCAACGTTAGGAAACACACATCACGGCGCCTCTTTCCAAATGCGTAACCTGCACAGTGAAATTTGTCAATGACTGTGTATCGTTGCCGCTACTGAAACACGACGTTTGTTCCTAAAAGTCGCTGCACTGAGTCGTGCTGTGGAGACTGCGGTGTGTGAGAGAGTGTGACCTCAGCACAACAGTCACAACCTTCATCCAGTGACACGGAAAAAAGACAGGCACCATGGGGAACTGGCTGAGAAATCTGTCCCGACGGCAGTAAAAATGGCCCTTCCCAGAAGAGAGGTTTGTGGGTTGTGAGAAGTGTGAAGTACTAGAAGATGAGCTGTCTGAGGTCAGGGGGGCTGGGTGGGGGAGTCCCCAGGGGCGGCGGATGGGTGTGGCAGACCAAGGTGGCTGGGAGAGGTGGGTGTGTGTGTGGTGTGTGTTCACGTGGGCCTCAGCTCAGCAGGTGTGGTTTTCTGCATTTACCCTGTGTTTCCGGCAAAGTTCACATTGCACTCAAATTGTTCCCCGTACAGTAACTGCATTGGAAGACAGTCCTGTTTTCAGAACAAGCGTTAGAGCAGAGCTAACTGAATGGGGCGCTGAACTCGTCAGAGGTCCAGAGAAACACTGCCAGGTTTAGAGAGCAAACGGTCCACCCTAGAACCAGCGGACCTTTTCCTCTCCTCCCTTCTCTGTCTCACTTTTGGTGTTGGGGGTAAACCACGAGGGCCGAGAGGGCAGAGAGGGGGGTGAGAGGCCGTCAGAGGGAAGGGAAACACTGGTGGTCAGGGCAGGACCGGAGGGACGAGGGGCATGTGCTGGGCTTTCCAGGCCGCCTCCAGTGCCCCATCACTAACACACACTGACATGTGATCCGGCAAGGTTTTCTAAGTAAGGAGATTACAGACTCAAACAAAATGCTCCTCCCCCACATGCGCAGAACTGGGCCCAGGAAAACATAGCCCAGCTGATGGAGAGTGGAGGGGACAGAGAGCGGGAGTTGCCAAGGCCCCGAGACAAGCGGACTCCTCCCTGACCAGACCATCACAGGGGAGGAGACACTTCCTGTGCAACACGGCCAAGACTTTAGGAATACCTCAGAAGTGGCAATGCCGCTGGTTCCTGTCACTCCACCCTGGTGAGGCTGGCTAGAACTGTGCTCCTTTTGGCCAGAAGCGGTTCTCCATGGCTGAGAGGCTGCGGGCCTCTCCCGGAGCTCAAAAGACTGAGAGAATTGTTCAGAGCTGGCTGAGGATTCTTGAAAGACCTCAAACTCCCCCCAGGCGCTGCTGTGTTCCCCTGGGTCTGGACCCCTGGCAGTGCTGGTAGACAAGCCCTCGCAGCTGACCCCAGAGATCCTGGCTTCCCTTTCCAGCGGGGGAAGGGCGGAGCGGGGCCTCGCCCACTCCACAGCGTCACCACTCTGCCTCCCAGGGGCACCGCTGTCTTTAGAAACCTGGCGGAGGGAAACCCCGCCTGCTTGCTCTGGGAGGTCACTCAGAAAGGCGCAGAGAGGGAGCCCCTGGCCAGGTGCGCCTCCCAGCTCCCGCTGGTCTTGCATGTTGGTGCCCCGGGCCCGCACAGACGCGATGGGAAGACGCTCAGGAGACATCCATAGGGCTGTGCGGGAGCAGCCCCGAGTGGACAGCGCCGGAGGGGTCACCTGCTCGCCCACGGCCCAGCAGCTGCCCACGGCTTCCTCAGGAGTACAGATGGCCTGGTGTGAGTCCACTGTCGCTGCGGAAGGGACACAGACTGCCTGGTCACCCAGGGAGAGTGACCGGAGCCGCTGCCCGCTTTCCTCCTCCGCGCGCCTGGGCGACCGTTCCAGCACGGGGGCGTGTCCTAGAGGCCAGACAGGTCCTGGGGGGTCAGCACAGCCTGGCAGGGTGGGCGAGCTGCGGGGTCCTGCTTCGGTCGCCTTGGACAAGGGTCTCCGAGGCCCAGTCCGGCAGAGTGGGGGAGAGTTAGGGCGCCCGCGGGAGGGCAGTGCCCAGGAAGCCCCGAGAGTTGGGCCGGGGGCTCGGGTAGTTCCCTCTTCGCGGGGTGGGGGGGATCCGAGGCGGCCGCTGAGGACACCGATCGGGCCTGGCCTAGGGCTCCTGAGGGGCGGACTCAGGGCGCGCTGGGGCCCCGGCAGCTATCGGCCCCGGCCCGCACCCACCTCGGCTGCCTCGTCGCCTCGGCCAGCCGGCGCAGCAGGGATGCCTGGGGTACCTAGGCCGGCGCCGGCCCGTTGCCCGGCAACGACGCGCGCCAGTCCCGCTTCCGGCGTCTGCCGCCCTGACGTCAGCGCGCCGGCACCGCGCGGGGCGTGGCAATCCCAGGCCCCGCCCCCGTGTCGGCGGAGCCAGGGTCCACCCCCTGTGCAGGCGGAGCCTCGTAGCGGGTGGAGCGGGCCCGGCCTGAGTGGGCGCTGTCACCTTGCGCCCCTCGGCCGCCGCGTGAAAGGGCTCTCCTTTCGTTAGATGCGCCCCTCGCTCAACCGCCCCCTTGCAGCGCGCCCCGCGCGGCCGGGAGGAGCAGGCGCCCGCTGCCCGCACCAGCAGTCCTCCCAAGCAGGCTGCCCGTCGCTGCCCCTCGCTCCGCGGCCCCGCCGCAGCGGGCTTGTCTAGCTGTACGATGCCCAATCTGGAATCCCAGGGTCCCATGGAGTGTCCTGATTCTCAGCGTGTCCACCAGCCGGCCCCAAGGAAAAGCAGGGCCAGCCTGGGCCATGGGCCATCAGACCCTTCTGGGGCCGCCGACCGAAGGGCAAGGTGGGCATTGACGGCCAGCCTCACCCTCCTGCCAGCTCCCCTCCCAGGCATTCTGGGCCTTTCTCCATCTTACCCAGCCTCATTAAGTCAGCCCTCCGCAGACTCGACCATCATGCCCGCGCAGAAGCCCTGATCCACACCGGGTCTCCGGGTCTTCTTCCATGCTCAGATTTCTCCACCCTGTGACTTAGGGTTCTCCCTGGGCCCTGTCCAGTTTGCATGGATCACCGGTTCTCTCCCTGGTGCTTCTCAGCCAAGCTAAAAAAAATTTCAATTTTAAAAATGACTAGATGAGATCATTCTCTGAACCCTGGTCCTTGACTACCTGCCCCTCCCCTGCTTCCTGGGGGGCACAGCGGCCAGAGATGCAGTGTTGGAGCGATGCAGGCAGCCTGCCCAGTGCTGGGCAGTCAGCGGGGTGACCTGCAGGAAGGTGACCAGACACCCGCCTTCTCCTGCCCCGACAGCACCCAGGGCGACCTGTCCCCTGTTGTCCACCCACTGCTTTGACCCCCTCATCCGCCGTCCATGCCATTGGCACAGTCCAGGAGCTGGAAAGTGTCCCCTCGTCAGGTGAGGAAGCTGATGCTCAGGCACAAAAGCCCGAGTAGGAAGTTTTGTTGGGGCGGAACCAGCTGAAGAGTGAGGATGGCCCTGTGACCCTCAGGACAGAAGGAGATGACCCAGGCATGGCACAGAGCCAAGGGAGGGTTGCCCTACATTATGAGACGTGGCAGGTGAATGATGCCTCCAGGAGGAGCCCCTCCTGGTCCCCAGAGCCTGTGAATATGACCCCTTACAAAGCAGAAGGAACTTTCGTTCTTTAGTTGCTAAGTCGTGTCTGACTCTGCTACCCCATGGACTGTTGCCCACCAGGCTCCTCCGTCTATGGGATTTCCCCAGGCAAGAACACTGGGGTGGGCTGCATTTCCTTCTCCAGGGGATCCTCCCGACCCAGGGACTGAACCCGAGTCTCCTGCTTTGGCAGGCAGGTTCTTGACTGTTGAGTCACCAGGGAAGCCCCAGAATGAATCCACAGGCATGATTGCGTTATGCCTCTCGTGCTGGGGAGGTGGTCCTAGATCACACTGTTGTAATGGACAAGGGTCCTTACAAGAGGGAGGGAGGAGGGTCAGAGTCTGAAAGAGAAGGTGGCAAGATGGAAGCAAAGGTCAGAGTGACGCAGGGCTAAGAACCAAGGGATGCAGATGGCCTTTGGAGCTGAAAAAAGCCGGGACGTGGATCTGCCCCAGAACAGACCTCTAGAAGGAACCCGAGTCTGCCGACACTTGGAACTGGAAGGAATAAATGAGAGTTGGTGTAAGCCACTAGAATTGGTCGTCAGAGGGAAGGGAAACACTGGTGGTCAGGGCAGGACCGGAGGGACGAGGGGCATGTGCTGGGCTTTCCAGGCCGCCTCCAGTGCCCCATCACTAACACACACTGACATGTGATCCGGCAAGGTTTTCTAAGTAAGGAGATTACAGACTCAAACAAAATGCTCCTCCCCCACATGCGCAGAACTGGGCCCAGGAAAACATAGCCCAGCTGATGGAGAGTGGAGGGGACAGAGAGCGGGAGTTGCCAAGGCCCCGAGACAAGCGGACTCCTCCCTGACCAGACCATCACAGGGGAGGAGACACTTCCTGTGCAACACGGCCAAGACTTTAGGAATACCTCAGAAGTGGCAATGCCGCTGGTTCCTGTCACTCCACCCTGGTGAGGCTGGCTAGAACTGTGCTCCTTTTGGCCAGAAGCGGTTCTCCATGGCTGAGAGGCTGCGGGCCTCTCCCGGAGCTCAAAAGACTGAGAGAATTGTTCAGAGCTGGCTGAGGATTCTTGAAAGACCTCAAACTCCCCCCAGGCGCTGCTGTGTTCCCCTGGGTCTGGACCCCTGGCAGTGCTGGTAGACAAGCCCTCGCAGCTGACCCCAGAGATCCTGGCTTCCCTTTCCAGCGGGGGAAGGGCGGAGCGGGGCCTCGCCCACTCCACAGCGTCACCACTCTGCCTCCCAGGGGCACCGCTGTCTTTAGAAACCTGGCGGAGGGAAACCCCGCCTGCTTGCTCTGGGAGGTCACTCAGAAAGGCGCAGAGAGGGAGCCCCTGGCCAGGTGCGCCTCCCAGCTCCCGCTGGTCTTGCATGTTGGTGCCCCGGGCCCGCACAGACGCGATGGGAAGACGCTCAGGAGACATCCATAGGGCTGTGCGGGAGCAGCCCCGAGTGGACAGCGCCGGAGGGGTCACCTGCTCGCCCACGGCCCAGCAGCTGCCCACGGCTTCCTCAGGAGTACAGATGGCCTGGTGTGAGTCCACTGTCGCTGCGGAAGGGACACAGACTGCCTGGTCACCCAGGGAGAGTGACCGGAGCCGCTGCCCGCTTTCCTCCTCCGCGCGCCTGGGCGACCGTTCCAGCACGGGGGCGTGTCCTAGAGGCCAGACAGGTCCTGGGGGGTCAGCACAGCCTGGCAGGGTGGGCGAGCTGCGGGGTCCTGCTTCGGTCGCCTTGGACAAGGGTCTCCGAGGCCCAGTCCGGCAGAGTGGGGGAGAGTTAGGGCGCCCGCGGGAGGGCAGTGCCCAGGAAGCCCCGAGAGTTGGGCCGGGGGCTCGGGTAGTTCCCTCTTCGCGGGGTGGGGGGGATCCGAGGCGGCCGCTGAGGACACCGATCGGGCCTGGCCTAGGGCTCCTGAGGGGCGGACTCAGGGCGCGCTGGGGCCCCGGCAGCTATCGGCCCCGGCCCGCACCCACCTCGGCTGCCTCGTCGCCTCGGCCAGCCGGCGCAGCAGGGATGCCTGGGGTACCTAGGCCGGCGCCGGCCCGTTGCCCGGCAACGACGCGCGCCAGTCCCGCTTCCGGCGTCTGCCGCCCTGACGTCAGCGCGCCGGCACCGCGCGGGGCGTGGCAATCCCAGGCCCCGCCCCCGTGTCGGCGGAGCCAGGGTCCACCCCCTGTGCAGGCGGAGCCTCGTAGCGGGTGGAGCGGGCCCGGCCTGAGTGGGCGCTGTCACCTTGCGCCCCTCGGCCGCCGCGTGAAAGGGCTCTCCTTTCGTTAGATGCGCCCCTCGCTCAACCGCCCCCTTGCAGCGCGCCCCGCGCGGCCGGGAGGAGCAGGCGCCCGCTGCCCGCACCAGCAGTCCTCCCAAGCAGGCTGCCCGTCGCTGCCCCTCGCTCCGCGGCCCCGCCGCAGCGGGCTTGTCTAGCTGTACGATGCCCAATCTGGAATCCCAGGGTCCCATGGAGTGTCCTGATTCTCAGCGTGTCCACCAGCCGGCCCCAAGGAAAAGCAGGGCCAGCCTGGGCCATGGGCCATCAGACCCTTCTGGGGCCGCCGACCGAAGGGCAAGGTGGGCATTGACGGCCAGCCTCACCCTCCTGCCAGCTCCCCTCCCAGGCATTCTGGGCCTTTCTCCATCTTACCCAGCCTCATTAAGTCAGCCCTCCGCAGACTCGACCATCATGCCCGCGCAGAAGCCCTGATCCACACCGGGTCTCCGGGTCTTCTTCCATGCTCAGATTTCTCCACCCTGTGACTTAGGGTTCTCCCTGGGCCCTGTCCAGTTTGCATGGATCACCGGTTCTCTCCCTGGTGCTTCTCAGCCAAGCTAAAAAAAATTTCAATTTTAAAAATGACTAGATGAGATCATTCTCTGAACCCTGGTCCTTGACTACCTGCCCCTCCCCTGCTTCCTGGGGGGCACAGCGGCCAGAGATGCAGTGTTGGAGCGATGCAGGCAGCCTGCCCAGTGCTGGGCAGTCAGCGGGGTGACCTGCAGGAAGGTGACCAGACACCCGCCTTCTCCTGCCCCGACAGCACCCAGGGCGACCTGTCCCCTGTTGTCCACCCACTGCTTTGACCCCCTCATCCGCCGTCCATGCCATTGGCACAGTCCAGGAGCTGGAAAGTGTCCCCTCGTCAGGTGAGGAAGCTGATGCTCAGGCACAAAAGCCCGAGTAGGAAGTTTTGTTGGGGCGGAACCAGCTGAAGAGTGAGGATGGCCCTGTGACCCTCAGGACAGAAGGAGATGACCCAGGCATGGCACAGAGCCAAGGGAGGGTTGCCCTACATTATGAGACGTGGCAGGTGAATGATGCCTCCAGGAGGAGCCCCTCCTGGTCCCCAGAGCCTGTGAATATGACCCCTTACAAAGCAGAAGGAACTTTCGTTCTTTAGTTGCTAAGTCGTGTCTGACTCTGCTACCCCATGGACTGTTGCCCACCAGGCTCCTCCGTCTATGGGATTTCCCCAGGCAAGAACACTGGGGTGGGCTGCATTTCCTTCTCCAGGGGATCCTCCCGACCCAGGGACTGAACCCGAGTCTCCTGCTTTGGCAGGCAGGTTCTTGACTGTTGAGTCACCAGGGAAGCCCCAGAATGAATCCACAGGCATGATTGCGTTATGCCTCTCGTGCTGGGGAGGTGGTCCTAGATCACACTGTTGTAATGGACAAGGGTCCTTACAAGAGGGAGGGAGGAGGGTCAGAGTCTGAAAGAGAAGGTGGCAAGATGGAAGCAAAGGTCAGAGTGACGCAGGGCTAAGAACCAAGGGATGCAGATGGCCTTTGGAGCTGAAAAAAGCCGGGACGTGGATCTGCCCCAGAACAGACCTCTAGAAGGAACCCGAGTCTGCCGACACTTGGAACTGGAAGGAATAAATGAGAGTTGGTGTAAGCCACTAGAATTGGTGCTTTTGAACTGTGGTTGGAGAAGACTCTTGAGAGTCCCTTGGACTGCAAGGAGATCCAACCAGTCCATTCTGAAGGAGATCAGCCCTGGGTGTTCATTGGAAGGACTGATGTTGAAGCTGAAACTCCAATACTTTGGCCACCTGATTCGAAGAGCTGACTCATTTGAAAAGACCCTGATGCTGGGAGAGAATGAGGGCAGGAGGAGAAGGGGACAACAGAGGATGAGATGGTTGGATGGCATCACCGACTCGATGGACATGGGTTTGGGTGAACTCCGGGAGTTGGTGATGGACAGGGAGGCCTGGCGAGCTGCGATTCATGGGGTCGCAAAGAGTCGGACGACTGAGCGACTGACCTGAACTGGACTATGTGTGTGTGTATTTGTTACAGCAGCCACAGGAAGCTGATACATCTAGCTGACCCCTGGCTACCCTGCTCAGGAGGTGCTGGGTTGGGGGAGCCAAGACTCAGAGAGGCAGCAGGCGTAACCTTGACATTGGTGCCCGGCCCTGGATGCAGGAGTGGGTAGGGGAAGCCCAAGTAGCTGACAGATGGCCCCCGACTCCTCAGGCCAGCATCTGGGGCTCTGGGCATGACCTGGGACAGGAGCTGAGGGCCAGCTCTCCAGATGAGCAGGCAGGGCAGGGCAGGGCAGGCAGCTGTTGAAGTTTAAATGGCTTCATATGCTGGAGGACACTGGTCAGAGAGGCCAGGTCCCCATAGAAGCAGGAGTGATGGGGGCACAGGCCAGGACGCCTCACGGTGCTGTGGAGGCCAGGTGCAGGGTGCAGGAGAAGGCCCACATGGGCTCCTGGGTCTGTCCCTGAGCCCCAGCCCTGTTGAATGGTGCAGACTGGGGTGGGGGGAGCTTCTCTTCTGCCATTGCCCAGCCAAGCCTCCCCTGACCCAGCCCCAGGAAGAAGAGGCCAGCCTCTTCTCCGCCTGGAGCCCGGTAGGATCCTAGCATCTCTAAGCATCACCTGGTGAGCCATGGGGAAAGGCCTCTTGCTTCAGGAAGCACCCTGAGTCCTTGGGGTGAGTCGAGGAGAACACCCCTCCCCAGGCCTGGAGCGGGCACTCAGCCTGCAATGAGAGGCCCGAGCCCTCCCTGACCTCCTCTGTGCGAGGACAACTGGGTGGGAGGGCAGATGGTGGCGGAGGAAGTCCCAGGGCTCACATCATGCAGTTACGCCCCTCCAGCTGGGCTAAGGCAGGGACACCGGCTGAGCTATTTTTGATTATGCTGCTGCGGCGGCTGCAAGGAAGCATCAATCATTGATGCTCTGGACATCCCTGCCTGCCTGGAGAGGCACGGAGAGCAGCCAGCCAGGCGGGTGGGGCAGGCTGCAGCCTCTGCTGAGGACCTGGGGCCTCGGGGTCTCTAGCCAGCAGCCCTGGCTCCTCACACTCGGCCCCAACAGTGCCCTGTCTCGCCAGCCCCAGTGCCTCGGGACCCAGTCTGAGATCCCTGACTGGAGGCCCAGGGCTGGGGTGTGGCCCCAGCTCTCCGGTGCGGTGGTCCTAGGGAGGAGGTGAGCCTGTAAGTGCCTCATGACGGCCACTGACGGCCACTGCCAGCCCCCATAGGGCAACCCTCAGAAGCGGTGCAGGGCCTTGTGGTGCCAGCACGGCTGCGGGTCAGCCCGCATCTCCATGCCCTGGGGGCAGGGGCGGGGACAGCTATTCCTGAGCCATGCCTAGCTGCTGTGGCCTTCCCCCGTGGGGCATCTGTGCCTAGAGGGGCACCGCAGGACGGGGCTGGAGTGGAGCCTGACAGCGGGAGCTCCTGGCTGCCAGGGCTCCATGGCAGGGGCCTGGCTGGGCTGCAGGGAGGGCGGGAGTGGGGCTCGCATAGGCCTCATAGATCCTACCTGTCCAGCTCTGTGGCCCAGGGGCGAGGCTGGGGCATCCAAGGCCTCCACAGGTGGGAGGAGGGATGGATGGGGGGAGGCAGGACCCAGCCTGCCTGCTCCGGGGCCAACCTGGGGGCCATCTCCCTCCATGCAGCCGCAGGCTGCCATCTGTGGGGTCCACTGCCCAAGGGGCCACACCCTTCCAGAAATGAAATGGGCGTGCAGGGACCGGGTGGTACCTGGGGATGAGCGCAGCAGGTGATGCCAGCCCTCTGCCTCAGAGTAGGCAGCAGAGCGGGGGCAGCCCCTCGGGCTGGGGCCCCCTGCCTACCTTCATCCTGAATCTGGGGCCCTGAGCCAGTGCTCAGCCACCTCCCTAGCTGCAGAGCCAGCCAGGCCCCAGCAGGACAATGTAAACCCGCTCAGCCTTCACCAAGGCCAAGGGCAGAAGTGGTCCCAGGGAGGGTCCCTGCTCCAGCTTCCCCCAGGCCCTGGCCAGCCAGGATTCCCAGTCAGTTTAGTAGCTCAGTTGTGTCCGACTTTTTGCGACCCCCATGGGCTGCAGCACACCAAGCTTACCTGTCCATCACCAACTCCCAGAGCTTGCTCAAACTCGTGTCCATCAAATCGGTGATGCCACCCAACCATCTCATCCTCTGTCATCCCCTTCTCCTCCTGCCTTCACTTTCCCAGCATCAGGGTATTTTCCAGTGAGTCGGTTCTTCACATCAGGTGGCCAAAGTATTGGAGTTTCAGCTTCAGCGTCAGTCCTTCCAGTGAATATTCAGGATTCCCAGGGGGCATCCAATGGCACAGGGACTGTCCTGGCAGGGGCCCGAGGTGCCCACCTCTGCTCTCCTTCAGTGGCCACGTCAGATCCCCTCCTCCCGGCCTTTGCTGACGTGGGAAGCCCCCAGCCGCCCCAGCCAAGGCTCCAACCTCCCCTCCCCCACAGCCCTGTGTGCAGCACACGGGGTGAGGCCACTGCAGCTGGACGGGGTCCCAGGACCACGGCTTATCCGAGGTGCAGGGCGACAGAGCCTGCACTGATTGCAGATGGCTGCTTGTTCCTAGGCTCCCAAGGCCAGAGTCAAACACACAGAGGACAGGCAGGCTGAGACCCCCAACAGGCCCAAGCAGGTGCCAAGCACACCCAGAAACACAGACAGCTCTCTCCCTGTGCCCACGAGTGACTGATTCCCATCTGGACACAGCAGGGCAGGGTCTCTGGCCCCCAGGGAGTGCTGCTGGCCTGAGAGAAGACATCAGGGCAGGAGGGGTGAGGCCCAAGCCCCAGTGACGCCACCTGAAGGACACAGCAGTGCCCCATCATGCCACAGGCTCGAGAGGCTGGAAGCTGCCAAGGCCTCTTCCTGGCAATGATGAGCGCGTCCATCTGACCCGCTGCTGGAAGGCTGCCTGGCTGCAGCCCGGCTAACGGGAACACCGGGCATGAGTCATCCCACGAGGCATCTCACCTGGGCCCGGCAGGCTGTGTGCCCCCCGAGTGAGCCCAGGAGTGCATCGTGCGGTCTGTGTGTGTGTGCCCCGGCGTGTGTCTGCTCCTGTTGTGCTCATCTGGGCACGGGGTCCTGAGTGCCTGCATGCCTTTGAGCGCACTCTCAAGCATCTGTGTGTGTGCGGGGTGAGGTTGGGGGGTGGTGCCTGTCTCAGAGTGCATGAGGACAGATCCAAGTGGACCTGTGTCGGGGTAGTGCTGTGAGTGTGTGTTATCTCACCTACGAGGGTCTGTGTGTCTGTGGCATGTGTGTGTCTATGTGTGTTTGTGTGTCTGTATCAAGTCTGTGTGTCTGTGTGGTTGGGTCTTCCATTGCAGCCTGGCCTCTTTCTGCCCCAGGAAAAGTTGCCCCCACTGGCCCCAGGCCAGGGCAGCCCTGGGGAACGACCCCGCCCCCACCCCAGGAGACCCACATGCCCCAAGGGGCCTTTTCTCAGTCTGCACAAGGCTGAGCCTCAGTTAATCCCTACTTCTACAGAAACATCTTTCCTGGGCTTCCCCATCCCCTGCCCTCGCCCCAAGACGTGCCACCCAAGCGAGGGCTCAGGGTGGCACCCACCTTCCCCACTCATCTTCACCAGGTCCCCTCTGCCTGCTTAAGGATCCTTCTCCCTCATCACACCCCGGTCCTGGTCCAGCCCCCACCCTCCTGCAGGGCTCCTGCCTTCCAGCAGTGCACCCCATGGGCAACCCCCGGCTACCTGGTAATCTCCCTGCAGGCTCCGGGACCCAGTCCTGCTGCCCCTGCCCCCAGCCGCGCTGAGCTTGGGCTTGGGCAGTGCGAGCCGGCATCTGCCCTCTCACTCCCATACTCCGCACACACTCCAGGGTCGTTTCCGTCCAGAACCCTCTGCCCTGCTCCTGAAGCCCGAGCTTAGGCCTTCCAGGCCCGCTCCCCGCCCACTTCCACCGCTGCGCCATGCTACCTCTGGCAGCGCACACCTCCAGGGCGGGAGCCCCCCGGGCAGGGCCAGTGGGGTCAGGTCGCAGGCCATGGCCTCCCTGGACCCCCACTACCCCTAGGCCCTCGTCCAGGGTGCCCGCTCCCCAGTGTGTGACTGCCATGTCAGTCCTCAGACTGGGAGGCAAGACTGCGGCGAGCAGGTCAAGTCCAGGACTCTGGCGCAGCGTCCCGGGACCCCTCGCTGGCAGAGGCCCAAAGTCAACACTCTGAAAGGGCCTTTGAGGGCGCGGGGCGGGGCCAGGCTAAGGGCGGGGCTCGGCCCTAGCGTGGCTGGCGCGGGGTGTCGGCCTGGAGGTGGGAAACCCGCAGGGCCGGACCTGGGGGGC
>SJYG01000171.1:3756199-3773896 GCA_006410535.1 Litocranius walleri | reverse complement strand
CGCCGGACGGGGGCGGGGCGGGGCCGCCAAGAGGGCGGGGCCTTGAGGGCCGCAGCCAATGGGCTGAATGAGGACGGCGGCCCCACCCGCGCTCGCTCCGCTGCGGCTCGGCGCGGGCTGGGCGGGCCGGGGCGGGGTCCGGGCGGTGGCGGGGCTGGGGGGCGCCTGCACATCCCGCAGTCTGCTGCCGGCCGCCAGCTGCAGCGCAGGGCTGCGGAGGCAGAGTGCGGCTCTCGCCCGGCCCCCGGGCCGCCCGCGCGCCGGAGCCGGGACCTGCGACTGGACGCGACGGGCCGCCGCGGGCCCGCACCGCCCGGCCGCCAAGATGTGCGACTGCTTCCACGTGATGCTGCCCACCTGGCCCGGAGCCCCCGGCAGCGGTGCGCCTCCTCCCCGCCTGCAGCCCGTTCCCCTCGGGGCGGGTGGGCTCCCCGCCGGGCGCGCGCCGAGCGGGTCCTGGGGCGCGCAGTGAGGGCGGGCTGCGGCGCCGGCCGGGATGGGGACGCCCCTGGGACCGGCCTGCGGTCTCGAGCGCGTCTCTGCGCCTAGGGGGCTGCTCAGACCTCTGCTTCTCTGCTCCCGCGCTTCCCCTCTTACCTGTCCCTGTCCGTCGGCCTCCCCTCTGTCTCTGCGGCTCACTTTGTCCCCGCGTCGCCGACTCTTGCCCATTCTTCGTCGCTCCTCGCCTCTCTGAACCTCACCTCTCTGTCTGCACCTCCCTCTTTGCCACTGCGCCCCTGCTGTTGCCCTCTGGGACTTCGTGCTGTCCCTGGAGGCAGCCGCCTAGGGAGGGCTGCACGTCTGCGTGGAGTGAGACTGCCATGAGTCACCAGGTGGTGGGGAACGGCTCCTGGGACTGCCCTCTGGTCTGTTTGGGGGCGACCAGCCTAGGTTGACCAGGAGTTAAGGCTCCTGGCTCCGGTCCAGAACTGTGGGGCCAGGCGGGGCCAGGTCCAGCGTGTGGCTGTTGTGTGCTGGGTCACTAGGTTGGCTGAAGCCTGGGACTTGGTGAGGGGCCTGAGTGAGATCAGAGCTCAGGCACAGGGTCCCCCAGTGCTGGGCAAGGGCAAGGGCCACAGGATGAGAAGCGGGTGCTCAGTCTGTCTGTCATCTGTCTGTCCCTGCACTGGGCCTAGTTTCGGGGCCTGGGTGTCTCAGCAGCATGGAGGTCAGGGTGTGGCAGGGCAGGGACAGTCCTTCCAGCTCAGGGTCAGCCATGCCGCAGCCTGGCCACACCCAGGACACCTGGCCAACTGCGGCAAGGGGGGCTGGGGCCACACTGTATCAGCGCAGGCGAAACCCCACTCCCTGGGGAAGCGAGCTTGATGGTGATGATGATGGCAGTGCTAATGCGGAGAGCGTGGGGTGCCCCTCCAGCTGCAGCAGGAGCCGCCGTGGTCCCTTCTATTGTCCATGTGTCTGGCTGGCACTGAAGCCCAGCTCACCTCTAGTGTGGGCTTCCCTTGCCCAGATGAGAATCCCACCCCAGTTCTCCCTGGACAGGCAACGGGAGGGTGACGGGCTCCTAGGCCCTCCTCCTGGCCGTGGTGGGCCCGGCCCACGCCTCTGGGACTCCGCTGCATCACAGGGACAGAGGGGCCCAAAGGTCATGGGGCCATTGCTCTGCCTCCCACTCTGGCCTCCTCGCTCACAGGCTGCCTGGAGACGCCTAAGCTGCAGGGTCTCCGGCCATCTCGTCCACCCTCCTGTCTCACAGAGGCCTGTGCTGAGAGCCCTTCCCCAGCTGAGGCCCTCATTCTCACTTTGACCCGTGCTTCTTTGGCCTCTGGGGAAGTTCCTCCTTGTGTCCAGCTGGAAAAACCAGCCCCTCTTAGGGAACAAGACTTGCTGGGCCAGGGGCTCTGTGAGTTGTGTCCAACGTGCAGATTCTGAGACTGTCTCCATCCTTTGGAGGCCAGAGCACACGCATGCTTCCGGCTCCAGTGCAGGCATCGTCCTGTGCAGTTCCCTCCTGGCAGGCCAACGGCGGCAGACCCTCCCTGTCCCTTGTCTTTCTGCCCAGCCCAAAGCTTCCCTCCTGGACCAGCGGCTCCAGGTTCTCTGAAGGCCCGTCTGGGAGCCTGTGCCCCAGCCAGGGGATGGGAGCTGTGTCAGGTCCAACCCGCACGCGGAGGCTGCCCTCTGGTGGCTGTGTTGGGAACACACCAGCGCAGGGATCCGCCCAGCTTTACTGTGGGCTCAGCCAGTCTGAGTAGCACTCACCCCCTCACCCACTCCAGTATCCTTGCCTGGAGAAGTCCATGGACAGAGGAGCCTGGCGGGCTACGGTCCATGGGGCCGCAAAGAGCTGGACGTGGCTGAGCGACTCTCACTCACACACCCCTACTCCACTGCTGTCTTCCTGGGGACTCCCTCTGCTCCCGGGCGCACCGCCCTTCTGCAGGTACCAACCACCTCACCCGGGGTGCTCCCCCCACCTCCCTGCCTTCCTCTTCCAGGGACAGCTGGGTCCTTCCTGAGGCAGAGCTGGGTCCTGGGCAGCTAGACCACAGACATGGGTGCTCGCTCAGTCGTGTCCCACTCTTTACTACCCCATGGACAGAGGAGCCTGGTCCATGGGATTCTCTAGGCAAGAATACTGGAGTGGACTGCCATTTCCTCCTCCAGGGGGTCTTCCCAACCCAGGGATCGAACCTGGGTCTCCTACAGCTCCTGGGCTGTCCAGTGGGTTCTTTACCACTGAGCCACCTGGGAAGCCCCAGCTCCCAGGCTGGGCCTCTGCCCTCTAACCTGTGGCTTGGTTTGTGGCCCCTCCCGCACCCCCGCTCAGAAGCCCCACAGGGGCCAGAGAGCCCCAGGTGCTGGTGACACCATGAGGGGATCTGGGTGGTCTTTCCCTGGCAGGAGCCACGGCAACCCCAGGGCCTTTGGGAGTTCTGTGCTGTGTCAGGCGAACCCTCTGATGGCCCCTGCACAGCCCTGGGCCCAGGGCTCTGGGCTGGGTCTCAGATCTGTGAACGGGCGTGGCCACTGCTGCTTGGGCCCAGGCGAGGCAGAGAGGTGTGGCCAGGGAGGCCGAGGGCTGCCCCCGTGAGTGGTCCTTTGCCTGGCGGCTTTGCCTGGTTCTCTGCACCGGTGGAGGTGGGGCCACGGAGTCTCAGAGCAGCGAGGCAGAGCCTGGAGCCAACGGGGAGCCTTAGTGGCCTCCAGGGGGCCAGAGCAGCCGTGCCCCAGGCTCTGGTGCTGCCCGGTGCCCCCAGGCAGGGGGCACACAGGGACGGGCACCGAGAAGGAGATGGGGGCGGTCATCCTGGGCGGGGGTCTGGACCCTCTCGGCACTTGAATGAGATTCTAAAAGCCACCCCTGGTGATGGCATGTGTGTGTGTGTCCCTGATGACACCCCCACTGCTTGTGGGGAGACAAGCTGGACAGCCTGGCTCCTGCCCCAAGGCCTCTTAGGAAGTGGGGCAGGGCCCAGGTGGGGACAGGAGGGTCCAGTGCCCCCAAACTACCTGCCTCCCGCCTTGCGCCCGCTCCACCTGGGGCTCACCGTAGCTGGGCCTGTGGCAGGAATGCCGTGATGCCCTTCTTCCCTCTGGCTAAGTGCGTCTATCTGGGCCCAGCCAGGAGCTGGATTGCTCTCCTTCAGACTCTGACCGGCTCTGTATCTACTGTGGCTGCTTTGCAGATGTGCTGTCTTTCAGGTCCAGCCTGGGGCTGGTTTGCCTGGGGCTGGGGAAGTGGAGGTGCCAGGGAGCAGAACCCCAGACAGGGGAGTGGGGCCTGGGACATCTGGGGCCCCCACCACCCACTTCAGGGGTGAAAAGCCCAAATCTCCCGGGCTTGGTCCTCTGCCTGGATGGGAGCAGGAGGCGGTGCTTCGTCACTGAATCGTGTCCGACTTTTGCAGCTTCATGGACTATAGCCCCCAGCCTCCTCTGTCCATGGGATTCTCCAGGCGAGCCTACTGGAGTGCGTTGCCATTTCCTCCTCCAGGGGGTCTTCTCGACCCAGGGATGGAACCCGGGTCTCCTGCAGTGCAGGGGGCAGGAGGAAGCAGACCCTATTCTTAGGACTACTGTGAAGAAGGGTTTCCTGTCTACCCGTCTGTCCGTCCATCTGTGCGTCCCCGGGGCCCTGGGCCTCGGGTGTCCACAGGTTGGGAAGCAGGGGTGTTTACTGAGCAAAGATGAGACAGGTAGGACTTCTGCCACCAGTGCCCCTCAGCCCACAGGGAGGTCAGGGAGGGTCTCCAGAAGGAAGGGCCGCCTGGTGGGGAGAGCCTGGAGAGCATGCTGGCAGGGCGCCGCTCAGCGGCGAGGGTCTGGGGTGGGGCAGGGATTGGGCTGTTAGGAGGAAGGGTTGTGCTCCCAGGGCCACTGGGGGCCCCAGAGCGTTTCAGGGCAGGTCCCATGGGGAGGGATGAGGCCCAGCAGGGAGCAGGAGGGGTGATGGAGGAGCTGAGGGCAGAGGGAAGGCTGAGTGCCGCACGGCCTCGCACGGCCTCGCGGAGCCGGCCGCCCTCCCCGAGCCCCTCCCCGCTCTTGGCCGGGCCAGTCGCTCCAGGAGCCTCAGGGGCATCGCCAGGCTCCCCTCCCTGCAGGTTTCTCTGGTGTTTCTTTTTGGGGGGCACAGGCTGCCGGAGCTAAAGGTCCGCCTCACTGGGGTAAATATTTAATAGTCGGAAGCACTTTCTAAAATGGAAAGATGGAGCCGGGCCCAGGAGGCCTGAGGGCCCGGGGCGGGGTGGGCGGTGGCACGCCAGAGCCCACTGCTTGCCTGGGGGCCTGGAGGGTCCCCCGTGTGGGCACAGGAGGGTGAGGGGCCGCGCTGGGCCCCCTCCCCCGAGAGCCCTGTGGAAGGGACTCAGCCGGTACATCAGGCCCAGGGCGGGCCCCCCGCTGCCGCCAGCAGAGGCTGGCTCCCCACTGCCTTAGCTAGTGAACCACCAGGAGCCCTGGGAAGGATCCCAGTTGGGCTCCTGCCTGGACACAGCTCCGGATGTGGGTGCCCACCGCCGAGAGGACGGCCGGGCACAGAGCGGGGAGGGCCAGGGCCGGGACTCCTGCAGCAGGCGTCTACGTCTGGGCCTCTTCACGTGGCTCAGCCCCACCGTCCACTCTCAGTGTGGGTGGGCGGCCCTGCAGGTCGGGCCCTGCTGGGCCAGGGCAAGACTGCTGTGTTTGGGGCTTGAGCCGTGAGTGGCCTCCCACCCCACGCTGATGGTGGGCCGCCCGCACTGCCTCCTCCACACCGCCCTTGACCCTGGCTGATGCCCTTGTCCCCAGGAACCACCAATCTTGCCGGGCCCAGCTCAGGCAGGAAGGAGATGGCCTCCCACTGGGCGCTTGGCTGCAGGACCCCTGGGGTGGCTCCCCTCAGGGCAGTCCTTGCTCCTGGGAGGCAGACGCACCCGTGGGCTCCTCTGTGACACACACCCCCGGAAGGGCATGCTCGCCCCCAACCTCCTCACCAGCTGACTCGCTCTCAGCTGACCCCGGCCCTGCCCCACCCCTTCCCACGGGGCCTCTGAGGAAAAGCTAGGAGTCTGGGTGGCAGGGGTTGGCGGGCACGTGCCTGGCAGCCTGCATGCAGGCCTGGAGGTGCCCACGGGCCCTTCCCCTGGCCCTGCACCTGCCTGACCACCTGGAGTCAGGGGACTGGCAGGTGGGGTCCCTGGGCGCCGGGGCGATGGCAGGCCCTCACTCAGCGTGCTTGTCTGCCGGGGGGCCAGGCACACCCCTTGGAACGGATGCCAGCCCAGAGGTGGGGTGCGGGGCAGCCCCTGGACTCTCGCCCCAACTGGGTCACAGCAGTGCTGACCCAGGGCCCTGCCCCTTCAGCTGGCTCCCTCCCAGCACTCCAGCCGGCGCCCACCTCCCAGGGGTGGCTGGCACTGGCCACTGGGGGACAAACCAGGGTCCATGCCGGGAGGGGGCTGGGCTGAGCAAGCAGCAAGCGTCCACGCTGGAGTCTGGGGACGGCCCGTCATGGGGGTGGGGACAATGAGGCTGGAGGAGGCCCAGCCCGCAGATGGCACCACAGAGGGGCCCAGGCTGCTCGGGCAGGGAGGCTGGCCACGCTTTTGCGAAGGTCCAGGGCAGGGCAGGTGGTGGGGGCGGCTTGACTGGTGTGGGGCACCCCAGCTCTGGCGGGGAGGCAGCGGGGTGCACTGCTCTGCGCCAGCACCCGGCCCTCCTTCCAGCTGAGTCAGCCCGCCTGGAGGCGGCAGCCTGTTGGGGTGCCAGGCAGGAAACAAAGAGTCCACAGGTGAGAACTGTGTGGGCCGGTGGACCAGGTGTGCTCGCGGGCCAGCAGGCCAAGCTGCTTTTCCTCTCGGGCAACCAGAGTCGTTTACAACTGCTAGGTTTTTGTGGGGTGGGTGGGGGCCACCAGGAGCGGCCTCAGTGCCGGTCTCCCTTGCGGCCTCTCACCCGTGTCCCGGAAAGTGCCAGCTGCCTCAAGCTAGCCAGAGCCTTCTGAGTGGCTGGGGCCGTCCCTGCCATCCCCTGCTCTTAAGGCTGCTCTCGGCTCCCCTGTTCTGGGGCAGCCTAGCCCTCCAGTGGCTTCTTTCGGTGACCGTTGCCCTCGGCTCCCTGAGGCAGCCCCAGCCCTGTGGCCGCTGGCGCTGGCGGGTGTGTCTGGTGGGGGCACGGGTGCAGGCTGCCCCTTCCTAGGGCTGGGCCTGACCCCTCACTGCCCTTGCACCCCCGCTGGGCCCCTCAGTGGGGCCGGCCTGCTCCAGCCTGCTTGTGGGGTGCAGGTGCCCACAGCCAGTGGGCCCCACCCCCGGGACCATGGGGCACAGGGCAGGGCGGCCCTGGGACCCAGCAGATAGCACGGAGTGTGGGCCTGCCGGGGCCTGCTAGGCCTGCCTGGCTCCGGGCGGGGCTTGGCAGCCAGAGCCCCCATCCTCTCACCCCTCAGGGGTCCCCAGGGGCAGGGTGTCCTGGAGGGTGCAAGGTGAGGTGACAGGAGCTGGCGGGCCGGGCAGGCGGGCTCCGGGGAGCTGGGGGCTTCTCAGGTGCTGCTCAGCCGCTCACGTCCAATGACTGTGGGGGGCTGGGGGTGATCGCTGGTTCCAGGGACCGCCACGCCCAGCTAGCTCATCAGGTGCCCTGCAACTTTGGGCGCTGGGTTTTGGCTGAAGGGGCTAGAGGGTGGCCAGGGCCAGGCTGCCCTCGAGGGGCTTGGCCGAGGGGCAGTGGCCAAGGCCACCTTCCCCAAGGTCACTGGCCCAGGCCATGGACAGGCTCCATCTGGCCCTGGTCTGGCCTTTGTGGCCGTGGCCGTGGAAGAGGCTGGCTGTGCTCTGGGCGGGGGTCTCAGCAGAGCCTGAGGGGCTGTGAGGCACTGCTCTCCCAGAGGGAGCCACCCTGGTCTGTCCCGGAAGGGCCTCCGTCCCTCCCTGGCACCCCGGCCTGTCAGCCCCCCAGCCTCTGGCCCAGGCCGGTGCCCAGCCTGCCTGGATGGTCCTGTGTGGCAGCGAGTCTGTCCACACAGCAGGACTGGGCTGGGCCAGGCCAGGGCAGGGCGGTGGCAATGACTCACCGCATCCCTGAGCGTGCTGGTGTTTCCTCCCCGAGTCAGCTGCTCTGACTGGGGGGGCACTCTGGGGGAGGGGCGAACCACCCCTGCTCCTGAAACAGCGAGAGGGGCCTGGCTCAGCTGTGGGGGCCTGTGAGGGGGCCCACCCAGTCCCTCTGGTCGGGGAGAGGTCTTGGCTGACTCTGGGCCGGCCTGGGAAGGGGGCCTGAGAGCGGGGCCTGAGGGCGGGGTGTGGAGGGGAGGAGCCAGGAGGACAGACCCAGGGAGCTGGGAGTCTGGATCTTCACTTCGGGGCAAGTTGGGAGGACGTCTGCCTCGGTAAGCAGCTGAGTGGTCTTCGGTACCCACCCTCTGCCCCCTGCCCCCTGCCCCCTTCCTGGGCTCAGCCCTGGGGCGCCCAGCCACCCCTGCAGGGTGGAGGGGGCGACTCTGGCGGGGGGATGGCAAAGCTGGGCTGGGCATCTCCATCGCCCTCTCCCTGAGTCTGCCCTCCTCCAGTCCAGCTGATGCTGGAGGGGCAGGCTGGTCAGGTCCTGGTGGCCAAGGTCACTGTGGTCAGCATGGCCGTTTCAGTCCCAGAAAAGGCAGACCCCCAGCTGGGCCGTGTGGCCGAGGGTGGGTCCCTCAGGTGACGCTTTGATGCGCTGTGGGCCTGAGGGAGGGGAAGGCGCTTCAGCCAAGCTTATCTGCAGGTGCTGGGCGGGCCGTGGGGGCCTGCGGTGGCGTCCCACGGTCACATGGCGCTGGGCATCTGGGCCTGGACACAGACAGACTCGGGCCTGCTGGGGTGGGCAGGAGGGTCGGGACAATGCTTTCTGCTGCCAGGCCTGTGCAGCTGGTGGCCTGGGAGCCGCCTTCAGGCCTCCGAGTGTCCAGGTGCAGAAGGCGATGCGCTGGGCTCACCTGCTGCCCCTCCTAGCCCTTGAGACCCCGCCGCACCCTCAGGCTGGATGGGACTCATTGTCCCTTCCTCTACCCACCTACTCCTGGCTCTGCATTTATTATGCACCTACTGCATGCCAGTGTTGGTGAGAATGTTCCAGGGACCAGGGACCAGGCAGTGGCCAGAGATGATGACAAGGTGGCCAAGCTGGACGGTGAGATGGCAGAGGAAGCTGCATATGAAGAGGGCAGAGGTCAGGAGGGAGGGCTGGCCTGGAGCCCAGCTCCGAAGGTCCGGGGAAGGCACGGGTGTTGGTGGGCCAGGCAGACAGCCGGGCTGGAGTGGGCGAGCTGAAAGCCGCCTGGTTGCAGCCGGGGCTGCAGTGGAGGTGGCTGTGGGCCGGGGGGACCGAGGCCTTCCTGCAAGCAGAGCCGAAGCCTAGGCTGCCATCTCGGGCAGCAGACCTCTCTTGAGAAATATCGGGGAGGCAGGGCGGGCCCTCGACCGCCTGCGGGCTTTGCTTCAGAAAGTCTGGAGGTCTCATGACAAGTCAGCTGCGCTCAGCCCTTTCCTCCTGACGTTCCAGGGTGGGGTGAGGCGGGATGTCCCAGGCGCCCCTGTGGGCACTGGGCTCCCAGCCCGAGGGCAGTGTCCCCTGTGGAGGGAGCCTGGGCCGGCCAGGGGCTCACCTGGGGCTGTGCACATTGTCCACACACACACCCGACATGAACATGAAGACCCCATGAACACACGCCTCCAGGCTTGTGAACACACACACACGCACCCCAGGGGTGGACACTCAGGCCACTAATCAAGGGCCCTGCTGCTGGCCGCTCTTCTTCCCCTTGCACTGACAGTGCCCTGTCCTACCGCTGCCCCAGTAAACTCGCCCCACACCTGGCCCACCTGGAGGCTGGAGCTGGGCTCCTGGTGCCGCCAGTCAGGTGCACACCCGGGTTCTGTTTAGGCAAACCTGCTGCGCCCGTGAGTGGTCCTACTCTGGGCCTCCTAAGAACTGCCCCCTGGCTGGGGCTGGCGGGAGAGTCGCCAGGTCAGTCCGGGGCCCCAAGGACAAGGTGAGTGTAGGGAAGCCGTCCAGGTGAACGCCCCCTCCCTGCAGCTGTCCCCTAGCCAGCGTCAGGCGGCTCCTCGGCTCTGCCCGCTCCGCAGATGCTTCCTGGAGGCCCCACCCGAGAGGACTGCCATTCTTGGGAGTGAAGCTTTTCTGATAGTGTGTTGCCCAACCCCTACCCGCCAAGCCCCCCAGTAGGTAGCGTTTGAGGCCGTGGACTAGTTAGGGTGCGTATGTAGCCCAACTGGGGTGCCGGGGCCAGGGCTGGGCCTGAGCCCTGGGGAGGAGAGGACAGGCACTGGGCGAGGCAGCAGGTGCCAGCAGCCGGACCGGCTGCACCTGGCTCAGCGAGTCACCTCCACACCCTCCTCTGCAAAGTGGACCTTATGTTATCGGTCATTATTCCAGGCGACTGCTGGGTCTGGGCTCTCTGCAGGGCCAAGGCCGGGTCAGGCCGGCTGCTGGGACTCCTTGCGTGCACTCAGGGTGCGGGGGGCCCACAGGACACGGGGACTGGCAGGACAGAGCTCGGGGCTACAAGGAGGCCTCTTCTCCCCTCCGAGGGGGCATGTTCGAGGCTGGCAGGGCTGCTGGCCGCTTGGCCCTGGGGTAGGCAGGATTTCCTCCTTCCTGTTTGTGCGTCTCTGGGCTGGGCTCCAGCCAGCCTGGGGTTCTGCCTTAAGGGGTGCAGAAGGACCCAGACCTTACAACTGCAGCCCTGCACCTTCCCACTGGCCTGACCTTGGGCTCGGCCTGTGCTTGCCTCCCTGAGCCCCGATTTTTGGTTCCTACCTTAGGTATAGGGCTCTCGCGCCCCGGGGCAGGGGTGGGGGTGGGTATTGTGAGGGGGGTGGTTATTGTGAGGGCGGGAGTAGGCCAACTGGGACCTCAGAGGCACTGGTCCAGCCCAAGCTGGGCGGGCTGAGCCTCCCCGCCCCCAGGTTCCCGGGCCCTCAGGTTCCCCGGCCTTTCCTTTCAGCCTCCAGCCTCCCCGGGAGCAGGTCTGGGGGTACGGCTTCTTGGGGCCTGGGGGGTCCCTGCCTGACTTCGGGGCCTTGCAGCGCAGCACCCAGCCCAAGGCCCGGCTGCACACCGCCTGGGGTCCCCGCCTCCCGCAGCCGCGATCCGGCTCTGGGCGGCCGCCGCCCGCGCCCCCGGGGACACGCCTGCCAGCCCGGCGCGGAGGGCGGTCCGGCCTTGTTTCGCTGTGACTCAGAGAAGGATGCGGGCTGGGGGCGGCCGGGCCGCTTTCCTGGGCGGGTCCGCGCAGCCCTCCGCCCCTCGGCCGGCGCCCCAGCCCGGAGCGCGGGGCACAGGGAGCGGGAGGCCACCCGCACGGCCAGGCCGGGGGCCCGGGGCCGGGGCGCGGCCGCCCTTGGCCTTCCCCCGCCGCGTCCGGCTCCCGCGCGGCCCCGCGGGCTGAGCACCGCGCCGTGGCCCCTCCTCCGGCCTCCGATTCCCGGGCGCTCACCCGGCGCGCCCACTTTGGGGATGGGCAGGACGGGAAGGGAGACTGCGGCCAGACGGTGCGGGGTCCGCCGCCCTCGCCCGTGGCTTCCGCAGGGCAGCGGGCGCGGCGGGGAGCAGACCTGGGTCTCCGCTTCCCGCGGGCGGCCCAGAACCCGCCGGGACCGGCTCCCACCTCCCGGCCGCGCCCCGAGCTCTGCCTGCCTCCGGTTCTCCGCGGGCATAGTGGCCCTCTGACATCCGGGGAAGCCAAGGCTCAGAGTGGGACGGGCTTGCTCGGGTCACACGGGCAAGCTGGCCAGAGAGGAGCCGCCACAGCTGCATTCCCCGCGGGCTCCACGGGGACAGGGACGCGCTGGGGACCAGCCCGTGGGTCAGGGGTCCCCGCCTGCTCCAGCCCTGCTGGCGGGTCGGTGGGAACCCGCGGTTGGCAGGTGTCGCCTCCTCACCAGCAGTGCGTGCTCACCCAGGGAGGGTTCTCTGAGCCCGGCTGGCGTCTGTAAGATCCAGGGCGCTTCTCCTGGGATCTTGAGTAGAATTCAGGGGGCGCTGGGCCTGCAGGCGCTGGTGGACCGGTTTTAAGGAGGGGTTTTGATCGCTGAATCATCACAGGACTATTTGCATAGCCGGTTTCTCCTTAGCGATGCTGGCCCGTGTGTCCAATTCCTCTGTATTTTCAAGTTTATTGGCATTCGGTTTATAATTTCCTCATTTCAATTTTATGTAGAATTGAAACATTTTTGGGGAAAAGGTACAAGTGATCAGTGTGTAGCTGAGTGCCTTCTCCCCAAGTGGACACACTGGTGTAACCAGCAGCCCTAGCTCCTCCTGAGGCCTCTCCCGGGCTGGTCTGCCCCTACCAAAGGAATTCCACCGCTAGTGCTTGGCAGTTGTAAGTTTTACATTTAGCGCTGTGATTCATTTTGACTTAATTTTTCCACATGCTATGAAGTAAGCGTCCAGGTATTTTCCCCCAAAATACGTATCCACTTGTCCCAGCACTGCTGTTGAAAAGACTATTAATTTTCTATTGGAATATTTTGGCTGCTTTGAAAAAAAAAAAAAATCAATTGATCTTACCAAGTGTGGGACTACTGTAGACTTTCTATTCTTTTCCTTTGATATTTGTGTTTATATCATAGACTTGGTTCTGTTGGGAGTCAGAGTAGATACCTAGCTGACTGAAATGGTTTACATTATTTTGAATTTAGTGAGGTATTTAAGTGGGCCGTCTCAGTGAAGGGGAGCGTGTGCTCTGCTCCCGTCAGGAGGCGTGATCTCCAGGTGTCGGTGTGGCCTGCTGGGTGGCGGGCGGGCCAGTCCTCTCCTTCCCTGCTTGGTTCTGGAAGGTTATCGAGCACTGAGCTGAGTGTTAGTCTCTGTCTTCAACGTGGATTTGTTCATTTCTCCTTTCAGTTTTTCCAGCTTTCGCTTCAGTGTTTTTTGCCCCTATTATTAGGTGTATACAGACGTAGATTTTTTTTGATGAATTGTGCCCTTTATTATTATTATGAAAGATTAGTTTTAAAATGACTATTATTTTGAAGCGATTAGATATTCTTCTTTTCTTGCCTTGTGGCACTAGTGGTAAAGAACTTGCCTGCAAACGCAGGAGACACGTGTTCTATCTCTGGGTTGGGAAGATCCCCTGGAGAAGGAAATGGCAACTCACTCCAGTGTTCTTGGCTGGAGGATCCCCATGGATAGAGAAGCCTGACGGGCTACAGTCCACGGGGTCTCAAAGAGCCAGAAACGACTGCGAGACTGAGCGCGCCTGCTCCACGGCCCCTGTTGTCTTCTCCATTTAAGGGTGTCCCTGGTGGCTCAGCTGGTGAAGAATCTGCCTGCGATGCGGGAGACCCCGGGTTGATTCCTAGGTTGGGAAGATCTCCTGGAGGAGGGAAAGGCTCCCCACTCCAGTATTCTGGCCTAGAGAATTCCATGGACTGTATAGTCCATGGGGTTGCAAAGAGTCAGGCATGACTGAGTGCCTATCACCTCTTTTTATTTATAGTCCATTTTGCCTAGATAGCATGTAATCAGGGTTAGTTTTTAAAGTTCATCTGACAATCTCTACCTTTTTTATTGGAATTTTAAGTCCTTTTATATTTAATATATTGTCAATATGGGTGGCTTAAATCCTACCATCTTGCTAGTTGCTTTCTAATTTTATTCAATCCATCCTTTCTCCTCTTCCCCTCATTCCTTACCATGTTTTGCTGCTGCTGCTGCTGCTGAGTCGCTTCAGTCGTGTTAGCGATGCTGGCCCGTGTGTCCAATTCCTCTGTATTTTCAAGTTTATTGGCATTCGGTTTATAATTTCCTCATTTCAATTTTATGTAGAATTGAAACATTTTTGGGGAAAAGGTACAAGTGATCAGTGTGTAGCTGAGTGCCTTCTCCCCAAGTGGACACACTGGTGTAACCAGCAGCCCTAGCTCCTCCTGAGGCCTCTCCCGGGCTGGTCTGCCCCTACCAAAGGAATTCCACCGCTAGTGCTTGGCAGTTGTAAGTTTTACATTTAGCGCTGTGATTCATTTTGACTTAATTTTTCCACATGCTATGAAGTAAGCGTCCAGGTATTTTCCCCCAAAATACGTATCCACTTGTCCCAGCACTGCTGTTGAAAAGACTATTAATTTTCTATTGGAATATTTTGGCTGCTTTGAAAAAAAAAAAAAATCAATTGATCTTACCAAGTGTGGGACTACTGTAGACTTTCTATTCTTTTCCTTTGATATTTGTGTTTATATCATAGACTTGGTTCTGTTGGGAGTCAGAGTAGATACCTAGCTGACTGAAATGGTTTACATTATTTTGAATTTAGTGAGGTATTTAAGTGGGCCGTCTCAGTGAAGGGGAGCGTGTGCTCTGCTCCCGTCAGGAGGCGTGATCTCCAGGTGTCGGTGTGGCCTGCTGGGTGGCGGGCGGGCCAGTCCTCTCCTTCCCTGCTTGGTTCTGGAAGGTTATCGAGCACTGAGCTGAGTGTTAGTCTCTGTCTTCAACGTGGATTTGTTCATTTCTCCTTTCAGTTTTTCCAGCTTTCGCTTCAGTGTTTTTTGCCCCTATTATTAGGTGTATACAGACGTAGATTTTTTTTGATGAATTGTGCCCTTTATTATTATTATGAAAGATTAGTTTTAAAATGACTATTATTTTGAAGCGATTAGATATTCTTCTTTTCTTGCCTTGTGGCACTAGTGGTAAAGAACTTGCCTGCAAACGCAGGAGACACGTGTTCTATCTCTGGGTTGGGAAGATCCCCTGGAGAAGGAAATGGCAACTCACTCCAGTGTTCTTGGCTGGAGGATCCCCATGGATAGAGAAGCCTGACGGGCTACAGTCCACGGGGTCTCAAAGAGCCAGAAACGACTGCGAGACTGAGCGCGCCTGCTCCACGGCCCCTGTTGTCTTCTCCATTTAAGGGTGTCCCTGGTGGCTCAGCTGGTGAAGAATCTGCCTGCGATGCGGGAGACCCCGGGTTGATTCCTAGGTTGGGAAGATCTCCTGGAGGAGGGAAAGGCTCCCCACTCCAGTATTCTGGCCTAGAGAATTCCATGGACTGTATAGTCCATGGGGTTGCAAAGAGTCAGGCATGACTGAGTGCCTATCACCTCTTTTTATTTATAGTCCATTTTGCCTAGATAGCATGTAATCAGGGTTAGTTTTTAAAGTTCATCTGACAATCTCTACCTTTTTTATTGGAATTTTAAGTCCTTTTATATTTAATATATTGTCAATATGGGTGGCTTAAATCCTACCATCTTGCTAGTTGCTTTCTAATTTTATTCAATCCATCCTTTCTCCTCTTCCCCTCATTCCTTACCATGTTTTGCTGCTGCTGCTGCTGCTGAGTCGCTTCAGTCGTGTCCGATTCTGTGCAGTCCCATAGACGGCAGCCCACCAGGCTCCCCTGTCCCTGGGATTCTCCAGGCAAGAACACTGGAGTGGGTTGCCATTTCCTTCTCCAGTGCATAAAAGTGAAAATGAAGTCGCTCAGTCGTGTCCGACTCTTAGTGACTCCATGGACTGCGGCCTACCAGGCTCCTCTGCCCATGGGATTTTCCAGGCAAGGGTACTGGAGTGGGCTGCCATTGCCTTCTCTGTTACCATGTTTTAGAGTTACTTAAATATATATATATAGCTTCCCAGGTGGCACTAGTGGTAAAGAACCCACCTGCCAGTGCAGGCTAGACGTAAGAGACGTGGGCTTGATCCCGGGTCGGGAAGGTCCCCTGGAGGGGGCGCAGCACCCCACTCCAACATTCTTGCCTGGAGAACTCCATGGACAGAGGAGCCTGGTGGGCTGCAGTCCATAGGGTTTCACAGAGTCACCCACGACTGAAGCAATGTATCATGCACAGACATACACGTGTATATAACTGCTTAATAACACACGTTACATATATAAGTATAAAGTTTATATTTATAAATTGATATGTATTTATACGTCAAATGTCTATAATTAATTATATACTAGACGAATATTAATGTAAATTATACACATACATGTATAATTGTATTAATGTAAATTATATACATTATACATATACATATAATTTGCATATATCCAAATTATATACATTCTTGTATGTACAAATTATTCTATTGTATATATACAGTAATGCACTCATATGTGTCATATACTTGCATATATCTATGTTTTACGATTTCATCATTTATATTCATGTACATTTTACAAACATGCATTTTTAGTATTGTATTTTATTTCTGCTGTTGGCTTTTTAGCTACACATCTTTTTCATCTTAACGGCTACTTCATGGTTTATACCACATGCTTTTTTATTATCACAGTGTGTCTTCCAATCACATTACACTCCCTCATGAATAATGTGAGAACTTTGCAGTAGGAGTTTCCATTACCCCAGCTCCTTCCTTCATATTATAGTTGTCATATGCGTCACTCCTACAGATGTTAGATTCTGTTTTATTTTCTTTTGTACAGTTAGTCACCTTTTCCTTGTACAGGTCTACTAAGGGGTAATCTGCATACCATGAACCTCACCCATTGTAAATGCGCGATTCAGCCATTTCAGTGACTTTGCAGAGCTGCGCAGCCGCCACCCTGTCCTGTTCTGGGACATTGCCATCACCCCCAGTTCTCTGGAGCCTGTTTGTAGCCCGAGCCTCCTCCCACTGGTGGTCCCTAGCAGTTACTTAACTCTGCTAAAACCATAGAGACTGAGCCAACATATACCTTCCCCTTCCTTTTTGCCATTATTGCCACATACATTACCTCTGTGTGTGTCATAATGCCAGCAGTATGGCTGTGTGATCGCCACCCTGTGCGGGTGTTGCCGGGCTGTGGCCTGAGCACCAGGTCCATCACGCTGCTTGCTCTGCAGCTGGAGTCTCGTTGGATCACAGCCATGCGCATTCATTTGCATGTGGTCTACACTACTGCCGAGCTGCCACCATGGAGCGGCAAGAAGGATTGCGTGGCCTGCAGAGCCTGAAATGTGTGCTGTCTGACCTGTCACAGGAGGTGTTTGCAAACCCCTGCTTTATATGATCTTGTATCTTTTAAAGAAGTTAAAAGATGGAATGAGATCTATTTATAGGTATCTCATTGGAAAGATCTGTTTGCTGCGTCTTTTATGTTTGCCCATATAGTGACCATTTTCTGCATTCTTCATTTCTTTCTGTAGAAACAGCTTAGTATCTATAACCGGCTCCTTTAGCATTTCTTCTAGGAAGACTTGCTGGCAATGAATTCTCTTTGTCCTTGTTCTCTTGCAGATGTCTTTATTTTGCCTTTATTTTTGAAGGATACTTTCAGTTCAGTTCAGCCAGTCGTGTCCAACTCTTTGCGACCCCATGAATCGCAGCACGCCAGGCCTCCCTGTCCATCACCATCTCCCAGAGTTCACTCAGACCCATGTTCATCAAGTCCGTGATGCCATCCAGCCATCTCATCCTCGGTCATCCCTTTCTCTTCCTGCCCCCAATCCCTCCCAGCATCAGAGTCTTTTCCAATGAGTCAGCTCTTCGCATGAGGTGGCCAAAGTACTGGAGTTTCAGCTTTAGCATCATTCCTTCCAAAGACATTCCAGGGTTGATCTCCTTCAGAATGGACTGGTTGGATCTTCTTGCAGTCCAAGGGACTCTCAAGAGTCTTCTCCAACACCACAGTTCAAAAGCATCAGTTCTTCGGCGCTCAGCCTTCTTCACAGTCCAACTCTCACATCCATACATAACCACAGGAAAAACCATAGCCTTGACTAGACAGACCTTAGTGAGCAAAGTAATGTCTCTGCTTTTCAATATACTGTCTAGGTTGGTCATAACTTTTCTTCCAAGGAGTAAGCATCTTTTAATTTCATGGCTGCAGTCACCATCTGCAGTGATTTTGGAGCCCAAAAAAATAAAGTCTGACACTGTTTCCCCATCTATTTCCCATGAAATGATGGGACCAGATGCCATGATCTTTGTTTTCTGAATGTTGAGCTTTAAGCCAACTTTTTCACTCTCCTCTTTCACTTTCATCAAGAGGCTTTTTAAGTCCTCTTCACTTTCTGCCGTAAGGGTAGTGTCATCTGCATATCTGAGGTTATTGATCTTTCTTCCAGCAATCTTGATTCCAGCTTGTGTTTCTTCCAGCCCAGCGTTTCTCATGATGTACTCTGCATAGAAGTTAAATAAGCAGGGTGACAATATACAGCCTTGACGTACTCCTTTTCCTATTTGGAACCAGTCTGTTGTTCCATGTCCAGTTCTAACTGTTGCTTCCTGACCTGCATACAG
>SJYG01000171.1:3718428-3754920 GCA_006410535.1 Litocranius walleri | reverse complement strand
CTATTTCTTTGCATTGATCGCTGAAGAAGGCTTTCTTATCTCTTCTTGCTATTCTTTGGAACTCTGCATTCAGATGCTTATATCTTTCCTTTTCTCCTTTGCTTTTTGCCTCTCTTCTTTTCACAGCTATTTGTAAGGCCTCCCCAGACAGTCATTTTGCTTTTTTGCATTTCTTTTCCATGGGGATGGTCTTGATCCCTGTCTCCTGTACAGTGTCACAAAGCTCATTCCATAGTTCATCAGGCACTCTATCTATCAGATCTAGGCCCTTAAATCTATTTCTCACTTCCACTGTATAATCATAAGGAATTTGATTTAGGTCATACCTGAATGGTCTAGCGGTTTTCCCTACTTTCTTCAATTTGAGTCTGAATTTGGTAATAAGGAGTTCATGATCTGAGCCACAGTCAGCTCCTGGTCTTGTTTTTGTTGACTGTATAGAGCTTCTCCATCTTTGGCTACATAGAATATAATCAGTCTGATTTCAGTGTTGACCATCTGGTGATGTCCATGTGTAGAGTCTTCTCTTGTGTTGTTGGAAGAGGGTGTTTGCTATGACCAGTGCATTTTCTTGGCAAAACTCTGTTAGTCTTTGCCCTGCTTCATTCCGCATTCCAAGGCCAAATTTGCCTGTTACTCCAGGTGTTTCTTGACTTCCTACTTTAGCATTCCAGTCCCCTATAATGAAAAGGACATCTTTTTTGGGTGTTAGTTCTACAAGGTCTTGTAGGTCTTCATAGAACCGTTCAACTTCAGCTTCTTCAGCGTTACTGGTTGGGGCATAGACTTGGATGACTGATACTGAATGGTTTGCCTTGGAGACGAACAGAGATCATTCTGTCGTTTTTGAGATATACAATTCATGTCTGAAAGCATTTCTCTTTTAGCATTTTGAGTCTGTTGTTCAACTGTTTCCTGGCTTCCATGATCTTGGACAGTAATTCCATTGTTGTACCGTTAAATACGATGGACCACTTTTCCTTGTTGCTTTCGAAATTGTCTCTTTCTTGTCAGCATTCTGCTGCGATTGTCTGGGCCTGGACCCTTCTGTGTTTATCCTCCTTGGGTTTGCTGAGCTTCTGAGATCTCTAGATTGTTTTCAGCCATTATTCTCAAAAATTTTTCTGCCTCTCTCTTTTTCCTTCTGAGACTTCAGCTATGCATAACTGGCATTCTTAATGTCATCCCATGGGTCTCTGAGGCTCTGTTCATTTTCCTTCACTTCTCCCCCCCTTGTTATTTACACTGGTTTTTGTGGGTCAGTCGCTGAGTCGTGTCCAATACGTGGTATTCCCATGGGCGGCGGCACACCGGCTTTGCAGACCACGTGCTCTTTCCCGCAGCACCATGGTTGCAGCGCAGCAGGGGTTGTAGACGACATGCAGATGAGTGACATAGCTGCGACCCAGCAAAGCTTCACTTACAGAACAAGCAACAGGGCAGATTTAGTGCACAGGCCATAATCCACCCTCAACTATTTCTTGGAGTTTGTTCAAAATCATGTCCATTGAATCATTGATACTATCTAACCATCTCATCCTCTGTCGTCCCCTTCTCCTTTTTGTCTTCAGTCTTTCCCAGCATCAAGGTCTTTTCCAGTGAGTTGGCTCTTCACATCAGGTGGCCAAAGTATTGGAGCTCCAGCCTTAGCATTAGTCCTTCCAATGCATATTCAGGGTTGATTTTCTTTAGGGTGGACTGGTTTGATCTCTTTGCTGTCCAAGGGACTCTTAACAGCCTTCTCCTGCATCACAATTCAAAAGCATAAATTCTTTGGTGTCCAGCCTTCGTTATGGTCCAGCTCTCACATCTGTACATGACTACTGAAAAAGTCATAGCTTTGCCTGTACAGACCTTTGTCAGCAAAGTGATGTCTCTGCTTTTCAGTACACTATTTAGGGTTGTCATAGTTCTTCTTTCATGGAGCAAGCATCTTTTATTTCATGGATGTGGTAACCGTCTCCAGTGATTTTGAAGCCCAAGGAAATAAAATTTGTCACTGCTTGCACTTTTTCCCCTTTAATTTGCCATGAAGTGGTGGTACCAGATGCCATGATCTTAGTTTTTTTTTTTAATGTTGAGTTTTAAGCCAGCTTTGACTATCCTCTTTCACCCATATCATGAGCTTCTTTAGTTCTTCTTCCCTTTCTGCCATTAGCGTGATTAAATTGGCTAATTTCTATTAATACACAAGTGTTTTTGTTATGGCTGCTTTTTCTGGCTGCACCACAGAGCTTGCAGGATCTTAGTTCCCTGAGCAGGGATTGAACCTGGGCCCCAGCGGTGAGAGTGCTGAGTCCTTATCACTGGACCACCAGGGGATTCCCCTAAGCTACCAGTTTTTCACTTCCTCTGTTATCTCAGCTCTGCTATGGAATCTCTCCAGTAAATTTTCAACTCCAGAATTTCTAATTAAAAAAAAAATTCTGTTTCTTTATGACATTCTTCATCAAGCCGTGGTCATCATATTTTTCATTAATTCTTCAAACATATTCTGCTTTACCTTTTTGAACAAATGTATGAATCTTGCTTTGGAGTCTGTGCCAAATGCTTCTGCTCCTCACTAGAGACCGTGCTTCCTTGTTTCACTGCATGTGCTGCACTTTCGTCTTGAGTGCTGGACATCGTACTTCCCGTGTTGTAGTGGCTCTGGACTCTGACTCCTTGCCGGGACTGTAATCACTGTTTTCTTTCTGTGTTTGTTTAGTTTCTTGCTTTGACTAAACTCTGTGAAGTCTGCCTACTTGATCCACGCACCCCCATCCCAGCTCACTGCTTTCAGACCCAGCCTCGCGGCCTCCCCAGCTCATGACTGTGGGTCCTCCCCGACCTTCGCCTGTGCTCCCAGGCCCAGTGTCCAGGGCTACCCCACCTGTGTGTCCACAGCCTCCCCTGGGCCCCTGCCCCCAGCTCCACCATCCGCTCCACCTGCCGGCAAGGCTGCACTGACTCAGCCCTCCCTTTGCAGTGTCCGGTCGGCAGCTGCAGCCTGGAGAGCCAGATGCAGAATCCGAGGAGGAGCACTCGGTAAGTGAGGTCCGCAGGGCGCGTGCGCACTCCTGCCCCGCCCCCTGCCCCAGTCCCTTCCTGGACTTGAGCAGAGCCGAGTGGCTGAGGGTAGCCTGAGCTTCTCTCCTCCCGCCAGGTGACTGCAGGGCCAGGGCCTGAGTCCATCCGTCCGCGGCCGCAGGGCTCCTCGCCCGTCTACGAGTGCGCGACTGAGGGTACCGGCTTCAGACTCCCGGTAAGCCCCCCAGACGGACAGGCACGGGCGGAGGGAGGGCTCAGCTGGGAGAGGCACAGGTGGCCACGCTGCCTCTGGACCACCCTGCGTGGACAGCTGTGTCTGCTCAGCCATCTCTGACTCCTCTGCCCTGGCCCTGGGACCCTCCCTTCAGCCAGCCAAGACACGGTAGAGATGGGACACATGTGTGCAGGTGGAGAAGAGACCTCACGCCCCTGTGTGCGATGGGGCACAGGACATGTGCACACACACGGCTCTCTGGCGAGGAGACACAGACAGCGTCTCTGCAGCCACCTCTGGACATGACTGCAGAAAGCCAGCAGTGGCGGGCTCCCTAAAAGGACTCGCTCTGGCGCTGCTTCTTTTCTGTCCCCTCTACCTGTGGGCATCGGGGCTGGGCCCCATGGGAAGCGTCGAGGCCCAGAGCCGCCTTCCCCCAGAGGAGCCTGGCTCCACTTGCACATGGCTGCACCCTGCAGGTTCTAGCAGGTTCGGGCGTCTGGGCCTCCCTGAGTGCCTCCTGTCCTCTGGGCTGGGACACAGTCGGTCACCCCGCTGTTTGTTGCTGCTGCAGGAAGACGCGCCGAGGAGGCGGAGGTCCTGGTGGAAGCGGGACTCAGGGGACTCGCGGACGCTTTCCAGGATGAGCCACCTGGAGGTGGGCATGCGGCGAGTGAACGTTGGGGTGGGCATGGGCCAACCCCTGACACGCTCCAGCCAGGGAATCCAGGGCCAGAGTGGGCTGTCGAGGAGCAGGAAAGCTGGCAGGGTGCCCCTGAGCTTTGGGAAAGGGTGTGCCACCTCCTTCATCAAGCCAGGGCCAGGGCTCCGGGACGCTGGTCCAGGCCTCCCAAGACTCAGGAGGAAGGGTCCAGACCACTGACCAGGTGGACCCAGGTGACCAGACCTCAGTGTTCCCACCTGTGCAGTGGGTCTGGCCACTGCCTGTTGTATCCAAGGCCACAGGAAGAGCTGGATTCTGTGGGCTCCTGGGGAGCCAGGCAAAGCCCCGCCTGGCAGCCTCTTCTGTCACTGACAGTGCCTTCCGCAAGGCCAGCAATTCCAGGGCTCTCCCAGACCCCGAGGATCCGTCATGTCTGAGCTCAGGCTCGTCGTGCCGTTTTTGGCATTCTCCCAGGCATTGTACAGGAGGCGGTGATCAAAACCATCCCCAAAAAATAAACGCAAAAAGGCAAAATGGTTGTCTGGGGAGGCCTTATAAATAGCTGAGAAAAGAAGAGAAGCTAAAGGCAGAGGAGAAAAGGAAAGATGTGCCCCTCTGAATGCAGAGCTCCAAGGACAGCAAGGAGAGAGAAGAGAGCCTTTTTAAGTGAACAATGCAGAAAAAAAAAGAGGAAAGCGACAGAACGGGAGAGACTAGAGATCTCTTCCAGAAAATTAGAGATGCCAAGGGAATACTTCATGCCAAGTTAGGCACAATGAAGGACAAAGACAACATGGACCTAACAGAAGCAGAGGATGTTAAGAAGAGGTGGCAAGAATACACAGAAGAGCTGGACAAAAAAGAGCTTCACGACCCAGATAATGACTGTGGTGTGATCACTCACCTACAGCCAGACATCCTGGAGTGTGAAGTCAAGTCGACCTTAGGAAGCATTACTATGAGCAAACTAGTGGAGGTGACAGCATTCTAGCTGAGTTATTTCAAATCCTAAAAGATGATGCTGGCACTCAATATGCTAGCAAATCCGGAAAACTCGGCAGTGGCCATAGGAGTGGAAAAGGTCAGTTTTCATTCCAATCCCAAACAAGGGCAATGCCAAAGAATGCTCAAACTACCGCACAATTACACTCAGCTCACACGCTAGCAAAGCAATACTCAAAATTCTCCAAGCCAAGCTTCAGCAGTACATGAACTGAGAACTCCCAGATGTTCAAGCTGGATTTAGAAAAGGCAGAGGAACCAGAGTTCAAATTGTCAACATCCGCTGGATCATTGAAAAAGCAAGAGAGTTCCAGAAAACTGTCTACTTCCGCTTTATTGACTATGCCAAAGCCTTTGACCATGTGGATCACACCAAACTGTGGAAAAAATTTTAAAGAGGTGGGAATTCCAGACCATCTTATGTGCCTCCTGAGAAACCTGTAGGCAGGTCAAGAAGCAACAGAACCAGACATGGAATTATGAACTGGTTTCAAATTGGGAAAGGAGTACATCAAGGCTGCATATTGTCACCCTGCTAATTTAACTTATATGCAGAGTACATCATGAGAAATGCTGGGCTGGAAGAAACACAAGTTGGAAGAAACACAGGTATGGTTTTTCCAACAGTCATGTATGGATGTGTGAGCTGGACAATAAAAAAGGCTGACCACTGAAGAATTGATGCCTTTGAACTGTGTTGTTAGAGAAGACTCTTGAGAGTCCCTTGGACTGCAAGGAGATCAAATCAGTCCATCCTAAAGGAAATCAGTCCTGAATATTGTTTGGAAGGAGTGATGCTGAAGCTGAAACTCCAATACTTTGGCCAGCTGATGCGAAGAATTGACTCACTGGAAAAGACGCTGATGCTGGAAGCGATAAAAGGCAAGAGGAGAAGGGGATGACAGAGAATGAACTGGTTGGATGGCATCACCGACTCAATGGACATGAGTGTGAGCAGGCTCTGGGAGATGGTGAAGGACAGGGATGCCTGGCGTGCTGCAGTCCATGGAGTTGCAAAGAGTCGGACATGACTGAGTGATTGATCTGCAACAACAAATGGCCCTCTTTGGTCTGAGCACCAGCTGAGCATCACTTTGTAAGTGATCAGCACTGGGAATGAGGGTGATGATGAACCGGAAGCCTGTGGAGAAAGGCTTGGCCATGTGTAGGCGAAGCCTCTTCCTCTGCTCAGCAAGCCCTGCTGGGCCTGGACAGCCGGGCAGGATACCCCTGAGCCCTGGCAAGCAGGGACGGGGACCAGGGGAGGCTGCTGTCAGCAGAGGTGGCAGCCGCCAGCCTCCCCCAGAGCCGGACACTGGGGCCCAGGTGTGCTCTGGGGTCCCTGGGCTTCAGGGGAGGCAGCCCCCAGCACCTACACCCATTCTGGGACAGCTGCGTGCTCACTAAGGCCCTGCTGTGCTTCTGCTCAGTCCACGCAGGATGGGACAGAAGTGACGCTGAAGACAGAGGTGGAAGCTGGAGCCAGTGGCTACAGTGTCACGGGCGGCGGGGACCAGGGCGTCTTTGTCAAGCAAGTGCTGAAGGACTCGTCAGCTGCCAAGCTCTTCAGCCTGAGAGAAGGTACCACAGGCCCATCCGCAGTTCCCCACGGTCCCATCAGGGAAGGGGGGCGGGCCCCAGTGGACGCAGGGTGGCCCCTGGGAGTGACCCCACGGTCCCATCAGGGAAGGGGGGCAGGCCCCAGTGGACACAGGGTGGCCCCTGGGAGTGTCCCCACAGTCCCATTGGGCAAGGGGGACAGGCCCCAGTGGACGCAGGGTGGCCCCCCTGGGAGTGCCCCCAAGGTCTCATCAGGGAGACTGGCCCCAGTGGACGCAGGGTGGCCTCTGGGAGTGACCCCATGGTCCCATCAGGGAAGGGGGACAGGCCCCAGTGGACACAGGGTGGCCCCCCTGGGAGTGCCCCCAAGGCCTCTTCAGGGAGACTGGCCCCAGTGGACGCAGGGTGGCCTCTGGGAGTGCCCCCACAGTCCCATTGGGGGGCGGGCCCCAGTGGACACAGGGTGGCCCCGGAGACCTCTCAGCCGTGTCCAGGCTGGGGCCACTCTCTGTGCTGAGCTCTCTGCCTGAAAATAAGGGGCTCCTATCCACCTGGGGCTCAGTAAGCGGAAGGGGCGGGCAGCCTTCCGCTCACACCCACAGTGGGCCCCTCCTATGAGGCTCCAGAGAGGGGGAGCACTAAGGCGCCGGGCCACTCTGTCCTTCTCCAGGGGATCAACTACTCAGTGCAACAATATTCTTCGACAACATTAAATATGAAGATGCTCTCAAAATCCTTCAGTACTCAGAGCCCTACAAGGTTCAGTTCAAAATCAGACGGAAGCTTCCTGCTGGAGCGACCGAGGATGACGCGGGTGGTAGTGCCAAGCCTGGCCCGAGGGTCGGTGAGGAGCAGGTGAGCGCCCCAGCCCGCAGGGCTCGGCCCCTGCTGGCTTCTCCCCGCCCCTTCCAGTCCCCTGAGCCCAGGGCCTCCGCCTCCCTGTTCAGGGCCAACAGGTTCGCTTTCCCTGTTCCAGGACCAGGATGTCGCTGACGGGTGCATGGAGACCCCCACGAAGACGCCGCAGGGGGACGGAGACCAGCAGAGGCTCCTCCCCACACCCAGGGAGGGCAGGGGCCGGCGTGCCCAGCGGGAGCGGCTTTCCTGGCCAAAGTTCCAAGCCTTGAAGGGCAAGCGAGGGCCCCGGAGGTCCCACAGCTCCTCAGAGGCCTATGAGCGGGGACAAGGGCCCGACCTGTCGCCCACAAGCACAGACACGGAGGCCCGGCTCCCGGCGGAGGAGCAGGCCCGGGAGGAGGAGCCGGGCATCCAGCGGAGGAGACGGTTCCCCAGCCTGAGGTTCAGAGTGGGCTCAGGGAAGGGCCCGTCTGGCAGGGGGGACCGCAGCGGGGCAGGCCCAGCTGAGCGGCTGGAGGAGGCAGGGCCCTTGGAGGCAGAACAAGAGGCCATCAGAGCGGCCGGACGTGGCGAGAGAGGGGACGTGAGAGCAGGATGGCCCGAAGAGGCCGAGGCCCCCACGGAGCCTGCTCTGCCTGGCGAGGGATCTGCACCCAGACTGCAAAGGAAGAAAACACAGGCCAGGGGCCCGGAAGAGACTCTGGTGGAAGAACACACAGAGGTGGGGACAGCCCTGGGCCAGACCAGGGAGGGAGCCGCAGAGGACACTCAGGGGCCACAGCTGGGCGCTGCCAGGCTGACTCTGCAGGGCTCCGCAGACCAGGGCACCTACCAGAACGGCCAGCCAGAATTCCGCATCCGTATACCCAGCTTAAAGACACCCAAGTTCAGGGTTGCCAGAGAAACAGTACCGGAGGAGGCAGAGGGCACGGCCCCAGTGCGCTGGGGACCCTGGTGGACACAGGTCTTGACCGACGACTCGAGGGCCAAGGGGGACAATGAAGGGGACACAGAGTCACAGACGACAAAAAGACCACAAGCAACACAACAGACAAAACGACAGGCAGGAGGAGAGGAGGACGCGGTGGAGAAGACGACAGAGGCCAGCAAGGAAGGGGACCAAGAAAAGGAGGCGACGGAGGGAAAGACAAGAATCCTGACGTTCAAGCTGCCGACATTTGGATGGTCACCAGCCAAGGAAGGAAGAGGAAGGAGAACGACGCAAATTGAGGAAACAGGAAAAGAAACGACCGTCACAGTAGATGTTACAGACGCGGAGGGAAAGACGAAAGACGAACAAGGCAAGGACAGCAAGTTCAAAACGTCCAAGTTCAAGATGCCGTCCTTCGGCGTGTCGGCGCCCAGCAAGGCCGTGGAGGCCGGCGTGGACGTGTCCCTGCCCAAGGCCCAGGCCGAGGTGACCCTGCCCTCGGTGCCGGCCGACGTCAAGACCGGTGAGGTCGGCGTGGAGCTGCCCTCGGCCGAGCTGGAGGTCAAGGGCGCCGAGGTGGGCGTCAAGCTGCCGGAGGGCCACCTGCCCGAAGCCGAGCTCAAGGAAGGGGCGGCGGGAGTCGGAATCAAGGCCCACCTGCCCAAGGTGCAGATGCCCAGCGTCAAGCTGCCCAAGGTGGACATCAAGGCCCCGCAGGTGGACATCAAGGGGCCCAAGCTGGACCTGAAGGGCGCCAAGGCCGAGGTGGCCGCCCCCGGCGTGGAGGTGTCGCTGCCCAGCGTGGAGGTGGACAGCCAGGCCGCGGGCGCCAAGCTGGAGGCCGACCTGTCCCTGGGGGACAAGGAGGTGGCCGCCAGAGACAGCAAGTTCAAAATGCCCAAGTTCAAGATGCCGTCCTTCGGCGTGTCGGCGCCCAGCAAGGCCGTGGAGGCCGGCGTGGACGTGTCCCTGCCCAAGGCCCAGGCCGAGGTGACCCTGCCCTCGGTGCCGGCCGACGTCAAGACCGGTGAGGTCGGCGTGGAGCTGCCCTCGGCCGAGCTGGAGGTCAAGGGCGCCGAGGTGGGCGTCAAGCTGCCGGAGGGCCACCTGCCCGAAGCCGAGCTCAAGGAAGGGGCGGCGGGAGTCGGAATCAAGGCCCACCTGCCCAAGGTGCAGATGCCCAGCGTCAAGCTGCCCAAGGTGGACATCAAGGCCCCGCAGGTGGACATCAAGGGGCCCAAGCTGGACCTGAAGGGCGCCAAGGCCGAGGTGGCCGCCCCCGGCGTGGAGGTGTCGCTGCCCAGCGTGGAGGTGGACAGCCAGGCCGCGGGCGCCAAGCTGGAGGCCGACCTGTCCCTGGGGGACAAGGAGGTGGCCGCCAGAGACAGCAAGTTCAAAATGCCCAAGTTCAAGATGCCGTCCTTCGGCGTGTCGGCGCCCAGCAAGGCCGTGGAGGCCGGCGTGGACGTGTCCCTGCCCAAGGCCCAGGCCGAGGTGACCCTGCCCTCGGTGCCGGCCGACGTCAAGACCGGTGAGGTCGGCGTGGAGCTGCCCTCGGCCGAGCTGGAGGTCAAGGGCGCCGAGGTGGGCGTCAAGCTGCCGGAGGGCCACCTGCCCGAAGCCGAGCTCAAGGAAGGGGCGGCGGGAGTCGGAATCAAGGCCCACCTGCCCAAGGTGCAGATGCCCAGCGTCAAGCTGCCCAAGGTGGACATCAAGGCCCCGCAGGTGGACATCAAGGGGCCCAAGCTGGACCTGAAGGGCGCCAAGGCCGAGGTGGCCGCCCCCGGCGTGGAGGTGTCGCTGCCCAGCGTGGAGGTGGACAGCCAGGCCGCGGGCGCCAAGCTGGAGGCCGACCTGTCCCTGGGGGACAAGGAGGTGGCCGCCAGAGACAGCAAGTTCAAAATGCCCAAGTTCAAGATGCCGTCCTTCGGCGTGTCGGCGCCCAGCAAGGCCGTGGAGGCCGGCGTGGACGTGTCCCTGCCCAAGGCCCAGGCCGAGGTGACCCTGCCCTCGGTGCCGGCCGACGTCAAGACCGGTGAGGTCGGCGTGGAGCTGCCCTCGGCCGAGCTGGAGGTCAAGGGCGCCGAGGTGGGCGTCAAGCTGCCGGAGGGCCACCTGCCCGAAGCCGAGCTCAAGGAAGGGGCGGCGGGAGTCGGAATCAAGGCCCACCTGCCCAAGGTGCAGATGCCCAGCGTCAAGCTGCCCAAGGTGGACATCAAGGCCCCGCAGGTGGACATCAAGGGGCCCAAGCTGGACCTGAAGGGCGCCAAGGCCGAGGTGGCCGCCCCCGGCGTGGAGGTGTCGCTGCCCAGCGTGGAGGTGGACAGCCAGGCCGCGGGCGCCAAGCTGGAGGCCGACCTGTCCCTGGGGGACAAGGAGGTGGCCGCCAGAGACAGCAAGTTCAAAATGCCCAAGTTCAAGATGCCGTCCTTCGGCGTGTCGGCGCCCAGCAAGGCCGTGGAGGCCGGCGTGGACGTGTCCCTGCCCAAGGCCCAGGCCGAGGTGACCCTGCCCTCGGTGCCGGCCGACGTCAAGACCGGTGAGGTCGGCGTGGAGCTGCCCTCGGCCGAGCTGGAGGTCAAGGGCGCCGAGGTGGGCGTCAAGCTGCCGGAGGGCCACCTGCCCGAAGCCGAGCTCAAGGAAGGGGCGGCGGGAGTCGGAATCAAGGCCCACCTGCCCAAGGTGCAGATGCCCAGCGTCAAGCTGCCCAAGGTGGACATCAAGGCCCCGCAGGTGGACATCAAGGGGCCCAAGCTGGACCTGAAGGGCGCCAAGGCCGAGGTGGCCGCCCCCGGCGTGGAGGTGTCGCTGCCCAGCGTGGAGGTGGACAGCCAGGCCGCGGGCGCCAAGCTGGAGGCCGACCTGTCCCTGGGGGACAAGGAGGTGGCCGCCAGAGACAGCAAGTTCAAAATGCCCAAGTTCAAGATGCCGTCCTTCGGCGTGTCGGCGCCCAGCAAGGCCGTGGAGGCCGGCGTGGACGTGTCCCTGCCCAAGGCCCAGGCCGAGGTGACCCTGCCCTCGGTGCCGGCCGACGTCAAGACCGGTGAGGTCGGCGTGGAGCTGCCCTCGGCCGAGCTGGAGGTCAAGGGCGCCGAGGTGGGCGTCAAGCTGCCGGAGGGCCACCTGCCCGAAGCCGAGCTCAAGGAAGGGGCGGCGGGAGTCGGAATCAAGGCCCACCTGCCCAAGGTGCAGATGCCCAGCGTCAAGCTGCCCAAGGTGGACATCAAGGCCCCGCAGGTGGACATCAAGGGGCCCAAGCTGGACCTGAAGGGCGCCAAGGCCGAGGTGGCCGCCCCCGGCGTGGAGGTGTCGCTGCCCAGCGTGGAGGTGGACAGCCAGGCCGCGGGCGCCAAGCTGGAGGCCGACCTGTCCCTGGGGGACAAGGAGGTGGCCGCCAGAGACAGCAAGTTCAAAATGCCCAAGTTCAAGATGCCGTCCTTCGGCGTGTCGGCGCCCAGCAAGGCCGTGGAGGCCGGCGTGGACGTGTCCCTGCCCAAGGCCCAGGCCGAGGTGACCCTGCCCTCGGTGCCGGCCGACGTCAAGACCGGTGAGGTCGGCGTGGAGCTGCCCTCGGCCGAGCTGGAGGTCAAGGGCGCCGAGGTGGGCGTCAAGCTGCCGGAGGGCCACCTGCCCGAAGCCGAGCTCAAGGAAGGGGCGGCGGGAGTCGGAATCAAGGCCCACCTGCCCAAGGTGCAGATGCCCAGCGTCAAGCTGCCCAAGGTGGACATCAAGGCCCCGCAGGTGGACATCAAGGGGCCCAAGCTGGACCTGAAGGGCGCCAAGGCCGAGGTGGCCGCCCCCGGCGTGGAGGTGTCGCTGCCCAGCGTGGAGGTGGACAGCCAGGCCGCGGGCGCCAAGCTGGAGGCCGACCTGTCCCTGGGGGACAAGGAGGTGGCCGCCAGAGACAGCAAGTTCAAAATGCCCAAGTTCAAGATGCCGTCCTTCGGCGTGTCGGCGCCCAGCAAGGCCGTGGAGGCCGGCGTGGACGTGTCCCTGCCCAAGGCCCAGGCCGAGGTGACCCTGCCCTCGGTGCCGGCCGACGTCAAGACCGGTGAGGTCGGCGTGGAGCTGCCCTCGGCCGAGCTGGAGGTCAAGGGCGCCGAGGTGGGCGTCAAGCTGCCGGAGGGCCACCTGCCCGAAGCCGAGCTCAAGGAAGGGGCGGCGGGAGTCGGAATCAAGGCCCACCTGCCCAAGGTGCAGATGCCCAGCGTCAAGCTGCCCAAGGTGGACATCAAGGCCCCGCAGGTGGACATCAAGGGGCCCAAGCTGGACCTGAAGGGCGCCAAGGCCGAGGTGGCCGCCCCCGGCGTGGAGGTGTCGCTGCCCAGCGTGGAGGTGGACAGCCAGGCCGCGGGCGCCAAGCTGGAGGCCGACCTGTCCCTGGGGGACAAGGAGGTGGCCGCCAGAGACAGCAAGTTCAAAATGCCCAAGTTCAAGATGCCGTCCTTCGGCGTGTCGGCGCCCAGCAAGGCCGTGGAGGCCGGCGTGGACGTGTCCCTGCCCAAGGCCCAGGCCGAGGTGACCCTGCCCTCGGTGCCGGCCGACGTCAAGACCGGTGAGGTCGGCGTGGAGCTGCCCTCGGCCGAGCTGGAGGTCAAGGGCGCCGAGGTGGGCGTCAAGCTGCCGGAGGGCCACCTGCCCGAAGCCGAGCTCAAGGAAGGGGCGGCGGGAGTCGGAATCAAGGCCCACCTGCCCAAGGTGCAGATGCCCAGCGTCAAGCTGCCCAAGGTGGACATCAAGGCCCCGCAGGTGGACATCAAGGGGCCCAAGCTGGACCTGAAGGGCGCCAAGGCCGAGGTGGCCGCCCCCGGCGTGGAGGTGTCGCTGCCCAGCGTGGAGGTGGACAGCCAGGCCGCGGGCGCCAAGCTGGAGGCCGACCTGTCCCTGGGGGACAAGGAGGTGGCCGCCAGAGACAGCAAGTTCAAAATGCCCAAGTTCAAGATGCCGTCCTTCGGCGTGTCGGCGCCCAGCAAGGCCGTGGAGGCCGGCGTGGACGTGTCCCTGCCCAAGGCCCAGGCCGAGGTGACCCTGCCCTCGGTGCCGGCCGACGTCAAGACCGGTGAGGTCGGCGTGGAGCTGCCCTCGGCCGAGCTGGAGGTCAAGGGCGCCGAGGTGGGCGTCAAGCTGCCGGAGGGCCACCTGCCCGAAGCCGAGCTCAAGGAAGGGGCGGCGGGAGTCGGAATCAAGGCCCACCTGCCCAAGGTGCAGATGCCCAGCGTCAAGCTGCCCAAGGTGGACATCAAGGCCCCGCAGGTGGACATCAAGGGGCCCAAGCTGGACCTGAAGGGCGCCAAGGCCGAGGTGGCCGCCCCCGGCGTGGAGGTGTCGCTGCCCAGCGTGGAGGTGGACAGCCAGGCCGCGGGCGCCAAGCTGGAGGCCGACCTGTCCCTGGGGGACAAGGAGGTGGCCGCCAGAGACAGCAAGTTCAAAATGCCCAAGTTCAAGATGCCGTCCTTCGGCGTGTCGGCGCCCAGCAAGGCCGTGGAGGCCGGCGTGGACGTGTCCCTGCCCAAGGCCCAGGCCGAGGTGACCCTGCCCTCGGTGCCGGCCGACGTCAAGACCGGTGAGGTCGGCGTGGAGCTGCCCTCGGCCGAGCTGGAGGTCAAGGGCGCCGAGGTGGGCGTCAAGCTGCCGGAGGGCCACCTGCCCGAAGCCGAGCTCAAGGAAGGGGCGGCGGGAGTCGGAATCAAGGCCCACCTGCCCAAGGTGCAGATGCCCAGCGTCAAGCTGCCCAAGGTGGACATCAAGGCCCCGCAGGTGGACATCAAGGGGCCCAAGCTGGACCTGAAGGGCGCCAAGGCCGAGGTGGCCGCCCCCGGCGTGGAGGTGTCGCTGCCCAGCGTGGAGGTGGACAGCCAGGCCGCGGGCGCCAAGCTGGAGGCCGACCTGTCCCTGGGGGACAAGGAGGTGGCCGCCAGAGACAGCAAGTTCAAAATGCCCAAGTTCAAGATGCCGTCCTTCGGCGTGTCGGCGCCCAGCAAGGCCGTGGAGGCCGGCGTGGACGTGTCCCTGCCCAAGGCCCAGGCCGAGGTGACCCTGCCCTCGGTGCCGGCCGACGTCAAGACCGGTGAGGTCGGCGTGGAGCTGCCCTCGGCCGAGCTGGAGGTCAAGGGCGCCGAGGTGGGCGTCAAGCTGCCGGAGGGCCACCTGCCCGAAGCCGAGCTCAAGGAAGGGGCGGCGGGAGTCGGAATCAAGGCCCACCTGCCCAAGGTGCAGATGCCCAGCGTCAAGCTGCCCAAGGTGGACATCAAGGCCCCGCAGGTGGACATCAAGGGGCCCAAGCTGGACCTGAAGGGCGCCAAGGCCGAGGTGGCCGCCCCCGGCGTGGAGGTGTCGCTGCCCAGCGTGGAGGTGGACAGCCAGGCCGCGGGCGCCAAGCTGGAGGCCGACCTGTCCCTGGGGGACAAGGAGGTGGCCGCCAGAGACAGCAAGTTCAAAATGCCCAAGTTCAAGATGCCGTCCTTCGGCGTGTCGGCGCCCAGCAAGGCCGTGGAGGCCGGCGTGGACGTGTCCCTGCCCAAGGCCCAGGCCGAGGTGACCCTGCCCTCGGTGCCGGCCGACGTCAAGACCGGTGAGGTCGGCGTGGAGCTGCCCTCGGCCGAGCTGGAGGTCAAGGGCGCCGAGGTGGGCGTCAAGCTGCCGGAGGGCCACCTGCCCGAAGCCGAGCTCAAGGAAGGGGCGGCGGGAGTCGGAATCAAGGCCCACCTGCCCAAGGTGCAGATGCCCAGCGTCAAGCTGCCCAAGGTGGACATCAAGGCCCCGCAGGTGGACATCAAGGGGCCCAAGCTGGACCTGAAGGGCGCCAAGGCCGAGGTGGCCGCCCCCGGCGTGGAGGTGTCGCTGCCCAGCGTGGAGGTGGACAGCCAGGCCGCGGGCGCCAAGCTGGAGGCCGACCTGTCCCTGGGGGACAAGGAGGTGGCCGCCAGAGACAGCAAGTTCAAAATGCCCAAGTTCAAGATGCCGTCCTTCGGCGTGTCGGCGCCCAGCAAGGCCGTGGAGGCCGGCGTGGACGTGTCCCTGCCCAAGGCCCAGGCCGAGGTGACCCTGCCCTCGGTGCCGGCCGACGTCAAGACCGGTGAGGTCGGCGTGGAGCTGCCCTCGGCCGAGCTGGAGGTCAAGGGCGCCGAGGTGGGCGTCAAGCTGCCGGAGGGCCACCTGCCCGAAGCCGAGCTCAAGGAAGGGGCGGCGGGAGTCGGAATCAAGGCCCACCTGCCCAAGGTGCAGATGCCCAGCGTCAAGCTGCCCAAGGTGGACATCAAGGCCCCGCAGGTGGACATCAAGGGGCCCAAGCTGGACCTGAAGGGCGCCAAGGCCGAGGTGGCCGCCCCCGGCGTGGAGGTGTCGCTGCCCAGCGTGGAGGTGGACAGCCAGGCCGCGGGCGCCAAGCTGGAGGCCGACCTGTCCCTGGGGGACAAGGAGGTGGCCGCCAGAGACAGCAAGTTCAAAATGCCCAAGTTCAAGATGCCGTCCTTCGGCGTGTCGGCGCCCAGCAAGGCCGTGGAGGCCGGCGTGGACGTGTCCCTGCCCAAGGCCCAGGCCGAGGTGACCCTGCCCTCGGTGCCGGCCGACGTCAAGACCGGTGAGGTCGGCGTGGAGCTGCCCTCGGCCGAGCTGGAGGTCAAGGGCGCCGAGGTGGGCGTCAAGCTGCCGGAGGGCCACCTGCCCGAAGCCGAGCTCAAGGAAGGGGCGGCGGGAGTCGGAATCAAGGCCCACCTGCCCAAGGTGCAGATGCCCAGCGTCAAGCTGCCCAAGGTGGACATCAAGGCCCCGCAGGTGGACATCAAGGGGCCCAAGCTGGACCTGAAGGGCGCCAAGGCCGAGGTGGCCGCCCCCGGCGTGGAGGTGTCGCTGCCCAGCGTGGAGGTGGACAGCCAGGCCGCGGGCGCCAAGCTGGAGGCCGACCTGTCCCTGGGGGACAAGGAGGTGGCCGCCAGAGACAGCAAGTTCAAAATGCCCAAGTTCAAGATGCCGTCCTTCGGCGTGTCGGCGCCCAGCAAGGCCGTGGAGGCCGGCGTGGACGTGTCCCTGCCCAAGGCCCAGGCCGAGGTGACCCTGCCCTCGGTGCCGGCCGACGTCAAGACCGGTGAGGTCGGCGTGGAGCTGCCCTCGGCCGAGCTGGAGGTCAAGGGCGCCGAGGTGGGCGTCAAGCTGCCGGAGGGCCACCTGCCCGAAGCCGAGCTCAAGGAAGGGGCGGCGGGAGTCGGAATCAAGGCCCACCTGCCCAAGGTGCAGATGCCCAGCGTCAAGCTGCCCAAGGTGGACATCAAGGCCCCGCAGGTGGACATCAAGGGGCCCAAGCTGGACCTGAAGGGCGCCAAGGCCGAGGTGGCCGCCCCCGGCGTGGAGGTGTCGCTGCCCAGCGTGGAGGTGGACAGCCAGGCCGCGGGCGCCAAGCTGGAGGCCGACCTGTCCCTGGGGGACAAGGAGGTGGCCGCCAGAGACAGCAAGTTCAAAATGCCCAAGTTCAAGATGCCGTCCTTCGGCGTGTCGGCGCCCAGCAAGGCCGTGGAGGCCGGCGTGGACGTGTCCCTGCCCAAGGCCCAGGCCGAGGTGACCCTGCCCTCGGTGCCGGCCGACGTCAAGACCGGTGAGGTCGGCGTGGAGCTGCCCTCGGCCGAGCTGGAGGTCAAGGGCGCCGAGGTGGGCGTCAAGCTGCCGGAGGGCCACCTGCCCGAAGCCGAGCTCAAGGAAGGGGCGGCGGGAGTCGGAATCAAGGCCCACCTGCCCAAGGTGCAGATGCCCAGCGTCAAGCTGCCCAAGGTGGACATCAAGGCCCCGCAGGTGGACATCAAGGGGCCCAAGCTGGACCTGAAGGGCGCCAAGGCCGAGGTGGCCGCCCCCGGCGTGGAGGTGTCGCTGCCCAGCGTGGAGGTGGACAGCCAGGCCGCGGGCGCCAAGCTGGAGGCCGACCTGTCCCTGGGGGACAAGGAGGTGGCCGCCAGAGACAGCAAGTTCAAAATGCCCAAGTTCAAGATGCCGTCCTTCGGCGTGTCGGCGCCCAGCAAGGCCGTGGAGGCCGGCGTGGACGTGTCCCTGCCCAAGGCCCAGGCCGAGGTGACCCTGCCCTCGGTGCCGGCCGACGTCAAGACCGGTGAGGTCGGCGTGGAGCTGCCCTCGGCCGAGCTGGAGGTCAAGGGCGCCGAGGTGGGCGTCAAGCTGCCGGAGGGCCACCTGCCCGAAGCCGAGCTCAAGGAAGGGGCGGCGGGAGTCGGAATCAAGGCCCACCTGCCCAAGGTGCAGATGCCCAGCGTCAAGCTGCCCAAGGTGGACATCAAGGCCCCGCAGGTGGACATCAAGGGGCCCAAGCTGGACCTGAAGGGCGCCAAGGCCGAGGTGGCCGCCCCCGGCGTGGAGGTGTCGCTGCCCAGCGTGGAGGTGGACAGCCAGGCCGCGGGCGCCAAGCTGGAGGCCGACCTGTCCCTGGGGGACAAGGAGGTGGCCGCCAGAGACAGCAAGTTCAAAATGCCCAAGTTCAAGATGCCGTCCTTCGGCGTGTCGGCGCCCAGCAAGGCCGTGGAGGCCGGCGTGGACGTGTCCCTGCCCAAGGCCCAGGCCGAGGTGACCCTGCCCTCGGTGCCGGCCGACGTCAAGACCGGTGAGGTCGGCGTGGAGCTGCCCTCGGCCGAGCTGGAGGTCAAGGGCGCCGAGGTGGGCGTCAAGCTGCCGGAGGGCCACCTGCCCGAAGCCGAGCTCAAGGAAGGGGCGGCGGGAGTCGGAATCAAGGCCCACCTGCCCAAGGTGCAGATGCCCAGCGTCAAGCTGCCCAAGGTGGACATCAAGGCCCCGCAGGTGGACATCAAGGGGCCCAAGCTGGACCTGAAGGGCGCCAAGGCCGAGGTGGCCGCCCCCGGCGTGGAGGTGTCGCTGCCCAGCGTGGAGGTGGACAGCCAGGCCGCGGGCGCCAAGCTGGAGGCCGACCTGTCCCTGGGGGACAAGGAGGTGGCCGCCAGAGACAGCAAGTTCAAAATGCCCAAGTTCAAGATGCCGTCCTTCGGCGTGTCGGCGCCCAGCAAGGCCGTGGAGGCCGGCGTGGACGTGTCCCTGCCCAAGGCCCAGGCCGAGGTGACCCTGCCCTCGGTGCCGGCCGACGTCAAGACCGGTGAGGTCGGCGTGGAGCTGCCCTCGGCCGAGCTGGAGGTCAAGGGCGCCGAGGTGGGCGTCAAGCTGCCGGAGGGCCACCTGCCCGAAGCCGAGCTCAAGGAAGGGGCGGCGGGAGTCGGAATCAAGGCCCACCTGCCCAAGGTGCAGATGCCCAGCGTCAAGCTGCCCAAGGTGGACATCAAGGCCCCGCAGGTGGACATCAAGGGGCCCAAGCTGGACCTGAAGGGCGCCAAGGCCGAGGTGGCCGCCCCCGGCGTGGAGGTGTCGCTGCCCAGCGTGGAGGTGGACAGCCAGGCCGCGGGCGCCAAGCTGGAGGCCGACCTGTCCCTGGGGGACAAGGAGGTGGCCGCCAGAGACAGCAAGTTCAAAATGCCCAAGTTCAAGATGCCGTCCTTCGGCGTGTCGGCGCCCAGCAAGGCCGTGGAGGCCGGCGTGGACGTGTCCCTGCCCAAGGCCCAGGCCGAGGTGACCCTGCCCTCGGTGCCGGCCGACGTCAAGACCGGTGAGGTCGGCGTGGAGCTGCCCTCGGCCGAGCTGGAGGTCAAGGGCGCCGAGGTGGGCGTCAAGCTGCCGGAGGGCCACCTGCCCGAAGCCGAGCTCAAGGAAGGGGCGGCGGGAGTCGGAATCAAGGCCCACCTGCCCAAGGTGCAGATGCCCAGCGTCAAGCTGCCCAAGGTGGACATCAAGGCCCCGCAGGTGGACATCAAGGGGCCCAAGCTGGACCTGAAGGGCGCCAAGGCCGAGGTGGCCGCCCCCGGCGTGGAGGTGTCGCTGCCCAGCGTGGAGGTGGACAGCCAGGCCGCGGGCGCCAAGCTGGAGGCCGACCTGTCCCTGGGGGACAAGGAGGTGGCCGCCAGAGACAGCAAGTTCAAAATGCCCAAGTTCAAGATGCCGTCCTTCGGCGTGTCGGCGCCCAGCAAGGCCGTGGAGGCCGGCGTGGACGTGTCCCTGCCCAAGGCCCAGGCCGAGGTGACCCTGCCCTCGGTGCCGGCCGACGTCAAGACCGGTGAGGTCGGCGTGGAGCTGCCCTCGGCCGAGCTGGAGGTCAAGGGCGCCGAGGTGGGCGTCAAGCTGCCGGAGGGCCACCTGCCCGAAGCCGAGCTCAAGGAAGGGGCGGCGGGAGTCGGAATCAAGGCCCACCTGCCCAAGGTGCAGATGCCCAGCGTCAAGCTGCCCAAGGTGGACATCAAGGCCCCGCAGGTGGACATCAAGGGGCCCAAGCTGGACCTGAAGGGCGCCAAGGCCGAGGTGGCCGCCCCCGGCGTGGAGGTGTCGCTGCCCAGCGTGGAGGTGGACAGCCAGGCCGCGGGCGCCAAGCTGGAGGCCGACCTGTCCCTGGGGGACAAGGAGGTGGCCGCCAGAGACAGCAAGTTCAAAATGCCCAAGTTCAAGATGCCGTCCTTCGGCGTGTCGGCGCCCAGCAAGGCCGTGGAGGCCGGCGTGGACGTGTCCCTGCCCAAGGCCCAGGCCGAGGTGACCCTGCCCTCGGTGCCGGCCGACGTCAAGACCGGTGAGGTCGGCGTGGAGCTGCCCTCGGCCGAGCTGGAGGTCAAGGGCGCCGAGGTGGGCGTCAAGCTGCCGGAGGGCCACCTGCCCGAAGCCGAGCTCAAGGAAGGGGCGGCGGGAGTCGGAATCAAGGCCCACCTGCCCAAGGTGCAGATGCCCAGCGTCAAGCTGCCCAAGGTGGACATCAAGGCCCCGCAGGTGGACATCAAGGGGCCCAAGCTGGACCTGAAGGGCGCCAAGGCCGAGGTGGCCGCCCCCGGCGTGGAGGTGTCGCTGCCCAGCGTGGAGGTGGACAGCCAGACCGCGGGCGCCAAGCTGGAGGCCGACCTGTCCCTGGGGGACAAGGAGGTGGCCGCCACAGGCTGCACATTGAGAATTGTAGATGATGGTAAAATCCATGTCAGAAAACCCCATTTTAAGTTTTCAAGGCTGTTTTCTTCACCAGGAAAATCTGTCAGAAGTTCTGCCGTTGTTGAAAGCGATGCTCCCCTTTCTTTGCCCCCAAGTGTTTCTGGTGCGGATCCTGCTTCGTCAGATATTTCTGGCCATAAACTGTCTTTACTGTGTCCCCGCGTGGGTTTGCCTGGTGTTTCCTCAGGCAGCCTTGATGTCGGCCGTTCTCACACTGAGTTGTCGTCCGTCTCTCCCGAGGCAGTCACCCTCATCAAGTACCAGGTGACTGTTCCCGACGCCCCACAGTTCCCTTCAGAAGTCCTCTCATGTTCCCAGGAGGATAGAGAAAGTCCTACCTCTTTGCCCCCTGATGAGAGCGTTTCATGCCCACCTGATAGTCCTGCTAGCCCTCTGGACCCCCTCTTTCTTGCATCTTATGGTCGGGTGACTTTTCCCAAGTTTCATCGACCAAAGTTCGCGTTTTCTAGCCCAGAAGCAGCAGATCCTGCAGTGGATGGTCGGGCCACAGAACGCACCCCTGTCCCGTGCCCCCGTAGCGATGCTCAGGGGCTGGGCTCTGCACGCGGCCTGCCCCTGGCAGATGGCAGCCAAGGGCATGGGTCTGGGGATGTCTCAGCCGGCCTGCCTCATGGTGAGGGGATGGCCCCTTCTCCAGAAGAACGCCTCCAGCTGTTGTGCAGAGCTGCAGGTGGGGACGCCCCAATGGAGGGGAGCACAGCCACTCCCGGGGGCTGGTTCAGGATGCCCGCCCTCCACCTGCCCATCATCCGGCACCCCGCCAGGGAGAAGGGGGTACTTGGGGCACCAAGTCCCACTCCTGCTGCCTGTGCACTGGGGGAAGAAGGGCCAGCTCCCATCAAGGCTCAGGGGCCTCTGGGGTCAGAGGTGGAGGCGCTTGAGCCCCTGGAGCCTGCTGAGAAGAGCGCATCGCATGCGGGCATGCTAAAGATAAACCTAGACGGCAGAGGCTTGACGCCGCACCCGCCTCCTCCAGGGGCACCCCCTGCGGGTCTGTCCACTTCTGAGGTCAGGGTCCGCCCGGGCGAAGGCTCCCTTCCACTTCAGATGCCTAGCAGGGCACTTTTGGAAGCAGAAGCTCCTCCTGCTGGGCCTGCAGGCCCGGACCTTGCCAGGGGAGAGGGGAGGGCGGAGAAATCGCCCTCCCAGCCTGAAGGCCCCGTTAAACTGAAGGTGTCCAGGACCGACGGGCCATCCCAGGTTTCTGTGGTCAGCGTGGGTCAGCCCTGGGAGGGCTCTGTGGTAACTGTCAAGCTGCCGAGGCTCAGCATGCCGAGGTTCGCCTTCCCTGACCCCGGATCGGAGGCCGATGTCTTCATCCCCACTGTGCGGGAGGTGCAATGCGCCGGGAGCAGCCTGGACGATGCCTTGCGCACAGAAAGCGTGGGAGCCTGGGGTGCCAGCATCCTGAAGGCCGGTGCTGGGACCCCCGGGGAGCAGCCTGTGGCCTTTGACCTCTCCCCAGAAGCTTCCAGTGTCCGAGTGCACATTCACGATGCTCAGGGAGAGGGTGCCAGGGTCGGCATACACGACGGAGGGATGCCAGAGCCAGCCGACCTCTTGGGACCTGAGGCCGTTTCCACCCAGATTGTGCGGGAATCAGAGATCCCTGCATCTGAGATCCAAACGGCTTCCTACGGATTTTCGTTGCTGAAAGTGAAGATCCCTGAGCCCCCCACTCAGGGGATTGTCCAAGACTCCCGACTGACAGGGGGCTTGCAGGAGGCTTCTGAAGATGCTGCCCCTAGAGCAGACCCTGTTTCTGGAGACCTGCAGCCAGACACCGGAGAACCGTTTGAAGTGATCTCGTCCAGCGTCAGCACGCCCAGAGGGCCAGCACTCACCTCCGACCTGCACTCTGGCCCCCTGGGTACAGAGAGCTGCTCCGACGAGGAGCCCGCAGAGATCCTCGAATTTCCCCCAGAAGAGGATGGCGAGGAGGCAGCCGCGGGCCTCTCCAAAGGAGACCAGGCTCCAAAAGAGAAGCCGGAAGGTAAGAGGTCTTCCGGTCTGTTCCGGTTTTGGCTTCCCAGCATTGGTTTCTCTTCTTCCTCTGAAGAGACACGTGCCGACTCCAGAGATGAAGCCCACCGGCCGGCCCCCGTCCAGACCCCGCCGGGTTTGCAGCCTGAGGCAGAGCCACCCAAGAAACCCGAGAAGGCCAGCTGGTTCCGATTTCCCAAATTAGGGTTCTCCTCCTCCCCCACCAAGAAAAGCAAGAGCTTGGAGGATGAGGCGGCTCCAGCAGAGCAAAAGCTCCAGGAGGAAGCCGCCACTTTCTTTGATGCCCGCGAGAGCTTCTCCCCTGAGGACAGGGAGGAGACGGTGCCAGGCACGGGGGCCGTGGTCACGGAGCCAGACCTGGGGGCCCTGGACGAGCCTGCACCCGGGCCCGCTGCCCAGTGAGGATGGAAGGAAGTGGAGGCTGTGCCCCACACCCACATGTGGACGCGAGTGTCCGCTGTGACCCCCAGAGCGGAGGACGAAGCCGAGCCGGCTGCGAGCAGAGGGGCCTCCGCCCCCAGCCCTCCCGAAGCTGCCTCCCAAAGCTTCAGGAGTGTCCCGGGCTTCTGAGGGGTTTATTAGACATGTGTTACTCGAGACCCCTGCCCACGAGCCCCTCGAAGACACGGTCTCTGCTTCCTGGTGAAGGCTGTTTCCGTTTCCCGCAGAGTCTGCCACAGTCCAAGAGACCCTCTCCCTGCTTGCTTAGAGCCAGCCCACTCTTCACGGGCGTCTCGCTGAGGCAAGCCCTGGGATGCTTTGAGTGATGCTGCCCGTGCTGGGCTGGGGGCAGCTGGCTGCCGAGGTGGTCCAAGCATCCGTCCATGAGCTCCCATCAGATGTCCATGGGTGTCCACTTGCCCGCTGGTGCCCTCTCCGGCGTGCGTGGCCCCAGCCCCTCAGTGTGCCTGAAGATGGGACCCACTTGGCTGCTCCCTGGACCCCAAACGGGCGATAAATAAAGCGCTGCCCCCTCCCGTTTCGTGCGAGGTGTTTTGTTCTGGGTGGAGCCCATCGCTCCTCCCACACACACCCCTGAGTGCTGCTAGGCTGCTCTGCCAGCAGAGTCAGGGTGGCTCCCCCGCCTGTCTCTCTGCGTGGGCCCTCCTCCCCGCCCGCAGCTGTGAGAGACCGAGGAGGAAGGTGCGGGCCCAAGGCTTCACCACGAGGCCGGGGACAGGCTGCCCTGAGCTGGGAGCCGCCCCAGGCGAGGGCCCTGGGCAGCACAGGGGCGGAGGTCCCTGACCCGGAGGCTTCGCTGGGCCCTCAGCCGCTATAGCGGCCCTGCTTAGGGGTCCCTGTGCCATGGTGGGCGTCCTCACCAGCCACCCACAGACTCAGAACACGGTCAGGGAGCGTCCTACAGCCCTTCAGAGTCACAGCTCCTCCCTGTGGCTTTCAGACACCCTTTCTGGGCCTGTGGGCGTGCAGCGCTCCATGGGGAGAACTTGAGCCCGGCCCCTTCCTTGCTGCCCGGGGAAGGCTCCTGGAGCCGCCTCCTGCTTGGAGAGGGGCAGCTGCTCTCAGCACTGAGAGCGGGGCGGGGAAGCTGGGGGCCTCTGGGCCCAGAGGGCAGCCCACTCCCCTCCCCCGCCCTCCCTCCCGAGGGAAGTCGCATTTCCCTTTCCCGTGGGGGCCGGTGGGGAAGAGGCCCCCAGTCAGGGATGTGGGACCCTCTGGAAGCTGGGGAGGGGGCTCGGTGGGGACTTGGTCCTGCAGTCCAGGAGGCTGCAGGAGCCTCTCCTGACCCTGGGAGAGAAGACGGGGGGAGCCCAGTCCCCTGGGAACACCGTAGTGGGGGGCAGCCGGCTCGTGGGCTCCATGCCTCTCTGCACACAGAGTCACGTCTGACTTACTGGGGCCGTGGTGCTGGAGGCCCTGTGGAGCCCTCAGCCATGCCCCATGAGGCCCCCATCTCATCCCCAGATACAACCTGGGAAGGAGCCGCCTCCCAAACTCAACGGAGCTGCCGGCGATGGTCACTGCCTTGCCGGCTGGGCGGCCCAGGGCCCTGTTCCTTGCCAGCTGGAGGCCGCTCTCGGGGCCCTGCCTCGGGCTTGGCTGACAGACAGCTCACAGCACCTTTCTGCATCCCACAGGGAGGGTCAGCCCCTGGCGAGAACTGTGAGCCCCCCGTGCCACTAACCACCTGTTCATCCCACCTTTCCCAAGTGAGGAGGCCGGTGCCCCCGGTCCAGGCAGTGGAGCCATCCACACAAGGGCCTGGGTCCAGGGTCCTCAGGGGCAGGCTCTGTCCCCCACACCCCAGAAGGAGCCCCCAGGCCTCTCAAGCCTCATCACGCTGGGTCTCCCGGGGGGCAGGGGGATTCTGCTTTGGAGCAGACCCCTGTGGCTGGCCACCAGACCTACCACTTGTGGGGCAGGCCTTGCCCTAGCTGCGGGCCCTCACCGTCTCCCCATCACAGCCTGGGCCACGGCCGAGCGGCTGGGGAGTGGAGCGCTCTGGGGTTCTGCTGCTCCTGGGGAGCAGCTGGGGTGGGGCACCAGGGGGTGGGCACCGGGGGCAGCAGCTCACACACAGACCAGCTCCCGGACCCGCTGGACACCTGAGAGGCCCGCATGGAGCCGTGGCATCCTTTCCCAACCCCAGCGGGTCTGGCGGGGTTTGGGGACCATCCTGGCAGGCAAGGACGTTCTCACCCGAGCTGTCTGACAGCTGCCCCGCTGGCTCTTTCTGAGGTCTTGAGGACTCGGGGCCCAGGGCTGGCGGCTCAGGGTGGACCTGGTGTCCACTCGATGGCTCCCTCAGCTGCTAGGGTCTCCTGGACATTGAATCAGCCCACAGCTCTAGCCTGAGGCAGTCTGAGGGCCTCTGCCTGGGCAAGTGGGCTCTGAAGCCAAGGTCAGAAACCAGGAGACGCTGAGCCGGGCTGAGACAGGCCTCCGACCCTCTCCTCGCTGAACCTGTCCCCTGATCTGCCCCTGGGTTCCTGTGGGCCCAGGACTGGACATCGGCCAGAGTTAGGGGCTCCCACAGTAGATGCCTGGCCTCGCCTCGGTGTGCCTCAGACGAGGCTGAGCAGAAGCGGGCGCAGCCCCACAGCAGACGCACACAAGAGACACAGAGGCACACGCATTTTCTAGAGGCCCCACTTGTGGACAGGAATGGCGGCTCTGTGGGAGTCAGGGAGGGGCATCCCGGAGGGCTCCCTGAGGGAGGTGAGCAGGGCTTCAAAGGGGCTAGATTTGGAGAGCAAGTGGTTTGTGTCTGCCCTGCGGTGGGCAGTCCCGCCCCCGACCAGGGCTTGTGCGAGTGAAGCTGCTTGGAGTCCAGGCTGGGGGCCAGGCAAGGCAAGGAGGCCCCACCCTGCTGCCAGGAAGGGCCAAACCTTAGCCCTGCCAAACACAGTCCTGGCCCTGGGCCTGTCCATCCAGGCCCACGGCGTAGCGGGAGCCCCAGTCTCGCTCGAAGAGCTGGCGCAGCTGCTCCTGCACGGTGCTCGCCCCTGGCTGGGCGCCGGAGGCCCTCTGGCTAACCACCAGGCCCACGCCCGAGGTGCTGCTGAAGTAATCTTCTGACCAGTTGGACGTGCCTGCGGGCAGCGGGCGCGGGAGGCTGGGGATGGTGCCGCACGGGTCCCTCTGCTGCCCCGCCCAGCCCGGTGGCCCCTGTGGCCGCTGAGGAGTGCGGCTAGCTCTTCAGCGGAGGGAGAAGAGCTCTTCATGCCTGCCCGCCTGCAAACTCAGGGCTTGGGGAGCTCCGTGCAGGGATTCCCCACCTGCCTGTGGGGCCAGCTGCCACCGGGCTGGCCGCCTCCATGGAGAGCCCTGAGCACATGCAGGCCCCCTGCCTGGGGGCCACGAGCCCTGGGCAGACTGGGGTGGCCTCGCGTGGAGCCCTGGAGGACGCAGGCTGCCGCCCGGCTCACCTATGTAGGCCGCCTTCTCCGTGACCATGAACTTGCTGTGGTTGACCCTGCTGAAGGGGATGTTGGAGTGGTTCCCCACGGGCACGATGAAGACTTTCTTGGGAAACAGAGAAGTGTGTTGGGGGCAGAGAGGCCGCTGCCCAGCCCGGCCCAGGGGCGCATTCTTACCACATCCATGGACACGTTGGCCGCTGGGTTGCTGAACGCCTGCAGGGACCGCAGGAAGGGGAACATCCTGGGGTCCGTGTTGAGCCAGCAGCTGACCAGCAGGCGCACGCGCACCCCCCTGCTGAAGGCCGCCACCCGAAGCGCCGTGTCCAGCACCGGCCAGTAGCTGGGGGAGGGGCATGGCAGGGTCAGGGTCCTCGGGCCGGTGGGGCCCTGCTGGCCTGCCCCGAGGGGGTCCCTACAGGTGAGAAGACAGGGCAACCCGGTCCCCAGCTGGCCCACCTGGCGGGGTGTCTGAAGCGTGTGGTGGGGAAGTACTCCATCACCGAGGCGTAGAGGAACTCCCGGGCAGCCCCCATGACTGCCAGCAGGGCGTCCAGGTCTCGGGTGCGGCCGTGGGGGCAGAGAGCGGGCGGCGACGCCTGTGGGGCGGGGGGTCCCTGAGGGGCCTGGTTCTGAGCCGCACCCCACCGCACACCCGCCCTCCAGTTCCGGGAACTGGGAAGGAGGCCGGAGGCATGGCCTGCAGGGGTGGGGCCCTGGGCTGGCCTGACCCTGGAGGGAGCTCCCTGGGGGGCTGGGCCGGACTCCCACATCTGGGGACGCGTCCCTGCCTCTGCGGCCAGGTCTCCACTGCAGCCCAGCACTGGGGTAGCTGCCCGTGCCCCAGGGAGGTTCCTGGCTGGTAGCTGTGGCCGCCTGCCCCCTAGTTCCCTCCCCTCTCCAGCGGCGGGACAGTATCACCGGTGCTCTGGTCCTACCCGCTGCCACCCTTCCCGCTCCTTGAGTCAGATCCCACCCAGCGATGTGTGTGGAGGGTCCCAGGGCCACAGGGCATCCCCCACCACCCAGGCCGCCTGTCTCCCATGGATGACGAAGGCCGCATCCTCACCCCGGGACCACAGCCCCGGATCTCAGACCTCGTGGAAGCCACAGTCTGCAGGGCAGGCCTGGGGTGGGCGGGACTTCTGGTGGGTGTGGCCGGCCAGAGAGCAGGAGCTCAGAAGGGCCTCCGGGCCTGTCCGCCCTTACCGAGAAGTAGGCGGTGGTGGGCACCCCATCAAAGTGATCCCGGAGCGGCTGGAAGCGGTTGATGTGAGAGGAGAAGTTCCGAGGCCAGGGCTTGGGGAGGATGGCCCTGGGCGTCCCCAGCACCCAGTAGGTCTGGAAGGTCTTCTCCAGGTCCTGGGCCAGGCGGCTGCAGTTGTAGATGACGGCACCGAGCTCCTTCACCTGTGGGCACCCGGCAGTGCTGCGGGGGCGGGGGGCCCTCCGTGGGGCTGGGCAGACCCCCCCAGACGGGCCAAGGCTGCCCAGCAGGAGCGCGCCCCCCCGGGTGACCAGTCTGCAGCAGCATCGTGGAATCCACATGTGCAGGGGAGCCATGGGGAGGGGAGCCCAGCGGGTCCCTGCTCTTCTTAGACATTATGACCCAAGGGCAAACGTGTTCCTTGCCAGAAGACAGTAGGAAGCATCAGTGCCCAGAGAAAAGCAGCTCGTTCTTCACTGCTGATTGACTAGTGCTGCCAGGCTTCTGACTGACGGCTAAAGTGCTGCTGCTCCTGCAAGGGGTCCTGCTTGCTCTGCGTGGCCCCTGGACAAGGTGACCTGACCGTGTTTCCAGGCGGGTAAGCGACCTTCTACAGCAGCGCCTTTAGAGTCCTGTAACCCTCCAGCACTCTCGCCTGGAGAATCCCATGGACGGAGGAGCCTGGGGGGCTGCAGTCCATGGGGTCCCTAAGGGTCGGGCACTACTGAGCGACTTCACTTTCACTCTGAAGGAGGCCGGAGGCATGGCCTGCAGGGGTGGGGCCCTGGGCTGGCCTGACCCTGGAGGGAGCTCCCTGGGGGGCTGGGCCGGACTCCCACATCTGGGGACGCGTCCCTGCCTCTGCGGCCAGGTCTCCACTGCAGCCCAGCACTGGGGTAGCTGCCCGTGCCCCAGGGAGGTTCCTGGCTGGTAGCTGTGGCCGCCTGCCCCCTAGTTCCCTCCCCTCTCCAGCGGCGGGACAGTATCACCGGTGCTCTGGTCCTACCCGCTGCCACCCTTCCCGCTCCTTGAGTCAGATCCCACCCAGCGATGTGTGTGGAGGGTCCCAGGGCCACAGGGCATCCCCCACCACCCAGGCCGCCTGTCTCCCATGGATGACGAAGGCCGCATCCTCACCCCGGGACCACAGCCCCGGATCTCAGACCTCGTGGAAGCCACAGTCTGCAGGGCAGGCCTGGGGTGGGCGGGACTTCTGGTGGGTGTGGCCGGCCAGAGAGCAGGAGCTCAGAAGGGCCTCCGGGCCTGTCCGCCCTTACCGAGAAGTAGGCGGTGGTGGGCACCCCATCAAAGTGATCCCGGAGCGGCTGGAAGCGGTTGATGTGAGAGGAGAAGTTCCGAGGCCAGGGCTTGGGGAGGATGGCCCTGGGCGTCCCCAGCACCCAGTAGGTCTGGAAGGTCTTCTCCAGGTCCTGGGCCAGGCGGCTGCAGTTGTAGATGACGGCACCGAGCTCCTTCACCTGTGGGCACCCGGCAGTGCTGCGGGGGCGGGGGGCCCTCCGTGGGGCTGGGCAGACCCCCCCAGACGGGCCAAGGCTGCCCAGCAGGAGCGCGCCCCCCCGGGTGACCAGTCTGCAGCAGCATCGTGGAATCCACATGTGCAGGGGAGCCATGGGGAGGGGAGCCCAGCGGGTCCCTGCTCTTCTTAGACATTATGACCCAAGGGCAAACGTGTTCCTTGCCAGAAGACAGTAGGAAGCATCAGTGCCCAGAGAAAAGCAGCTCGTTCTTCACTGCTGATTGACTAGTGCTGCCAGGCTTCTGACTGACGGCTAAAGTGCTGCTGCTCCTGCAAGGGGTCCTGCTTGCTCTGCGTGGCCCCTGGACAAGGTGACCTGACCGTGTTTCCAGGCGGGTAAGCGACCTTCTACAGCAGCGCCTTTAGAGTCCTGTAACCCTCCAGCACTCTCGCCTGGAGAATCCCATGGACGGAGGAGCCTGGGGGGCTGCAGTCCATGGGGTCCCTAAGGGTCGGGCACTACTGAGCGACTTCACTTTCACTCTTCACTTTCATGCACTGGAGAAGGAACTGGCAACCCACTCCAGTGTTCTTGCCTGGAGAATCCCAGGGACGGTGGAGCCTGGTGGGCTGCTGTCTATGGGGTCGCACAGAGTAGGACTCGACTGAGCGACTCAGCAGCAGCAGCAGCAGCCGCCTCCGGGTGTTTCTACCGTAGGGGCGTTACAGATCCCCCTGCATCCCCCAGGATGACTGCCCACATGGGGACGTCAGGGGTGCCAGAGCAGATGAGCTCCAGAGGGCCTCCCCTCCTGGGGCTTGGGGACTCACCTGTGTCAGGGACCGCCAGTCCATGTTGGCACTGCCCACGTAGACATGCTGCCCATCCACCACCCAGAACTTGGAGTGCAAAACGCCGCCAGTGAGCCTTCCCATGGGCACGCGTCGCACCTGGGCGCCTGACAAGGGTACAGGGCAGTGGGTGAGCCCAGTTCCGTCCTCCTCATGGGCCGTGTCCTTACCCCCACTTTGCAGGTGGGAGAAGGAGGCGTTGGTCTGCCCGGGGTCCCCCAGGCGGCCCGGCTCCCAGCTGAGCCTCCATCTACAGCTCAGAGCAGCTGGACCCAGTTGGCCAAGAGGCCACCCTGCTCTGCCCCATGGGAAACGACAGGTCCGGCCCCTGGAGCCGGCCTCCGGGGAAGCCCCCTTGGAGGTGCTTGCAGCCCCAGGCCCCCAGCCCCCCGAAGCAGCACCAGAGCTCTCACTGGCCCCTGGACCCAGGACGGCAGGCCCCCACCTCGGCTTTCCAGGACCTGCAGGTCAGTGGAGCTCTTGGCTGGAGCCGGGTTGCTGGTGGCCACAGCCAGGGACACGTTTCTGCCCAGCAGCTGCTGCAGCTTTTGCAGGAGGGCCTCGCCCTGTGAGAGGGGCCAGGGTGAGAGAGAGACCGCCCTATCCCACTAGGGGGGGCCCAGATCTCCCCTGAGGCAGCCCCAGCTGCCCACAGCTCGGTCAGACTTGCTCTGTGCCTGGCCCTCGCACAGCCTGCAGGCTCCAAGTCAGGGGTGAGGGCCACACACCGGCTGGGAAGACGAGTCGTTGACCCCGATGTCGGGCCCCGTGAGGGACCAGTAGAAGGAGGCCACGTGGACGCTCTCTCGGGCGGCGTCCAGCAGCTGCATCCAGGCCTGGGCCAGGGGCTGGGCGGCTGGGCTGCCTGCTGCAGACTGCAGGTCCTGGGGGATGCTCTCCACGAGGACGAGCCTGCAGAGGGGGCGCTGGGTGTGAGTGCAGGAGCGGCTGGCCAGCCTCACGTCACCTGCTCCGTCCCGGTCAGCAAGCGGGAGACAGAGCCCAGGCCGAGGGGGTCGGGCTGGGCGGCAGGCTGGACGGGGCAGGGCAGGCCTGACACCAGGAGTGCCCCGGGGAGCCTGCCCAGGTGGGGAGTGGGTGCCAGTCCTCACCCCCACCCAAGCCCCGCGTGCTCCCCTCAGAGATGTTGGGTCTGGGCTCCCGCGGGTGTGGAGGCCCTTAGAGTCACCAAGGCTGACCCAGAGGGAGGGGCTCAGTCAGGGGGTGTGCTGGGGGAGTCTGAGATTCCAGGACTCTGGTGGGGGAGGGGCGGGCCCTGTGGCTCTACTCCGGACACGAGGGCTGCGATGGGTGAGTCCCAGGTGACAGCCTGTGTTTCCTGCCAAGAGCACTCTGCATCCCGCCCTTACAATCAGGGCTTCCCACTCCCAGACCACGCCCCCTGCCTCCAGCCCACCCTCCTGGAAACTGCCTCTTCCCAGAGGAGGGGAAGAAGGCTGGTGCTTGTCCCTCTGGGGACACCCAGGCTGGGATGGCAGGGGGCGCCCGGGGCAGAGCCTCCTGGGCTTGCCCGCCTGCCGCTGCCCCGCGGAGCCCACGGCTTGCTCACCGGCAGGAGTCCTTTTGCTGATGCCGCCGGCGGGCCTCCCTTCCTGGAGAATCCCAGTCCACACGGGAGACAAGGCCCCCAGGCCTGGCGGGCCCTTCCTCAAGGCAGCCCTGGCTCCAGGCGGAAGGGGAGGACCCCAGCCCCAGGAGGCAGGTGAGGGTCACGGCGCCCAGGCACAGCAGCGCGAGCGTCCCCCGCACCTGCAGCTGGAGGAAGACACCCCCGGGTCCCCGGGGGCCACGCTCTCCTGAGACAGCCCACCCCTGCTGCCAGGTGGGGCTGGCCAGGGCAAGCCTGAGGCCGCGGCCTGTGGGCTGGCGTGTTCCTGGGTCCTCCAGACAGGTGCCAGCAGCTCCTGGGAGGGGAGTCCTGGCCCCTTGTGGCTTCTTCTGCCCCTGCCGCTCTGGCCCGGGGGTCCTGTGTGGCGGCTCAGCCCTTCCTGCGGGGCCCCAGTCTCCAGTGCTGACTGCCCTGTCCCGCGGGGTGCAGGGCGGTGTGGAGCGGGGCCACGCTGGGGCCACCCATGTGCTCAGCAGAGGCCTCAGCCCCTGGGTGGGGTGACCGGCATCACCCACAGCTCCGGGCCTGGGCACAGTGACCCCACGCTCCTGGGCAGCTGGGCACTGGGGAGGCCACCTCGTGGGGACCCTGCAGACCCCATTCCTGGCCCAGGTGGACCCTCACCCTGGCCTGGCCTGAAGCTGTTGAGTCCATCACCCAGCACTAGTGGTGTGTGCGCGTGCACCCTGTGTGTGTCTCTGTGTGCATGTCTATGTGCTTGTGTCTGTGTGTGTGTGTGTGTCCTGTGTGTGTGCATGTCTGTGTGCCTGTGTGTGTGTGTGTGTGTCCTGTGTGTCTTGTGTGTGTGCGTGTGTGTCCTGTGTGTGTGCATGTCTGTGTACCTGTGTGTGTCTGTGTGCCTGTGCGTGTGTGTCCTGTGTGTGTCCTGTGTGTGTGCGTGTGTGTCCTGTGTGTGTCCTGTGTGTGTGTGTGTGTCCTGTGTGTGTGCATGTCTGTGTGCCTGTGCATGTGTGTCCTGTGTGTGCCTGTGTGTGTGCATGTGTGTGCGTGTGTGTCCTGTGTGTGTGCTGTCTGTGTGCCTGTGCATGTCTGTGTGCCTGTGCATGTGTGTGTCCTGTGTGTGTGCGTGTGTGTCCTGTGTGTGTGCATGTCTGTGTACCTGTGTGTGTCTGTGTGCCTGTGCGTGTGTGTCCTGTGTGTGTCCTGTGTGTGTGCGTGTGTGTCCTGTGTGTGTCCTGTGTGTGTGTGTGTGTCCTGTGTGTGTGCATGTCTGTGTGCCTGTGCATGTGTGTCCTGTGTGTGCCTGTGTGTGTGCATGTGTGTGCGTGTGTGTCCTGTGTGTGTGCTGTCTGTGTGCCTGTGCATGTCTGTGTGCCTGTGCATGTGTGTGTCCTGTGTGTGTGCGTGTGTGTCCTGTGTGTGTGCATGTCTGTGTACCTGTGTGTGTCTGTGTGCCTGTGCGTGTGTGTCCTGTGTGTGTCCTGTGTGTGTGCGTGTGTGTCCTGTGTGTGTCCTGTGTGTGTGTGTGTGTCCTGTGTGTGTGCATGTCTGTGTGCCTGTGCATGTGTGTCCTGTGTGTGCCTGTGTGTGTGCATGTGTGTGCGTGTGTGTCCTGTGTGTGTGCTGTCTGTGTGCCTGTGCATGTCTGTGTGCCTGTGCATGTGTGTGTCCTGTGTGTGTGCGTGTGTGTCCTGTGTGTCCTGTGTGTGTGCGTGTGTGTCCTCTGTGTGTGCGTGTGTGTCCTGTGTGTGTGTGCGTGTCTGTGTGCCTGTGTGTGTCCTGTGTGTGTCCTGTGTGTGTGTGTGTGTCCTGTGTGTGTGCATGTCTGTGTGCCTGTGCATGTGTGTCCTGTGTGTGCCTGTGTGTGTGCATGTGTGTGCGTGTGTGTCCTGTGTGTGTGCTGTCTGTGTGCCTGTGCATGTCTGTGTGCCTGTGCATGTGTGTGTCCTGTGTGTGTGCGTGTGTGTCCTGTGTGTCCTGTGTGTGTGCGTGTGTGTCCTCTGTGTGTGCGTGTGTGTCCTGTGTGTGTGTGCGTGTCTGTGTGCCTGTGTGTGTCCTGTGTGTGTCCTGTGTGTGTGCGTGTGTGTCCTGTGTGTGTCCTGTGTGTGTGTGTCTGTGTGCCTGTGCATGTGTGTGTGCGTGTGTGTCCTGTGTGTGTGTGCGTGTCTGTGTGCCTGTGCATGTGTGTCCTGTGTGTGCCTGTGTGTGTACATGTGTGTCCTGTGTGTGTGCATATCTGTGTGCCTGTGCGTGTCTGTGTGCCTGTGCGTGTGTGTCCTGTGTGTGCCCGGGCCGCATATGACCTGCTGGTTTCCCTCTTGGCACCCCCCAGGGCCGTGTGGGCGTCTGAATCTCAGTTCCTTGTTTCAACCATAGCGAGTCTGCGCCATTTCTGCTTTCAGGCTGGGTCCTCTTGATGCTGGTTCATAAATAGCTGCTTCCCTTCCCGGGCTGGGCCCCCCATCCTGGCCCTGTGCTGGCCCCTCCTGGGAGCCAGCAGTGACCCTCCTGGATGGGGGCCTGGCACAGAAGAGAGGGTTGTTTTCCGGGGGACCAGGGGCTGGGGGCTGAGTCAGGACCCCTTGATGCTGCCTGGGGTCTCTCTCCATCCCAGAACTCTGCAGCCAGCTAGGGACGCAGGCCTTGTCCCCTCAGAGAGTTCACCCTCACGAGGAGCTGGAAGCCAGACAGACTGGATCCCAGTTGCAGTTGTTCCCTCCCCAGAGCAGCCTCAGATGCCACCCCGAGTGGGATGCTCCCCAGCTCTGAGCTGAGGCTGCCCTCCCTGGAGTGTGGGGCAGGGTCCATGCACAGAGACGTGTTCGCCCCAACCCCACTCCCTCGCGCCCAGCACCAGCCAACTTCTGAGGCTTCCGTGAGGGGCGGGTGCAGCCCTCCCTCCTGGCCTTGACAGCAAGTGGCCACTGCTGCCTGGGGCCTGGGGCTGGGGTCACGCTGCCCGCCTGTGAGCACAGCTCAGCTGGGCACTGGGGCCCAGGGAGTTAGGCTGTTGCACAGGCCCCAGGCTCTGGGGGTGTCCTCTTGCCGGGCCCCCAGCCCACCTCTATGGGGGAGGGGCAGCCATGGGAGCTGGGCCTAGGGGGTGGGAGACCCCGGAATGAGAGAAGGGGCTCAGAGCCCGAGGCCTGGCACCCCTCCCCACCAGGAGTCCCCACACCCTGAAGAGGGGAGCTTGGGGGGCCTGCCACTCCCCTCCCCGCCCCAGGGAGGGCTCCCCAGACCCTTCACTGATGCTCGAGAGAGGCGATCGGGGTGCAGCCCTGCGCGGGTTCCTGGGCCAGGCTCACGAGAAGGTAGGGAGTGCCCTGCCCCCGCAGCCCCACCCTGGGGGCCACCCAGCTGAGACACCTGCCAGGCTACCCACCCCCTTGTGAACTACAAGGGCCTGGGGAGGCCTGCCATCCAGGGGGCTCTGGGCAGCTTGACCCTGAGGACCCCGTGTGTCCAGGGGTGGGACTGGCTGTTGGGAGAGGGTGACCCAGCAGCGCCGGCATTGCTAGCCTGTGTTGGGCTGGGAGACCCCGGGGGGCAGCTCCGTGCTCCCCCAACCTGTGGTGGGCAGGTCCCAGCTGAAAGGGTGGGACTTGCTGCCCTGCAGGCCCTCGGGGGCAGCTGCCCGCCCCAGGCTGAGCTCGCCGGGAGAGCCCAGGCCCTGTGGTCCTGGCTGTAGGACCAGTGAAGGGACGGGTGGCCCACTGGAGCTCCATGGGCCCCCGGGCCCAGGGCAGCTGGCAGCGCTGGTCAGGAGGCGGTGGGCTGAAGCCCCCTCCTCAGGGCCCTAGGCCCGGCCCTCCCACCTGGCCTCGCTGGCTCTTACCTCCGAGGCTCCCGCCTTGGCGCTCATCTTGGCTTCACAGATACAGGCCCTCAGCTTGCAGGCTATCACCGCAGCCACCTCCCACCTGTCTGCTCTCTGCAGCCTGCTGCTTCCCCTTCTGGCCACTTCCTCTTCGTCCTCCATCCTCCCTCTGCACCCTTGACAGACATCTGGAGCCGGGTGAGCCTGCTAGAGGGTGGGGCTGAGAACTTTCGCTGCCGGAGAAAATCCCTCCCCACCCCCCACCCCCAAGTCAGAAAGAGGCCTGTGCATCCGAGTTAGGCTTGGCGCAAACCATGAGGCGCTAGTGTTTCGCCTGCTAATACCGGACACTTAAGAGACGTGGGTTCGATCCCCAGGCTGGGAAGATCTCCTGGAGAAGGGAATGGGAACCCACTCCAGTATTCTTGCCTGGAGAATCCTATGGACAGAGGAGTCTGGCAGGCTACAACCCACGGGTTGCACAGACTTGGGCATGACTGAAGTGACTTAGCATGTACGCATGCATTGAGACTCAAAGAACCAGGTCTTGAGCAACATTGTTTATTTCTCCTTGATACTGGCAGCCTAGGGATGGTATTGGCTCTGCAGCCACTGGGAACCAGGCCCCTCCAACTCTCAGTCCCCAATCCCTAGGCTCGATAAAGGACAGAAATGGTCTGGACCTAACAGAAGCAGAAGATACTAAGAAGAGGTGGTAAAAATACACGGAAGAACTGTACAAAAAAGATCTTCACAACCCAGATAATCATGATGATGTGATCACTCATCTAGAGCCAGACATCCTGGAATGTGAAGTCAAGTGGGCCTTAGAAAGCATCACTACAAACAAAGCTAGTGGAGGAGATGGAATTCCAGTGGAGCTGTTTCAAATCCTGAAAGATGATGCTGTGAAAGTGCTGCACTCAATATGCCAGCAAATTTGGACAACTCAGCAGTGGCCACAGGACTGGAAAAGGTCAATGTTCACTCCAATTCCAAAGAAAGGCAATGCCAAAGAATGCTCAAACTACCGCACAATTGCACTCATCTCACATGCTAGTAAAGTAATGCTCAAAATTCTCCAAGCCAGCCTTCAGCAATATGTGAACCGTGAACTCCCTGATGTTCAAGCTGGTTTTAGAAAAGGCAGAGGAACCAGAGATCAAATTGTCAACATCCACTGGATCATGGAAAAAGCAAGAGAGTTCCAGAAAACCATCTATTTCTGCTTTATTGACTAAGCCGAAGCCTTTGACTGTGTGGATCACAATAAACTGTGGAAAATTCTGAAAGCGATGAGAATACCAGACCACCTGACCTGCCTCTTGAGAAATCTGTATGCAGGTCAGGAAGCAACAGTTA
>SJYG01000171.1:3687837-3704345 GCA_006410535.1 Litocranius walleri | reverse complement strand
GGCGGGGGCGGGGGTGGGGGCAGGGGCGCTGGGCTGGGCCCGCCCAGGGCCCTCCACCTGCCCCGGAGCCGGAGCCACAGGGGCCTTCCTGGGGAGGGCCGCCTCTGCGCTCAGGTCGCTGATGAAGAAAGAGGTAGGGGCTGGCTCCCCGGGGCCCCTCGGCGAGCGCCGGCCCCGCGTCCACGCCGGCCCTTCCTGCGGGCTCCTGCGTCTTTCCTCCTGGGGGCCCTGCCCACCATCTGAGCCGCTGGCGTCACTGAGGCTGTCAGGCTCCAGGTCCTCCTGGCCCAAGAGGAGGCCGGCCTGTTCGCCGCCCACCTCCGGGGGCCCGGGACCACTTCTCCTGGCCACTTCGGGGCTAGCGGGGCTGTCTGCCCTGTCGCTAGGCAGCTGCGGGAGCAGCCGCCGTGGCCGCACCGGCGGGATCCCCTCCAGCTCCGCGGCTCTGTGCCCAGGGCTGTCCTCTGCGGAGACAAGGGGGCCAGCTGGAGTGGACGCTGCCCACAGGCTCCCTGAGCACACAGGGAGCTAGCTCTCCTCTGGCGGCAATGCCGCCCACCCGTCCAGTCGGTGGCCTGAGGCCACCCTCTTGCCGCTGCAACGCTGGAGCCACTTACCTGAGAGGCCTGGGTCTGAGTAGCTGTCGGCCAGGCTGGCCCAGCGGGACACCCACTTCTGACCCCCAGGGGAGCCTGGTACTGGGAGGCCCTAGGAGGGGAAGGCAGAAGAGTGTGAGGCGGGGAGAGGCTGGAGCAACATGGGGAGGTCCAGAGGCAGTGGAGGGTGAAACATCCCAGCCCGACACCCGGCCCCCACAGCTTCCCCGTGCCTGCCCTCCATTCCCCCAGAGAAGCAGCTGGGAGGCCCCCTGTGGTCCCACCTGGCTCGCAGGACCCTTACCCAACCGCCCACATCTCAACCTGGCCCAGTGGCCCAGAGGTCAGCAGGTAGGCTCTGCTGTGTCCCTTAGACTCAGCCAAGCCCTGCCCCAGGGACACGTGCACCCAGGCACCCAACTTGACTCAGGGCCCCAGGCTTGGACCTCAGCCCTGGTGGGCACTGGAGCCTGGAGCCCGCAGCTTGGGCAGGACCAGGACCAGGGACCCCGTGCCCGGGACCTCAGCCAGCTGTGGCCCTCTCCCTGCCTAGTTCCTCCCCAGGCAGTGTCTGGGCTCAGCACCACACCTGCAGTTCCACCTGGGGGGTCACGCCAGCGGGCCGGGAGGCAAACTCCTGCAGCAGAGCCATTCGCTGGGCCACCCCGTCTCCAAGCTCCTCTGTGTCCCCTCTAATGACTGGGCGAAAGGCAGCCGAGGACGCTCTGGAGAGTTCAGGGGACTCGAGGACCCCAAAGACCTGCCAGGAGGGACAGGTGGGCTGCGGTCAGAGCCTGTGCCCAGGCCGGGCCCCCAGCCCCGCTGCCCGCGAGCCACCTGGTCAGTCGTCCCCAGGCCGGGCCCCCAGCCCCGCTGCCCACGCGCCATCTGGTCAGTCGTCCCCAGGCCAGGCCCCCAGCCCCGCTGCCCGCGAGCCACCTGGTCAGTAGCCCCCAGGCCGGGCCCCCAGCCCCGCTGCCCGCGCGCCACCTGATCAATCATCTTCCGGGCCTCCTCCACCTCCTGGTCCTGTGCTTCCGTCTCGATGGTATAGGTCCCCGCGTCGCTGAGGCTGTCGTCCTCCTCCTGCTTGCGGGCCTTTGTCACCTGGGGGTCGGTGGGCGGGGGCGGTGGAGGTGAGGGGGCTGCAGGGCTGGCCCCACGGGGTGTCAGGGGGGCAGGCAGCGTGGGGGGCGCTTTCTCGGGGCCCGGCCGGGCTGCCGGGGAGCTGTCCCGCAGACACTGGGCCGCAAAGTCCTGGGCCAAGCGGGAGCGACGCCCCACGCTGCCAAAGGGGCGGGCGGGGGCCCGGGCGGCTGGTGAGGGGCTGCCCAGCCGCTCCTCCGTCTTCTCCCTCTTGAGCGAGCCGGCCCGCTGCGGCCCCGAACTGCTGCCGGTCCCCCGGGCCAGGGCGGGGGCAGCCGGGCGGTCCCTGTCGGCTGGCCCAGGGCCGCGGCGTCGGTCGAGCCGGGGGTCCCCAGGGGGGGTGTGCGTGAAGGACTGGGACCGCTTCTTTCGGGGAGTGTCCTCATCAAAGAACTCGATGACGAAGGCCTGCTGGCTGTGCAGCAGCTCCTGGGGGTCCCGCTTGATCTGCCTCTGCAGCCGCGGCTGCTCCCCACCGGCCTCCGCTGGGACCCCAGGGGCCCCAGCCGCCTTGGCCAGGGGGTCCTCCGAGTCGCTCTGGGTGCCATCCTCGTGCTTGTGACCTGTGGAGGGGGACCCAACGGGTGGGAATGAGGGAAAGGCGCACAGGACCCCGGTGGTCCCAGAGGCGGAACACGGCGCCCCCACCCCCACCCCGGGGAGCCCTGTACACGCGGTCCAGAGGGGCAGCAAGAACAGGCGGGACAGCCCCGCATGGGCAGGCAACTCCCAGGACAGGCAGACGCATCGGGGGGGCCGAGGCCCAGTGGCCAGGGCAGGTGGCCGTGCGCTCACCCTTCAGGGTGCGCGTGTGCACTGGCAGGTCACTCTTGGTGCTGTGCCGGTCGTCACCAGGGCCGGCCCGGGGCAGCAGACTCGGGTCGTTCTGCACCAGCCAGTCAGCCACCTTGGTCTCAGCGGAGACCACCTCCACAGGCGTGGCCTCCTTGCCTGGGGGCCGCCGTTGGCGCAGGAACTTGGTGACGTGGTCCTTGATCTTCAGCTTGCCGGGGCTGCAGTCGTCAAACTCGATGGTAAAGCAGGCGTGGCTCTGCACAGGGGCCGCCCCGCCCCCGCCGGGCTCCGCATCCCTGGTGGGCGCCTCATGCACCGGCACCTCTGGAGGCCGAGGGGGGGGCGCCTCCTTGGTGGGGATCTCGAAGTAGCTGGGCTCCCGCCGGAAGGAGTAAATCTGAGGCTCCGAGGGGGCCCGGAAGCCGGCCGGTGTCCCCGTGAGATCGCCGTCCTGCTGAGCCAGGTCCTTGGGCCGCTCTGGGGCGGGAGGGACACGGGCTCAGGACCATAGGCAGCATTGTCAGCTTCGCTGCCCCCCACTGGCCCTCCCCAACGGCCGAGAAAGCACCCTGGGCCCAGGCCGCCCCCAGGGCTCACCCGGGCAGGGCTCGTCCTGGCGCCGGTCCTCAGGCAGGCTGCCCCCATCGTCCTCCCCCCACCAGGAGGGCTGCCCATACAGGGGGGTGCGGTAGGTGGCCGCCTCTGCAGAGGGAGAGAGTTTGACCCTGGGTCACACAGCCCCATCGCCGACAGGAGAGGAGACCTGCAGCTGGGGAAGATGCTGGGGTCTGTGGGGGGCCCTGGCATTGCCTCCCAGCTCGGACCTACAGTCACCCAGACCCTCGCCAGCCATGAACCATCCTGAGCCCCGTTTCTGCATCCGCAGTGGCGGTGAAAGCCCGTCCGCAGAGCGGCTATTCGGAGAGGCCCTCTGCCTGATGGGCCATCCATCAGGCCTGCCCAGGGCTGGCCTCTCTCCCAGGCCCCGCTCTAGTTCCGGCCACAGATGAGTGAGCCGGGAGCTGAGGGCCCCTGCAGTCTGACTAGGCCACATGGGTGATGGGTCACATGGTGGGCAGAGCAAGTGTTGACAGGGGTGAGTGGACAGGCATGCCTATGGGGGCACAGGAAGGCAGGCACACACGGGCGGGGTCGTCAGGGGTGGGGGTCAAAGGCCAGCTACTGACCAGGGCTCAGGGCCCGGGTGCTGCGCCCCGCCCCGCCTCGCCCCGCGGCACCGCCGTCCTACCTGGTCCTGGCCTCCGGTCCCCCCGCTCTGGCCTGGGGGTCGAGGCCTCGCAGTAGGGCACCTGTTCGGGCACAGCCTCAGCCCTCTTAGGCGGGGGGGTCTTGACGCTCACCTGCAGCTGGCTGGTGTACTTCTCGTGCTGTGGGAAGCAGCTGGGGTGAGGGGCGGGCCCGCTCCGCCCTGCCCCGCCCCGAGGTCAGCCCCGCCCCAGGCCACCCCCTCCCAGGACAGCCCCGCCTCGCCCGGCCCCACAGAGAAGGTCTCGCTCACGACCCCGCAACGGGCAGGCACCTAAGACCTGACCGGGCCACATAGCTCGATGCTGGGGGTCCACAAGCTTCCGGGAGGGAGTGGGCAGCAGCCATCGGAGGGGGACCACCGCCCACAGGCCCCTCGAGGGCCGGGTGGGGTCAACCCCCAAGAGCCGTGGATGGTGGAGAGCAGTGCCTGCTGGAGCCCGTGCGTGGGTGAACACACGTGCCGGGCTCACTGGGGCCCCTGCCCCTCACTGGGTGTGTGTGTGTGTGTGTGTGTGTGCGCGCCTGTGTACACAAGTGCCGGGCTCACTGGGGCCCCTGCCCCTCACTGGCCGTGTGTGTGTGTGTGTGTGTGTGCGTGTGTGTGTGTGCGCGCCTGTGTACACATGTGCCGGGCTCACTGGGGCCCCTGCCCCTCACTGGCCATGTGTGTGTGTGTGTGTGCGTGTTCGCGCGCCTGTGTACACACGTGCCGGGCTCACTGGGGCCCCTGCCCCTCACTGGCCGTGTGTGTGTGTGTGTGTGTGTGCGCGCGCGCCTGTGTACACATGTGCCGGGCTCACTGGGGCCCCTGCCCCTCACTGGCCGTGTGTGTGTGTGTGCGTGTGCGTGTGTACACACATGCAGGGCTCACTGGGGCCCCTGCCCCTCACTGGCCGTGTGTGTGTGTGTGTGTGTACGTATGTACACACGTGCCAGGTTCACTGGGGGCCCTGCCCCTCACTGGCCGTGTGTGTGTGTGTGTGTGTGTGTGTGTGTGTACACATGTGCCGGGCTCACTGGGGCCCCTGCCCCTCACTGTGTGTGTGTGTGTGTGTGTGTGTACGTATGTACACACGTGCCAGGTTCACTGGGGGCCCTGCCCCTCACTGGCTCTATTTGTGTGTGTGTGCGTGTGTATACATGTGCCGGGTTCACTGGGGACCCTGCCCCTCACTGGCTCTGTGTGCGTGTGTGTGTGTGTATACACACGTGCCGGGCTCACTGGCCCCCTGCCTCTCATTGGCTGTGTGTGTGTGTGTGTGTGTGTGTGTGTGTGTGTGCGTATGTACACACGTGCCGGGCTCACTGGTCCCCTGCCCATCACTGGTCATGGGCCTCTGGGCAGGCCATCCACTCTCTCTGCACTGCCCACAGTTGCTTTGGAAAATGGGAGTGAGCCTCCCCCCACTCTTGTCTTGGGGCTCCTGGGTGGGGCTGTGCACAAGCTCCCCTGAGTCCACTCCTTGACACCTGCACAGCTGAGCAAGGGGAAAGTGGGGGTTCCACCTGCTGTGACCCCCATACCCCAGCCCCAGCTGATGGAAGTGTGCCTGAGGGCGCCCCCACCCAGGACCTTCCCCAAGGCTGCCCCCTGCTGGCCTCTGGCTACCCCTCCCTGCCTGCCCACACCCAGGAGGAGGGTCCTCCAGGTGCCCCAGATGCCAGGAGGGTGGGTCCTCTTCCCGACCCCCGCTCCAGCTGGGCCCAGAAATCTCCTCTCAGGCTCCAGCCACGCCCTCCTCTGTGGCCACGTCACCCAGGGGGTGGCTATCTCCCCACTGGCCAGACCAGGCCATCCGGTGGAGCAGGCCAGACCAGGCTGACTCACAGCACTGCAGCCGGGCCAGGCAGCCAGGAGGCCTGGGGAACGAGCAGTGGGAAGGGGGAGCTGGGGACAGGCCCGGCCGCGCAGCGCTGACCCTTAGCGCCTCCTCTGGGACGCGGTGCTGCACACGCTCCAGAACATACATGTTGGGATGTGGCGGCACGTTAAGGATCACAGGGAGCAGCAAGGGCCAGCCGGGCCCGCGGACGGCACCCTCGGCTGCCAGCACAGTGGGCGAGGAGGGCACGCGGGCATGAGGGTGGGCACTGGCAGGCTCACCCCCACACACCCATCCTGTCCCGGGCACGTGTCCACACTGCAGGGGCTGCCTGAGGGTCGTGGTGGCCCCGGTCATAGCACCCACGTGCCCGCAGGGACCCCCCTCCTCCCCACGCACAGCCCAGGACCCCAGGGGCCCGGGAGGGCAGGCCACACGCGTGCCGCTCTGGCTCCCATCCCAGACCACCCTGGGAGGCCCCAGCCTCCCAAGGCTCCGCAGGTGGGGAGGGCTCAGTGGGAGCACCAAGGATGGGGGGGGGCGGGGGATAGGCTGCACTCCTGACACGCGTAAGGGTCGCCCCACCCCTACATTCTGAGCACAGAAGTCACTCCTGGGGTCCCCCAGCAACACCGGACCCTGGGTCCCAGGAAAGCTCATTCCTCAGGCCTGTGTGAGCGCACACCAGTGGGCTGGCGAGTGGAAAGAGGTGCCCATGGCCAGGCCGGAGCCCTGCCCCAGGTTCATCCTGCTGCCTCTAACCCCCTGGGGCCCTTGCTGGGACCAAGGGGCCTCCACCTGCTTGCAGGATAACAGGGCGACAGTGGCCGTGGGGACAGTGGGGGGCGGGGAGGAGGGTGAGTGACAGGGCACCCGTGGCCGTGGGGATGGAGGGGGCAGGAAGGAAGGTGAGGACCCGGAAGGATATCGTAGCCAAACCGGATGACGTCATTGAGCTTCAGCGTGACATATCTCTGGTCTGGGATGCGCACGTCATTCACGAACGTCTGCGGGGAGGCAACAGGGTGCTGAGCCAGGGCCCGTGGGGCCGTGAACCACCCAGCCCTCCTGTGCTGCTCGGGCCGGGCACTGACCTCCAGCACGGGCACACCAGCATCACACCCCAAAGGGACCACAGCACCGATGGCTGGAAGGGAGGCCAAGGCATGGGGTCCACCCAGCACCTCGGGACCCTGACGCAGCCCTCGAGCACAGAGCCGTGACGCCCTTGTGAAACAGACACAAGGCCCCTGCCAGCCCCAGCGCCCTAGGCCCTTGGGTGGCAGTCCCCAGACCTGCAGGGGGACTCTGGGCAAGGCTGGCCAGGTTGTGCAGCCCCCTTCGGGCAGGGATGGTTCATCTGACTGGAGGGCCGAGGGAGAAGGAGTCTCAGGGGACAAACTCCAGCAGTGACCGAGACCCTCGGCTGGGGGCACTCAGCAACTGGTGGAGGCAGGGTGGGCCTGAGCGTGCTGTGGGACCCCCAGCTCAGGGTGAGGGGGGCGGGGGCAGGGTCCTCCTTGGCTGGAGGGAGGCTGGTGGTTTGCTTTCTTACTGAAACAGCCTCCAGGGCAGGGAACCAAACACAGAAGGAACAAGACGCCCAGGCAGATGCCGAACCCTGCGGAGGGCCCCTCCTGTCCTCCCTGCCAGTCTCTGCCCACCCACTCACTTGCTCCTGCATCCAGGAACTTCCTGCTGGTCACCTCTCTGAACCTGCCACTCCCAACTCGCAAAAGAGCTCACATATGCCCCTACGACGGGACACCCAGCATCCATCCATCTTAGGAGCCCATTTTCCAGCCTGCAGGAGATCCCCAAACCTCCCCTGCTCTCCTGAGGGCCTGACTCCCCTCCTCCCAGAAGGCAGCCCCTCCTCCTAGGGGCCCTGCCCAGAGGGAGCCTTCCCAAGGAGGCCACCAGAGCAGGAGGTCCTGGAGGACGACAGCGGGGCAGGGCGCTGGGCCAAGACGAGGGGCGGGGCCAAGGTGAGGGGCGGGGCCAGGGCAGGTGGGGCCTGTGGGAAGGGGCGTGGCCAGCACAGAAGCCCCGCACTCACCCCGTTGAGGCTGCCCAGGTCCTTCACCCAGTGCTCGTCCCTGTCCTGGTCGTAGTTGATGACAGCATGCTGCTTGTCCACGCTGCGGGACTGGAGAGACACGGAGGCCCTCAGGTAGCCTCCCGGGAAGGGGTCCCAGGGGAAGTGACCCCACAGGTGGGCCCGTATCCACTCACCCCGACCAGATCACACCCCCACCAGGCCTCGGGCCTCGCAACACATACATCTCAGTCACGTCTCCACACCTCAGTGTGCGCCCCCCAGAAAGCCCAGGCATGCTGGACCCAGCCAGCCCGCCCAGCACCAAGGAGCCTCGGGTTTCTCCCGCCCCAGCCGGCCGCTCTGGGCCCTCCCTCTGTGACCAGCGGGCACCAGCTGGCCAGCGCCCACTGCCCTCCCTGCCACTGCTCCTGGGGCAGCGTGGGAAGGGCTGGACACCCTCGGATGCTCCGGGACAGGCTGTTCACTCCCAAGGGCGGGGGGCCGGGGGAGGACTGGAGCCCAAAGGGAGGATCAAAGGGACGGCTGGGGGGTCGGGGAGCCCCCACCCCACCCAGCCAGTCCCACAGCGCACAACTCTCGGAGTGGTGGACATGCACACGCAAGCGTGCACACTTCCGCTGGTGTGCACAGGGCTCGCACACCCTGAGTGTGTATCCGGCTGCCCAGGTGCCCCATGAGCGTGTGCACACGGTGCTGCCGCCCTGGCCACCAGCTCACCAGGGCCCCGCCCAGCTCCCTCACACGGTCAAGCTGCAGTCCCTCCCCTCCGGGCGACAGAGGCAGGGACGAGGTCAGAGGGTCACGTTCTGCTCCATCAGGAAGCGCCTGCACAGCCACCCTGCCCAGCCAAGCGGCTAGGGGTCTCAGCACAGCATCACCACCCGCCCCGCAGACACACCTCAGTGCCGAGTCCCCTCGGGTCCAGGGGCAGCTGCATCCCTCCTTGCACCAGGTGAGCCCTGGCCGAGGTCCAGCCCCAGGTGAGGCCGGCAGGACCAGCCGCCAAGGGGTGCTGCCGCTCAGCCCTCCAGGAGTGCCCACGAGACCCCCACATCCAGAGCACACCTGTAGGGCCCACGGGACCCACGTGCTCCCTGCCACCCAGGCCCTGGGGAGGGTGGCCCAGCACCTGAGCCTCCGCGTCACCACCCTCCCGGCTCCTCAGGTCACACAGGTGAGGGCCCAGAGCCCTCCCCCACCAGCGGCCACCACGGGGAGCCACTTCTCTGAGGCTCTGCCCACCCAGCCCCTCCAGCATCATCCAGAAACGACCAGTTTCCAGGAGCGGCTCCAGCACCCGCCCCCAGGACGGGAGCTCCCAGGGCCGGGCCTCCTCCCTACCCGGAGACCAGAGCACACGAGGGAGAGGCGGACGTGGGCTCTGGCCCAGCCCTGCCTGCACCCAAGGTCACACAGCTTGGCAGAGGCGCCAGGGCAGGACCTGGAAAGGAGACTACAGCGGGCGGGCTCGCGGGGGCCACAGCCCTGGGCCTGTCCTGGATGCCGAGGCCGGCGCTGGCCAGTCAGGGCATGGCGACACTGCTGCGTGACGGCCCCCGACTGGGTTGCTGGGCCCCCAGCTCATCCTGCCACAGACCCTCGGGCTGCTGGAGGGAGTGGCGGTGCAGGGGTTTCAAGGGCGGCGCAGTTCATGGGGCCAGCCAGGGCCTCATGCCACAGCGCCCCAGCCCCCACCTGGGGGCTTCCCAGGGAGGACCACCGAGATTCGCCGGGCTCACACGGACGGCGCTGGCGCAGGAGGCTCTGGCTCCCCAAGTAACGAGTCTCAGGTAAGCCGAGTCTGACCTTGAGACCTACTGCCCCGCACCCCAGGCCTGGTCTCTGCCCCGGCCCTAAATTTCTCAGCCAGAGTTGGCACCCGCAGCTAGACAGCTCCTGGGCACCCTGGCCACGGCCTGTGCCCAGACACAGGCACCAGCTCCCCCACTGGACTCCCCGCTGGGCCCCAAGGTAGCCCCTGCCACGGCCCGGCCTGGTGGGGGCAGAGACCGGGGCGGGCACACGAGGGATCCCGCCCCCTCCTCCAAGTGGCTTAGACGAAGCAGCAGCTTCCTGGGCCTGGGCGGTGTGCTCGGCCGCCTGCCTTTTCCCAGGCAGGTCACTGCCCCCGTGGGAGGGCCCATGGGTTGGGCACTCCTTGGAGTCCAGAGGGCAGCCGGGAGGACCGGGGCTCACCTCCTCCCATGCCCTCTCCATGCCAGCCAGCTGCCCAACACCTGATGCCACTGGGGCTGGACTGTGCCCTCCAGCTGGCCGGGCGTCAGGCCTCGCAGCACCATGGGCCTGGGGAGAGGCTGCACACTGGGGCGTGATGGGACCTGGGCGGGGGAGGGCTGCGCCCGCCTGAGGCCCAAGGGGTGAGCAGCAGGAAGGTACCCTGCCCCCAGGCTCGGCCGCCACCTGTGCTGAGGTGTGGCCCCTAGAGGGGCTTCTAGACCCGCCTTTCTGACCTGAACACCTCTCCTCCTTCTCTGAGCCTCAGACTCCCACCTTCTGGACCCTCCCCCGGCTGCCTTCCGGGTGGGTCAAGCCCAGCCTGGCCAAACCCAACTTCTCTTCGCCCACCTGGCCCCTCAGTCTCCCTCGGGAGGGCGGCCAACCAAGGCCCCCAGCTGCTCCGGCCACACGCCCAGGCCCCTGCCTTCCCGGTCAGCACCCCAGTCAGCCCACCCCTGTCCATCCCCACAGCCCCCCACCTGGCCTTGACCTTGACCCTTCCATTGAACTTTCCAGGGCTCCCCGGAAGCCACAGCCCTCCCTGATGTTCCCCTCCCCACTGTGCCCCTACCAGCCTGCTAGCCAGACCGCTGTGCAGACTCTGGAGGTGACCTGCCCGCTCTGCGCCTGGGTCCTCTGCCCAGGACCACCCCCTCCCTCGGTCTACCTTCCTTCTCCTGGCAAGATGGCCCGCCCTGCCCACCTCCTGGCTCCTGGGACTTGGCACAGCCCCCCTCATATGCACCCAGAGCCTGGGCTGCCCCTTCCAGTTCCCAGGCCCCCTCCACTCAAGGCACAACCCCGGCCACAGCCCCTCCCCAGACTGCAGGGACCCCCCCAGGACCCCTTAGGCCCAGGCAGGGAGGGGCCCCACATCCAGAACCCCTCCCTCTCTGGACTGAAGGCCCATGCCAGAGGCAACCCCACCCCACCAAGGCCAGCTCAGAGGCTGGAGGCCCACCCAGGAGGCGGGGAGGGGGCCTGGGCCTTCAGACTTAAGAGGACCCAAAGCAGGGGGCGTGGCAAGTGGAGCAGGTGGGTCACAGACCTGCGAAATAGACTAGAGAAGTTCCAGACACTCAGACCTTTGGGAGAGGACCTAATTGTACTCCCTTTAAAACGGAGTAAAGACAGGCTTCCAAAATTCAGGCCTGACGCCCTCCATGGGTGGAAGCCCTGCCCGGAACCCAGCAGTGGCCAAAACCCTGGGCTCTGGGCACACCCTCCTGCCAGCTCACACCCAGCACCACCCAGCTGGGCCACAGCGCCCATGGCCTGCCTGTGTGGGATGTGTGTGCAGGGGCTCCCGAGCCAGGCCTCTGGGTAAGGACAGGAGCGGACGGAGCCTGGCTGACACCCTCCCAAGGGGCGAACGGGCGGGAGTGGAGAGGACCTCTCGCCACAGACACACACAGGTGCTCTCTCACACACAGACAGGGCCTACATGCACGTGTGCGTGCACACGTGCATGGGTGCACCTACACGTCCGTGCATGTGTACACGTGTGTGCACACGTAATGACACACGCCCTGCACCAGAGCCCGGGCCACGGGCACAGGAGCCGCAGCAGGAGGCCTGGGCCTGGGTCCCCACTCTCATCCCTGCTCAGGCCCGGGGGAGCCAGGCTCAGCTCGGGAGCCATGCCCTGAGGTGTGTGGGGGGCCGGTTGGAGAGTCTGGGGTCACCGAGGCCAGGCAGGCAGCGCCGCCCCCAGGACACAGCAACCCCGCCCGGGCCCCTACCTGGATGGCAGCACAGCCTCGGGGCAGTCCCCTGCTCCCCAGCCTTCCCCTCATTGCACAGCCTCCTATGTCCCCCGAGAGGACCCCTCCATCTCCAGCAGCACCCCCAGGCTCCTCCTCCTCGGCTCTCAGCATGTCACAACCCCTGTCCCAACCCCAGTGCCCCCTTCTGTCTGTCTCCTGGGGGGTCATCTGGCTCATCCCACGAGTCTGTGGCCGGCCCAGCCCTACCATGGGGACCCCAGGCTCCAGCGTGGGGTCCGTGACCATCACGAATGTGGGAATGGACGCAGAGGGCAGGCCTGGGCGCTCCAGGAACTCGCAGCTGGAAGAGGGTGAGGATGGGACGGGAGAGGGCAGCTGAGAGGAGGGGCTGGGACAGGCACGGGGCTGCCAGAGAGCTGGGCAGGTGGGGACAGGCGGGGCCCCACGGAGGCCGGGGGTCGAGGGTGGGAGCGGCACTCAGGGACGCCCGAGGCGCAAGGTGGGGAGAGGGAAGGTCGGAGTTCGCCCTGGACACCGGGCGGGTCGGAGGACAAGGGGTCTGTTCAGCAGCAGCAGGCCAGGGCTGCCTCTCAGACGCCCAGAGCTGGGGACACGGGGGCCTGGGGACAGGGCAGCGAGTCACCGTGTGCGTCACGTGAGCGGAGACGGGGGCCGAGGCTGTGGGTGTGGACAGGGCCTCCAGGGAGAGGCCTCGTGCGCCCAGAGCCCAGGCTGAGCGGGAGCCACGGGGGCCGCCAGGGGGTGTGGGAGACTGAGGTCAGGCAGGGGTGTGGCGGTGAGGAACTCCCTAGCAGGGGCTCCGGGCTTGTGGGTGAAGGGGGCCGGCAGGACCGCACAGCCCAGGAGACAAGGGCGTGGGGCGTCCTGAGCGAGCGGCCAGTGGGTGGAGCGGGCGGTGTTCCCACTTCACTCTCCAGCTGCACGACCACCTGGAGCCTCAGTTTCCTTGTGTGATGGAGTCATGGCCACAGCGCCCAGGACAGCCAAGGGCAGAAACGAGGGTGCTCCCAGGCCAGGAGCTGGCCCAGCATGAAGCTGGCCTGGCCCTCCAGCCTGCTCAGGGCTCCACTACTCACTGGCCCAGAAACTAGGAGTCAGACCCCAGACTTGGTCTGAGTACCCTGCCCCCCACTGCACCAGGAGCGTCTCCAACGCTGGGGAAAAGAAGCAGGTGCAGTGAGGGCCAGGCAGGGGGAGGAGTGAGCGCACCGGCCCCAGCACCCCCAGGCCCCTGCAGGGCCCCTCCCAGAGGCCCTCCTGGCCACCCTGGGGGGGCCACACATTCGGTCACAGCAGGGAACATACAACCCCCTGCCAGGGATCAGGGCCAAAGGCAGAGACCCCTTCAGATCTCTCACCAACTGAAAGACAACAGGGGTCTTGTCACATGGCACCACCAGGGAGCCCCCAGCCACATCCAGGCCTCACGTCAGCCACCTCAGAGGCATGGCCTCTGCTTGTTTCACATGGGCCTGAGAAACAGTCTTTCCATTTTCCACAGTCAAAGCAAAAAGACTCTTCCAGGACAGGTGAAGATAATATGAAATTGACATTTCAGCATTCACAGACAAAGTCTGACTGGCGCCCGCTGGACTGAGCACAGTGCTTCATGACATCAGCAAAGACGAGGGCAGCGATGGAGGCATGTGACCTGCAAGGCCTCAGCCTTGTCCCCAGCCCTTTACAGAAGACACTTGCCCAGGCCTGCACAGAACCTGCCAAAGGCAACTTCCAAAGGCAAGATGCAAAGAGAAAAAGGGAGAGGCTACTCTAGACCAGAGATACTGAAAAGACCAAACAAGCAAAGGCAGCAAGTCAGGGTCCTGCTGGGTCTGGAGGCGGGCAAATCGTTAGAGAAGCCAGGCTGTCTGGACATGCACAGGCCTCGCACATGCTGCCCAAGTGGACATGCTCTTGGCTGGGATCCTCGGCTGCGGCCCAAAGCCTGATGCATCCTGGAGAGTGCAGAGGCAGCAGCCGGGCCTCACCTGGCCCTGAGTGGGCCCCTGGTTGGACCAGGCAGTGCAGCCCACCGAGGACACCTCCTGAGAGCCCCACGGTGGGACCTGTGGAGCTTGGCGGCCCTGGGGACAGGGGCCCAGGCCCCATGCCGGGGAGGGCTCGGGGCTGCAGGGAGCCCGACTCGATGACAACCATTAGGGTAGGGGAACCCTGTAGACCCTACAGGATCAGGTCTCCGGCCCCCCGCCCTGCCCTCCCTGATCCTAGGAGCCAGACTCAGGAGCCAAGGTCAGTGCAACGCAAACTGGGGTCAGACAGAAATTCCTGATTGCCGAGTGCCTGGCAGCCTGGCACTTAGTGCCCTGCCAGCCTCTCCAGCCACGCTCCCCCTGGGGGCACTGGGCTTCCCCTGGTCAGAGCCAGCCCTGTAGCCCCTGATTCCCAGCCCAGCTGGGGCCCCTGGGCAACAAGGATGTGCTCACATCCGCTCTCAGGTGCCTTCCAAAGGTGGGCTTGATGCCTCCTGAGTCCGACGGCATCAGGACCTCCCATCAGAAGAGGCCCGGGCCCCTCGCCCTTGAGCCCACCCAAGACCCACGGGACCACTGTGGGTCCAGAGCCCATGCGGAGGCCCAGGCCTCCTCCCCGGGCACCCCCCCGCCCCAGTCGGCGCAGGTGCCCCACTCACCTGCAGCATGAGCTCGCACTCGTCTCGCCCCACGAAGATGAGCTCTCGCGGGAGGCGGTGGCGGGTGCCGCTGCTGCTCACCAGGAACCATGAGGTCACGCTCATCTTGGCGCTCATGAGGCCCGTCCAGCCCTGGGGGTGGGAGGAGTCATCAGAGAGGGCCCCCCTGCCTAGGCCCCGGCCCTGGCCACCCTGAAGGCCCACACAGAGCCTGCCCTACTGGGCCTCAAGCACCTTCACGGTGCCACCACTAAGGCTGCTTTCAGAAAGGCTGGGCTCCAGGTCAGCCCCTCCCGGACTGTGCCTGTCCTCCATGGACGCCCTCCCAGGCTAAGGTCCCCCCTTATGCTCTGGGCCCATGTGTACCCTCTTCTCTGTCTGGGTGCCAGAGCCCGGGAGGGAGGTGGTGCTGTGGTGCCCGAGGTCCTGGTGGCAGATGTGGTCGGGACAAGGGGTGGGACCCCTGCCTGTTGCCCAGAGACGTATCACCACCAGCACAAGTTCACAGACACATCCATGCCACACACGCGTGCACACAGCTTCCAAACACACTCGGAGCACCGCCCACAAGCTCCCGAGTCATGCTCCTGGAGCGGGCGTGCGCACACACAGGCACCATCCCGGGCTCTAGGAGCCGCACACTGTCCCCGCATTGTGGGGCTTCCTTCCAGCCGGTCGGCAGGCGCCAAGGAGGGGAGCAGCTTGTGCAAAGGTCCCAGCGACACAGAGAAACAAGGGCACTGGCAGCGCTGCGGGGGGAGGGGGTTGTCCATCCAAGGCCGGGGGTGGAGAAGTGGGCACCCGAGCCCCTGGGGCTGGGCTCCAGACAGAGGGACAGGCCAGGGCCCAGATGCTGGGTCATGCGTGCCTGAGAGTCCAGTGGCTGGCCCAGGAGTGGAGCAGACGCCCTGGAGGGCCCAGGACTTGCTGTCAGCCTGGGTGCTCAGTCCAGGATGAAATGCAGCAGGCCTGTTCCAAAGTCAGGGAGGAGCTCAGGAAAGGAAGAGCAGACGGCTACCCCCAGCTCAGGGTCTGACCACATGCCCCGCACCTGCGAGGCCAGCCCTGGAGGCCCCAGGTCCCTGACCTGACTCCCTGTGTGCAGCAGGGACTGGGTGAGAGGTGAGACACTAACCAGGAAGAGAGAGGAAGGTGCTGGCACCCTGGGGGAGCACCCCCAGGCCTCCTCCCTGCAACGCCCACACCCAGAGCTCTGCCTGAGGCTCCTAAGAGCCCGGTCTCAACATCAGGCCCCACCCATCGGTGAAGGTCCAAGTGAGGGTGTAATCCATGGCATACCCCATACCCCGTGCCATCTCTGGCGAGCACATGGGAAGACACACAAAATCCACCCAGAAGACGGCCCCAGCCTGCCAGAGCGGCCTCATCCTGGGACCCCCGCCCTTCCTCAAGGTCCAGCCAGAGGGGCCGACGCTGGAGGCCAGGGGTTGGGGACCTCCAAGCCGCTGCAGCCCTGGGAGGGCTCTCTCTGGGCTCTCTCCAGGGGCGTGCCCGCCCCATCTGGGCGCCTCCCAGCCCCCACCCCACCCAGCGCCCGCCCTGTGCCGCCACCTGACACTAGGTCCCCGTCAGCAGCTGGGAACGGAGACCCCACCCAGAGAAGGCCGCAGCCTCTGCGGGCAAAGGAAGGCCAGACCCCAGAGCCGCTGATGCGGCTGCGGCCGAGCCAGGCCGCCCCTGCCACTGCCAGCCCATCCCAAAAAGGCCCAGGCCTGGAGCGGTGGACGCTCCCCAGCAGCCTGCGGCCGGTTCGGAGCTGGGCTGGCCGTCGTTGCTAGGAGGGAGAATAATAAACACCCCAAACTTGTCCCCTCGGCCGCTCAGCCAGAAGGGCCACCCGCCCAGGGGTGCGGGGAGGAGGAGTCGCCCGGGGCAAGGGCTGGGAGCGGCGGCGGCGGCGGGCGGCTGGAAGGGGCAGACGAAACCGAGGCCGGGGCCGGGCCAGGAGAGGAGGCAGGGACGGCAGAGAAGCGGCGGCGACGGCGGGGAAGGGAAATGAGGAGACAGGGAGGAGGAGGAGGAAGATGGAGGGAGGGACCGCGGAGAGGAGGCCAGGCCGGGAGGCGGCCGGAGGGAGCGCCGGGCCCGGGTCGGGGGAGGGTGGGGGGGAGGGGGCGGCGCCGGCTCTGAGTCAGCGCCCGCCGCCGACGGCCGGGGCCC
>SJYG01000171.1:3657842-3686726 GCA_006410535.1 Litocranius walleri | reverse complement strand
GCCCCGCGCCCGCGCCCGCGCCGCCTCCGCCTCCCGGGCCGGCCGCCTCTCCCCCGGCCCCCGTGGGCTCCCAGACCCCTCCCCTCCAGCTCTGCGCCCCGCCTCGCCTTAAGGACCCGCCCCTGCGTGCCGGGCGCAGCCCGGTGCCCGCAGCCTCCCCGCGTCCTGGCTCCGAGCCCGCGCCCGGTTAACGCTTAACCCAGCTCCGGGAGCCCGAAGCTCCAGCTGCACCCCCGGCCTCTCACCTTCGGCCCCGCCCGCCCCAGTGAGGGCTGGAGGGCGAAGCAGGCGGCGGGGGGCGGAGAGCCCCAGGGCGCGCCCCGCCCCCGCGAGCCCCCCGCGCCCGACCCAGGCGTCCTCTCGGAGGGCCGGGGGCGGGGGCCGGCCGGTCGCGGGGACCTCCTCCGTACCCCCCGGGGCGGGGCGCGGGGTCCGGAAGAGAGTGCCCCCGGGCGGCTCGCCCCGCGCTGGGCGCTACCACAGAGGTGTCCGGTGTCCCGGGAGCTCCGGGCGGAGAGGGATTAACGGCGGGGGCTGACGCCGCGGAGGGGTTCGGCCCGTAGGCGTTCTCGCCTTCACGGTCAGGGCAGGCCTGGGCCGAGGGAGCAGGTGCGAGGCCAGAGCGAGGGAAGCCCTGAGAGCTGGGCTTCAGGGCCTGGGCTGCCGGAGCCACGGAGGGTTCACGGGCGCGACCGGGGCCCCCTGCTTGGCACCCGGAGCTCCGGGGCCCGCCCCGTCCCGTCCAGCCGCACGGTCTCTGGCCCCGGACTGAGCCAGGCCCTGACCTGTCCCTACGGTACAGAAGGGAGCGCCACGGCAGCTCTGGGGGAAACGCACCTGCAGAGGGAAGGGCGAGGAGGGTCCCAGTAGTACCCCCGGCGGTGGGCCGCGCCACCTGTGCCCGGCTCAGCGGAAGAAGGGAGCTCGCACTGCGAGGGGACTTGAGGGGTCCAAGGGGGCAGGGGAAGGAACTGTGGCCAGGTGATCGAGGAGCTTGGGCTTCATCCCAAGGACAGAGTGGCGCCGAGGGAGCGCTTGAAGCTGGCTGGGACCTGATCAGATGAGGGTTTCCGAGAGCGTGTTTGAGAGAACAAGAGTGGAGGTCGGGGAGCGGGAAGCGGTCAAGCGTCCAGTCCCAGCCCTGGAAGAGAAAAGGTGGGGCAGAGGACTGGGCTGGGTGTTCCGGGTTTGCCCCCAGACCCTCCTTCCTCCCCTCTCCCCGCCCTGGGCTCTGGGACGGCATCGGTGACCCCATCCCCCACTCTCCCCTGGCTTCCGGTGAGTTTGGACTCCAGCCCAGAAGTTGGAGAATTTCCCCAGTTTCCTCCTGGCTGGGCACACACACTTGTCTTCTCTCTGAGGCCCCAGGACCTGCCGAGGCCCTTTCTACCCTCTTAGGGCTTTGGGAAAGGTCAGTTGTTTTTATTCCAATCCCAAAGAAAGGCAATGCCAAACAATGCTCAAACTACCCACAACTGCACTCATCTCACAGGCTAGCAAAGTAATGCTCAAAATTCGCCAAGCCAGGCAGGCTTCACCAGTACACGAACTGTGCACTTCCAGAAGTTCAAGCTGGACTCAGAAAAGGCAGAGGAGCCGGGAGATCAAATTGCCAACATCCGTTGGATCATCAAAAAGGCAAGAGAGTTCCAGAAAAACATCTACTTCTGCTTTATTGACTATGCCAAAGCCTTCAACTGTGTGGCTCACAACAAACTGTGGAAAATTCTGAAAGAGATGGGAATACCAGACCATCTGACCTGCCGCCTAAGAAATCTCAGGAGGTATGCAGGTCAGGAAGCAACAGTTAGAACTGGACATGGAACAACAGACTGATTCCAAATCAGGAAAGGAGTATATCAAGGCTGTATATTGTCACCCTGCTTATTTAACTTATATGCAGAGTACATCATGAGAAACGCTGGGCTGCATGAAGCACAAGCTGGGATCAAGATTGCCGGGAGAAATATCAATAACCTCAGATTTGCAGAGGACACCACCCTAATGGCAGAAAGTGAAGAAGAACTAAAGAGCCTCTTGATGACAGTGAAACAGGAGAGTGAAAAAGTGGCTGGAAATGTTAAAACTTAATATTCAAAAAACCAAGATAAGATCACAGCATCTGGTCCCATCACTTCATGGCAAATAGATGGGAAAACAATGGAAACAGTGACAGACTTTATTTAGGGGGGCTCCAAAATCACTGCAGATGGTGACTGCAGCCATGAAATTCAAAGACGCTTGCTCCTTGGAAGAAAAGCTATGACCAACCTAGAGATCATATTAAAAAGCAGACATTGCTTTGCTAACAAAGGTCCATATAGTCAAAGCTATGGTTTTTCCAGTAGTCATGTATGGACGTGAGAGTTGGAGCATAAAGAAGGCTGCTGCTGCTAAGTCGCTTCAGTCGTGTCCGACTCTGTGTGACCCCACAGACGGCAGCCCACCAGGCTCCCCCATCCCTGGGATTCTCAAGGCAAGAACACTGGAGTGGGTTGCCATTTCCTTCTCCAATAAAGAAGAACTGATGCTTTTGAACTGTGGTGTTGCAGAAGACACTTGAGAGTCCCTTGGACTGCAAGGAGATCTAACCAGTCAATCCTAAGGGAAATCAGTCCTCAATATTTATTGGAAGGACTGATGCTGAAGCTCCAAATTTTGGCCACCCAATGTGAAGAGCTGACTCTTTAGAAAAGACCCTGATGCTGGGGAAGATTGAAGGCAGGAGGAAAAGGGAACGAGAGAGGATGAGATGGTTGGATGGTATCACCAACTCGAGGGACATGAGTTTGAGCAAGCCCTGGGAGTTGGTGATGGACAGGGAAGCCTGGCGTGCTGCAGTCCATGGGGTTGCAAAATGTCAGACAGGACTGAGCGACTGAACTGAACTGAGGTCTCTGGTACCAGCCCCTGCCTGGGTCTTCCTCACCCTGTTGGGTTCACCTCCCCCTTCCCCGCACCTTGGTGAGTGGACCTTTATAGAAGTCCTTTTCTCTCTTTGCATCTTTCTCTGGCCAGAATGCTGATTTCCTCTAAGGGGAGGAAGAGAGGGGGCAAAGAGGATGCCCAGTGGTCTCCTGGACTGCCTGCTGTCGCTGGACCCAGGTGAACAGGCCAGGAGAGCATGTGTGCAGGGGTCAGCTGCTGAGTTTGATGTGGAATGGTGGAGAGACCTAAGGACACTCACGGGAGCTGTCCAGGAGCATTTGCGATTCGGGACAGAACTGGGCATCTGGAGGCATGCTAAGTGTGGGCAGTGCCTGGGGCCATAGGCGAGGGTGGGAAACAAGTGGACTAGCGGGAACGCTGCAGTGGAGAGGAAGCCCAAGGAGGGCGAGGCGACAGTCCCCCGGGGAGGCCTATTGCGGGATGCAACCTTAGCAGCTCAGGACTTTCCTTTTCTAATAATTATGTGAACCAATCTTGAAGTCCATGAGAAAAATAAAGATACAAGAATAATTAGCCCGAAAGGGCTTGAATAGACATGTCTCCAAAGATACCTAAATGGCCAACAAGCACATAGAAAGATGCTCAATACCATTAGGCATTCAGTTCAGTTCAGTTCAGTTCAGCCACTCAGTTGTGTCCAGCTCTTTGTGACCCCATGAACTACGCCAGGCCTCCCTGTCCAGCACCAGCTCCCAGAGTCCACCCAAACCCATGTCCACTGAGTCGATGATGCCATCCAGCCATCTCATCCTGTCATCTGCATCTCCTCCTGCTGCCCTCAATCTTTCCTGGCATTAGGGTCTTTTCAAATGAGTCAACTCTTCGCATGAGGTGGCCAAAGTACTGGAGTTTCAGCTTTACCATCATTCCTTCCAAAGAACACCCAGGGCTGATCTCCTTTAGAATGGACTGGTTGGATCTCCTTGCAGTCCAAGGGACTCTCAAGAGGCTCCTCCAACACCACAGTTCAAAAGCATCAATTCTTCGGTGCTCAGCCTTCTTCACAGTCCAACTCTCACATCCATACATGACCACAGGAAAAACCATAGCCTTGACTAGATGGACCTTTGTTGGCAAAGTAATGTCTCTGATTTTCAATATGCTATCTAGGTTGGTCATAACTTTCCTTCCAAGGAGTAAATGTCTTTTAATTTCATGGCTGCAGAATTAAGCCAGTCACAAAAAGCAAACTTTTTATGATTCCACTTCTATGAGGTCCCTAGAGTAATCATATTCTTCAAGACAGAAAGTAGAATGGTGATTGCTGGGTGGGGGCAGGGTAGGATGAGGAGTGAGTGTTTAATGGGGACAGTTTCAGATTCAGGAAGGAAGGTGAAAAAGTTCAGAAAGTGGATGGTGACGATGGTCGCACAACGACGCGGGTGCACTTAATGCCCCTGAACTGTGTCCTTAAAAATGGTTACAATGGCAAAAAAAAAAAAAAATTTTATAATAAATTTCATGTTTTTTAATGTGTTTTACCACAACTTGTAAAAAAAAAAAAAAAAGACTTCCCAAAACAATAGCCTATAAAATTCTAAAAAAAAAAAGACTCGTGTCCTGCCAGAGGGTAGAACCTGTCACAGAACCGACCAGAACATACTGTCACAGATGGTTGACTAGACACACAGGTCAGAGGTCTGATTTAGCATTCGATCGGGTGCTCGGTCACTCAGTTGTGCCCGTCGTTTTGCTGCCTATTGGACTGCAGCCCACCAGGCTCCTCTGTCCATGGGATTTCCCAGGCAAGAATGCTGGAGTGGGTGCCATTTCCTTCTCTAGGGGACCTTCCCGATCCAGGGGTCGAACCTGAGTCTCCTGTGTCTCCTGCATTGCAGGCGGGTTCTTCACCCGCTGAACCATCCGGGAAAACCCAACATATGATTATTTGGCATTTGAAGTCTGCGAAGAAAAGAGTCTTCTTTAATAAAGAGTGCTGGGACAACGGACAGGGCATCAGAAAGAAATGAGACATTGGACTCCTGTCTCACTCCAAAATAAATTCTGCACGGACCAGAAAGACAAATACCAAAAACACACCCGCAAAACATTTGAAGAAGACAAAGGAGACATTTAACAGTCTCATGATGAGGAAGACTTGGCCCAGCACGACAAAATGGAAGTCTTAAATTTTTTTTTGATAAATTTAAATTAGAAAGCTTTACATAGATATAATCTTCTAAGTCAAAGGATATGACACATACTGGGAAAAGGTTGTTGCTAACTCATATCCCAAACAGGGGTGGGCTCCCCAGCAGAGGGTCCAGTGCGTGTCTTGCTGGTAAGTTGGGCAAGCAGCCCTGATGCATGCCAGAGGATACCCATGTGGCTGCTGGCTGCAAGATGCTTAACTTCACCCAGAATCAGAGAATTGCAAGCCTATATGATCTTCAAACACTGGAGGCTTTGAAGTGGGACAGGACAGGCATGGTGGGGAGATGAACCCTCCACTAGTCTGAGGTTGGAGGCGGGGAGACAGCTCCCCTCACCTAACAAAAGCCCACGGAGCAGCCAGTCCATCTGCTTCCCAGGACCTGCCCTGAAGAGATGCTCACGCGCGTGCACCTGCCCTGCAGTGATGCTCACACGCGCACACAGCCGTCGCTGCCTTGCATCTGAAGCAGGGCTAGAAGCAGCTTGGCCTCAGTCCATCCAAGGGCACCAGTGAGGGGGCAGCCGTGGGCACGTGCAGCGGCTCCTGGGCAAGCGCTGAGCCAGCTCCTCACCATCCACAGCGAACCCACAGCCCTCTCGTCCCTCTACACTGTCCAGTCACTGGGTACCCACCATTTGCCCTGGGTTCTGCCTGAATTTTTTAAACCAGGAAGCGGTATTAACAATGACAAGATGTGCTGCTTTCCCTAAGATAGTGAATGGCTCATCGGAAAAGAATCTGCCTGCAATGCAGAAGGCGCAGGAGACCTGGGTTTGATCCCTGAGGCAGGAAGACGCCTTGGAGGAGGACATGGCACCCACTCAGTACTCTTGCCTGAAGAGTCCTTCGGACAGAGGAGCCTGGCAGGCGGGCTACAGTCTGCGGGGTCGGGGTTGTAAAGAGTTGGACATGATAGTCAGGAGAGGGTGGGTCCCTGCAGAATGTGGCAGGCCAGTACACCCAATGGACCCCTGGCTCCAGGCCCAGGTAGGGTCTGAGGTGGTCCCGGGGGCCTGAGGCGGAGCCTGCAGACACCCCTGGGGGTGGGCGTGGGTCCTGGGGCTGCAGAGGAGAGATAAACGCTGGGACAGAGGCCTCCCTGCCCTTCCTGGCCCTGGGGGCCTGCTGCCCTCTGAAGCCTAGACTTGCAGCGTAGGGCGGGGCTGGGCCTAGAGCCACCCTCCGGTCAGGGCCCCTCCTGAGCCCCACACCCTGCTCCCCGAGCTGTAGGCCCGGGGTCTCTGGCAGAACTCATACAACCTGAGGTTCTGCCTTGTCCTTGGGGGTTGGGGAATGGCGACCTTTGCATTTGGACGTTCCACGTGGCCGCTGGTTTCACAGGTATTTGCCATGAAATGAGAAAGAAGCCTCAGGACTGCAGTAACTCCTGACCCAGAAGTGAAGCCCCAGCCCCAGGCCACTTCTGGTAGTCTGTCCGGCCTTGCTGCCTCAGTCCGGAGCCAAAGGTCAGCTGCAGCCAGGAACCGGGCCTTCCCAAGGGGCCGGCGTCCCCTTCTGTGTTCCCTGCCTGTCTGCCCAGGCCTATGTGGACCTGCCTTGCCCAAGGCCAACAGGGAGGGCTCACAGGCCTGGACACCGGCTGAGAGCGGGCAGGGCAGCTGGGTCAGAGGCAGGGAGGCCCTTGGCCTTTCTCCCAGGTCTGCTGGCCCCTTGTCTGAGCTGCCGTAATTATCCAAATTACCTGCAGAAGGCAGGAAGGCCGGTCCTAAAGCCTGGGCCCCAGGGTGTCCCTGGTTAATTATTCAGCCCGGCTGAGACCCCAGCTGAAGGGGTGCCCCTGAGGGCAGGAGGGTGGGGCTGCTGGCGCCTGGGTCCCTATGACCCCTGAGCCTCCTTGCTGAAGGGGTGTCTGCCTACACGCCCCGCAGAAGTCACTCCTACAAAGGGAACCCAAGGGTGGGCAGGGCGGCGGCCACGCCCCACCAGATGCGTGCTCCCTCCCCCACCTGCCCCCTCCCCATTCATGTTCTAGCCGGGGGCTTTGAGGGCGGCCCTCTTGTGCTCTGGGACAGGGCACAAGCTAGGGGCAGGCCCACCTCAGGGAGCCCTGTGTGTCCGCTCACACCCTCTGGCTGGCGGGCAGAGCCCACCTCTGCTCGGGCCCAGGCTCTCATGCACCGCCCCCACCCAGCCCCCATAATCCTATAATTCCGTCTTGGGGTCCCGGTTCTCACGTGCCCCCACATTACCCTGCAGATCGGTTATGGACAAGGCAGGTAAGGAAGGGCTGCAGGACTACCTCCTCCCACCTAGGGTCACCCCAGGAACCCCAGGGGACGGGGAGGGCTTTGCTCTGGTCTGCAGTGCTGTCTCAGCCCTCCGCCTCAGTGACTCTGCCTGGAAACCTCCCACCTGATTCCTTCCAGCAGACCGAGGTGCTTTCAGCCCCACCGTGCAGAGTGCTTGATCTCCCAGAGGATGGGCCAGTCCTGGGAGTGGGCACATGCCCAGTATTTGACAAGTGACGGAGCTTCAGCTTTCGATCAGAGGGTGGGGAAGGGTGCTTCTGGGAATGCTGAACCTCCCATGGAAGAGATGAGGTGAGGTAAGACGCTGCCATCTGCACACTGCCTTTGCTGGCTAAGGATGTGATGCTTGGAGCTGCAGCAGCCATGATATGACCAAGAGGAGACCAGGCGCTGAACAGCAAGGCCAGTCCAGATCCCTGTCACTGCTGAACTGGACCCAGAATAGACCTATTACTCTCTTCTTTTTGCCCACTCGGCTTGTGGGATTTTAGTTCCCTGACCAGGGATGGAACACAGGCCCCTGCATTGGGAGCGAAGAGTCTTAATCATTCAACCTACGTGTTGCAAATAAGAGTTTCCATGCCGCAACTGAAGATCTCCCGCACAGCAACTAAGACCCAGAACAGCCAAATAAATTAAAAAAAAATTTTTTTTAATCCTTGCCCTAACCAAAGACTTTTTTAAAAAAAACTCTGGACACTTAGTTCATTTGCGTATTTTAACTCTTGCACAAGCACTCTTTGAATAGTTGTAAAAGTTTAATTAAAAGTCACCATTTTTGAACTGCGTCACATCAGCATCTATAGGCATTGTCACACAGCACAGCCTACCCTGCGTGCACAATGCCGCGTCCCTGGCGGCACCCACGGCCCTGCCTGCTTGCTACTCCAAGCCCAGATCCTTGCTCTACAACCTCAGCCCGTATCACGATGCGCTCCAGTGTCTGTTGCACCCCAAATACTTGCACGATGCAGACTCCTTTCTTCTGATTTGATGGCTCAAACAGAAAATATTAAACTGTTTCAAGGCCTTATGGTCTCAAACTGGACCCGAGTCACATGAGCAGAAACCAGAACTCCTTCAAGTAGAGCAGAGTGGCTGCAGCCTCCCTGGGGCGGGAGGGGCCAGGTGAGCCACCTCCCAGGTGTCGAGCAAGAAAGCAGGCTGCTTCCTCTCACGGGAGACGACGGGCTTTCCGACCACTCTAGAGTGGGACTCTGGCTGAGTCGCTGTTGTTTAGTCACCAAGTCATGTTCAACTCCTTGTGACCCCAGGAACTGCAGCCCTCCAGGCTTCCCTGTTCTTCACCATCTCCTTGAGTTTGCTCAGACAACCATTGAGCCAGTGATGCCATGCAGCCATCTCATTTTCTGTCATCCCTTCTCCTCCTGCCTTCAGTCTTCCCAGCATCAGGGTGTTTTCCAATGAGTCAGTTCTTCTCATCAGATGGCCAAAGTATTGGAGCCTCAGCTTCAGCATCAGTCCTTCCAATGAACATTCAGGGTTGATTTCCTTTAGGATTGACTGGTTTGATCTTGTAGCCCAAGGCACTCTCAAGAGTCTTCTCCAGCACCACACAGCTGGAAAGCATCAGTTCTTTGGTGCTCAGACTTCTTTACGGTCTAAATCTCACATCCGTACATGACTACTGGAAAAACCGTAGCTTTGATTAGACAGACATTTGTCAGCAAAGTGATGTCTCTGCTTTTTAAGACACTGTCTAGGTTCATCACAGCTTCCCTTCCAAGGAGCAGTTTTGTGACTGCAGTCATGTCCACAGTGATTTTGGAACCCAAGAAAATAAAATCTGACTCTTTCTACATTTTCCCCATCTATTTGCCATGAAGTGATGGGACTAGATGCCATAATTTTAGTTTTTTTAATGTTGAGTTTTAAGCCAGCTTTTCCACTCTCCTCTTTGACCTTCATCCAGAGGCTCTTTAGTTCCTCTAAAGAAGAACTGGCTAAGTTAGGTGTACGATTCCCATGAAGAAACCACTCACCAGGGGAGTCACACAGGCTTAAGTTTCTTGTGCTTTCTAGTGTCAGATTTCATGGGCAGGAAAAGAAAAGAAAAATACTCTTATCTTGATATGTTTTCTTACTGTGGTTCTTACTAAAATAAATGCAACTTGATTTCTCTTATTTTTGTTATAAAATTTAAGACACACACATAATTTTGACAGTTTCTATTTTATTTATTCATGGCTGGACGGGCTCCCTGCTGCTGCTCCGGCTTTGCTCTAGCTGCGGTGCGGGGGCTTCTCATTTCTGCGGCTTCTTCTGTCCCAGGGCACAGGCCCCAGGGCGCTCAGGCCCCAGCAGTTGCGGCGCGCGGGCCTGGGCTTTTGCGTCTCCCTTCCTGGGGGTCACGGCTCCCAGGCTCTAGAGCACACGCTCTGTAGCTGTGGCACACGGGCGTGACGGCTCCATGGCGTGTGGGCTCTTACCAGACCAGGAATCGAACCCGTGTCTCCTTCACGAGCAGACGGACTCTTTACCACTGAGCCACCTGGGAAGCCCCGATAATTTCTGAATCAATTAAATCATCCAGTAGATTATTCTGACCATATACCAAGCAAGTCCACAGCACTCATTATAGTTTATAAGACCATTTCATTTTTAATCATGCTTCCAACTGTGATGAATAGCACACATCAGACAAAACTTTGCATCAAAAGCAACTTTAAAAGCCACAATTAAAAATACCCAGCTGGGGACTTGCCTGGCAGCCTAGTGAAGACTGCCCTCTGCCAGTGCAGGGGGCACAGGCTTGACCCCTGGTCAGCGAGCTAAGATTGCCACTTGATACACGGTGTGGCCACAAGATTGCTTAAATTACACAGCTATCTGAAGGCACTGGTGAGCAACAGAGGCAGACAAGACTTGAGGGGCTGAGGCCCTTACCCAGAGGGGACCAGCAAGAGATGGGCCACATTCTCAGCCACTCCCCCTTGGGAGCCTGTTGACTGGGGAAGATGCTGTGCCTGGAGGCCAAGGAGAACACAGCACCTCAGCTCTCCACATTGCCACGGGCCTGGGGGAGGGATGCCAGCATGCAACCCCATCTGGGAGCCTCCTGCCCCTGAGGTATTTGCCCATTTCTATGCTGTTTGGTGGCTTCCCTGGCGGCTCAGAGGGTAAAGCGTCTGCCTGCAGTGCGGGAGACCTGGGTTCAGTCCCTGGGTGGGGAAGACTCCCTTGGAGAAGGAAATGGCAACCCACTCCAGTATTCTTGCCTGAAGAATCCCATGGACAGAGGAGGCTGGTGGGCTACAGTCCTTGGGGTTGCAAAGAGTCAGGCACGACTGGGCAGCTTCACTTCACTTCGTGCTGTTTGGGGTGAAGAAGGACTAGCAGCCATGAGGAAAATGGCAGTTAAAAGCCTAGAAGGCCAGGCGGAATGTTTAGCAGTCTGGTGGTACTGGAGAGAGAATCCAGAACCCCAGCATGGAGGAGAGGGAGCCGTGGGAAACACCCAAGCCTTCAGCTGAGGCCCCTGCAAGTGACTCTCCAGCCAATGAGACGTATGCTGCCCCAATCCTGTACAGGCCCAACATTCATCCCCTAATTACAGGGCATGACAGGGGACAGGGACAAAAGAGAAGGAAGGAAGGAGGAATGAAAGAATCTAGAGAAAAAAGAAACAGGACCTTGCTGGTGTTCCAGTGGCTGAGACTCCACGCTCCAATGCAGAGGGCCTGGGTTCCACCCTGGCCAGGGAACGAGATCCCGCATGCCACAAATTAGAGTTCGCATGCAGCAGCGAAGGCCTGGCACAGCGTTTAGAAAAAAAAAGAAACAGACTCACAGGCGATCCGGATATTGGGGCTATCAACTTGGCTTTTTAAATAATAATTATTAGAACGTTCAAGAAACAAATGACAAGATGGAGAATTTTACCAGAGGGCTGGAGTCCATGAAAAAAATAAAATCAGATGGAAATTCTAGAATTAAAAATAACTGAAAGGGCTTCCCTGGTTGTCCAGAGGTTAAGAATCTGCCTTGCGATGCAGGGACGCCAGTTTGATCCCTGGTCCAGGAAGACCTCACCTGCTGTGGTGCAACTAAGTCCATGGGCTGAAACTACTGAAGCCTTAGCACCTACAGTCACCAGATCCCAAGAGAAGCCAAGAGAGGCCACCACAATCAGAAGCGCACACACTGCAACAAAGACCCGCCACAGCCAAAAATAAAATAAATGAAGTGAAAGGCACTCGGTCATGTCCAACTCTTTGCAACCCCATGGACATGTACATTCCGTGGAATTCTCCAGGCTAGAACACTGGAGTGGGTAGCCTTTCCCTTCTCCAGGGGATCTTTCCAACCCAGGGATTGAACCCAGGTCTCTCGCATTGCAGATGGATTTTTTACCAGCTGAGTCATAAGGGAAGCCCAAGAATACTGAAGTGATTAGCCTATCCCTTCTCCAGGGGATCTTTCTGACCCAGGAATCAAACCTGGGCCTCCTGCGTTGCAGGAGGATTTTTTACCAACTGAGCTATCAGGGAAGCTGATAAATAAAAAAATCTTTTAAAAAAATAACTAGAAAAAAAAAAAAACACTGAAATTAAGACAATGACAGATGGGTCTACTAGGCCAGTAGCTTCAGGAGACGCATCAGGGAGCTCTTACCGTTATTCTATTCCGCCAGCAGCCTTGCTCCCTCCAGGAAGCTCCCTTCCCAGACTCCTGCAGATCTGGGCTCCCACCCCCAGCCCCCTCACCACGCCCTTTCTCAGTGTGCACTCTGGCCCTCACTGGGTCTGCTTCAGGGACACCCACAGCCCTGGAGTGTCCCCAGCATCACGGCGTAGGGTGGACGTGTTCAGGATGAGAACCCCAGGGTCTGAAGGGTCTGAGCAGCAGGAGGGAGGCCGTCCTGAGGAGGGGAGTGCGTGGAGGAGGCGCCCCGGCTCCTGTTTTCTCCAGAGTCCTCCACTGCCTCCCCTTCTCTGAGGTCCAAGCCCAAGGCCTCCCTTGAAGCCACTGCCAGGAGAGCAGCTCACCATCCGCTCCCAGACCCTGGGCGCTGGGTGAGCAGGCGGCAGGGGCCTGGCCTTCTTCACCCCTTCTTGACCTGTGCTCTGGCCGCCGTCTCCGCCCCACAGAGGGTGGCCCCCCAGCACAGACAGACGCTGCGGACCCTCAGGCCAAGCAGCCGCCTGAGCCCCCTGGGAGAGCTGCGGGGCCAGCCCCCTGCCTGCTTTCAGCCCGTCTGAGCTGCGGACACTCCCCCTCGGAGCTTTCTCACAGGCTGTTCCCGCTCTTCGAGGGCCCTGTCCGAGTTTGCCCCAGCTTACCAGGCTGTCCGCCCAGGCCTTGCTGACCGACCCTCGGGGGACCCCTGCCCGCTCCGCTAGCCCACCAGGCGCGCCCCGCTGTCCACCGACGTGTCCAGGCCGGGCGGTGGGCGTGGCGGGCCAGGAGAGGGGGGCCGAGCGGCAGGGGACCGGGGAGCAGGGAGGGCCCCGGGAGGGCCCGCAGGAGGGGACAGCCGCGCTTTCCAGCGCGGGCTCTGAAGGCGGAGCCGGCCTGCGAGGCTCGCGGCCCACCCAGCCCGCCCTCGGCGCAGGGCCCGCGAGACGCCCGCCGCCTGGTCCCGACGGCCGGCGGCGGAGACCCCGTCTCGGAGCCCACGCGCTTCTCCTTTCCAGCGCCGCGTCCCCAGGGAAGGGGCCTCTGCGCTTCGGGGGCCCGGCCTGGGCGGCCCGCGCGGGACAGTCCGTGTCCGCCGCCCCAGAGGCCCTGGTGTCAAGTACAGGAGCGTCCCCTCCGGTCCGGCCCGACTCCCCGCCTGAGGAGGAGCCCCGCAGCGCACCAGGCGGGGAGGGGAGGACGGAGGAGGCCGTGCGGCACGCTGGGGTCGACTCCCTGTCCTTTAGGGGATGGAGGAGCTGTCAGGGGCACCCATGGAGAGGGTGCAGGTGCCCAGAGCGGGAGCTCCCCGAGGGTGGGAGCCCGGGCTCCGCAGGATGGTGGCGGGGAGGCCGGGGGCCTGGGGCCTGGTGCGGAGAGGCGGAGGACTGGACTGGACGCCTCTGCACCGAGTGCCGCCCCGAGGCCTGCCCCTCCTCGCCCCGAGAGCATCGCATGCTGTCTTCTCTTCCAGGTGGGCCCTACTGGGAACTCCCTGGGACCTTGATGGTGCCGGCACCCAGCAGCGGGCGGCCTGGTTCCCCCTGCCTTCCTTGGTGGGCTGGCACCGGCTTCTCCTCCGCCCCCAGACCTACAAGTTGGGGGCGCAGCAGTTACTCCCCAGGCTGAGAGGGGCCATCAGCCAAAGGCCCCCTGGCTCCTCAAACCTCCCCCAGGAGCGGGAGGGCAGCGGCGGCTGGTGGGGAGCAGCTGGTTCGCCCTGCAGGGTGCCCGGCCAGGGGCGAGCAAAGGCGGCTGCGGAGGGGGGAGGCGGGGGCGGGGGGCGCTGAGGGTCCTTGCCATACTCCTGTCTCTTATACACATCTAGATGTGTATAAGAGACAGGTGCAGGCCTCTGCCCGCCTCTAGAGACCAGTCTGAGTGCTGCTCTAGTCCATCCGACAGGAAAAGGCGGGACCCCCCCCCCACCAGCTGATAACAGATGGTACAGAAAGATAGCCATCCCACTTATGAATATAGATGAGCCTGAGAGGATCTGCATAAACACTGGAAAAGAAGAATGAAAAACTAGTAAAAACCACTGGTGTGAATAAAATAATCTGGTGAAGAGGCAGGAAGAGAGAATATGGAATAATCCATCTTTTTTTTTTCTGTTTCACTAATGAGCTTCTAAAATGGGGAATCTATTCCATTCCCTACAGTGACGGAAAACAAAACAAAACAAAAAATTTAAGTACAAAGGCACACGACCTGTATGAAGAAAGCTGTAAACTCTTATAGAGCCATAGAAAGCACGCTCTGAACAAGAGAAACGAGGACCAGGTGGAGCCCCAGAAGGTCTTCCAACAGCTAAAATAATCTTAAAACTTATATGTAAGAATCAGTTCAGGTCAGTCGCTCAGTCGTGTCCGACTCTTTGCAGCCTCATGGACTGCAGCACACCAGGCCTCTGTCTATAAGCGGAGCTTGCTCACACTCATGTCCATTGAGTCAGTGATGCCATCCAACCATCTCATCCTCTGTCGTCCCCTTCTCCTCCTGCCGTCAATCTTTCCCAGCATCAGGGTCTTTTCCAGTGAGTTAGTTCTTCACATGAGGTGGCCAAAGTACTGGAGTTTCAGCCTCAGTATCAGTCCTTCCAATGAACACCCAGGACTGGTCTCTTTTAGGATGGACTGGTTGGATCTCCTTGCAGTCCAAGGCACTCTCAAGAGTCTTCTCCAACACCATAGTTCAAAAGCATCAATTCTTTAGTGCTCAGCTTTCTTTATTGTCCCAACTCTCACATCCACACATGACCACTGGAAAAACCATAGCCTTGACTGCACAAACCTCTGTTGGCAAAGTAATGTCTCTGCTTTTTAAAATGCTGTCATAACTTTTCTTCCAAGGAGCAAGAGTCTTTTAATTTCATGGCTGCAGTCACCATCTGCAGTGATTTTGGAGCCCCAAAAAATAAAGTGTGTCATTGTTTCTCCATCTATTTGCCATGAAGTGATGGGACTAGATGCTATGATCTTAGTTTTCTGAATGTTGAGCTTTAAGCCAACTTTTTCACTCTCCTGTCACTTTCATCAAGAGGCTCTTTAGTTCTTCTTCGCTTTCTGCCATAAGTGTGGTGTCTGCATATCTGGGGTTATTGATATTTCTCCCGACAATCTTGATTCCAGCTTGTGCTTTATCCAGCCCAGTGTTTCTCATGATGTACTCTGCATATAAGTTAAATAAGCAGGGTGACAATATACAGCCTTGACGTACTCCTTTTCGTATTTGGAACCAGTCTGTTGTTTCATGTCCAGTTCTAGAAGAAGTTCTGTTGCTTCTTGACCTCCATACACATTTCTCATCAGGCAGGTAAGGTGGTCTGGTATTCCCATCTCTTGAAGATTTTTCCACAGTTTGTTGTGATCGACAGAGTTAAAGGCTTTGGCATAGTCAATAAAGCAGAAGTAGATGTTTTTCTGGAACTCTCTTGCCTTGTTGATGATCCAACGGATGTTGACAATTAGATCTCTGGTTCCTTTGCCTTTTCTTAATCCAGCTTGAACATTGGAAAGTTCACAGTTCACGTACTATCGAAGCCTGGCTTGGAGAATTTTGAGCATAACTTTACTAGCATGTGAGATGAGTGCAATTGTGCGGTAGTTTGAGCATTCTTTGGCATTGCCTTTCTTTGAGATTGGAATAAAAACTGACCTCTTCCAGTCCTGTGGCCACTGATGAGTTGTCCAAATTTGCTGGCAAATTGAGTGCGGCACTTTCACAGCATTATCTTTTAGGATTTGAAACAGATCAACTGGAATTCCATCATCCTCACTAAATTTGTTCGTAATGATGCTTTCTAAGGCCCACTTGACTTCACCTTCCAGGATGTCTGGCTCTAGATGAGTGATCACACCATTGTGATTATCTGGGTTGTGAAAATCTTTTCTGTACAGTTCTTCTGTGTATTCTTGCCACTTCTTCTTAGTATCTTCTGCTTCTGTTAGGTCTATATCATTTCTGTCCTTTATTGAGCCCATCTTTGCATGAATGCTCCCTTGGTGTCTCTAATTTTCTTGTAGTCTTTCCAATTCTATCGTTTTCCTCTGTTTCTGTGCACTGGTCACTGGGGAAGTCTTTCTTATCTCTCCTTGCTATTCTTTGGAACTCTGCATTCAGATGGGTATATCTTTCTTCTTTTCCGTTCACTTCTCTTCTTTTCTCAGCTATTTGTAAGGCCTCCCCAGACAGCCATTTTGCCTTTTTGCATTTCTTTTTCTTGGGGATGGTACACTGTCCCCTGTACAATGTCACAAACCTCCATCCATAGTTCTTCAGGCACTCTGTCTATCACATCTAATCCCCTGAATCTATTTCTCACTTCCACTGTATAATCGTAAAGGATTTGATTTAGATCATACCTGAATGGTCTACTGGTTTTCCCCACTTTCTTCAATTTAAGTCTGACTTTGGCAATGAGTCCATGATCTGATATGTAAGAATAAATACCCAATAACAGGCAAGAAAAGACTGAGAAGGAGCAGGGGAGGATCTGCCATCCCAGACGTGAGGCCAGGCTCTGAATGCTAATCTGATCAACACACTATTGGGTCAGGAGTAAGCAAACAGACCCTGCCCTGGAATAGAAATGCTAGGAGCAGTCACCATTTGGGGGAGAATTTCATTCATGACAGAAGAGGGAGGTAAACGCAGTAGAAAGGGTGGCTCAGTTGCTACGTGGTGCTGGCACAACAGACAGCCATCTGTAAGAAGACTGTGTATAGTGTGTCAGTGTCAGAGCCAGACTGATTCAGTAAGTAAATGTAGAAACCAACGGAGTGAAAAACCCACACATGCAGTCAGCACATAGGTGATATACAGTCGAGAACGTCTCGCCTCAAGCCGAACACCCTGAAGCTATATGAGAGGGGTAGATCTATTTGACTTTGTAGATATTAAATTTTCTGTGGAAAAAGAAGCCATAAACAAACAATATGAGAATAATAAATTTGGAAGAATAAATATTTGTAAAGCAGATGACAGACGAATGATGAATATCTATAATAGACCAAAGGCTCCTGGAAATGGACAACAAACAGATTTTTAACAGCCAGCAGGAAGGTGGACACAAATAAGCAGTGCACAGAAGAGCAATCCATCGGCAAACACGTGAAGATGCTTCAGCTCAGAACCCATGGGGGAAGTGCTGATCCCAGCACCACTGACACAGGGCTCCACCCCCAGGCGTTGACACTGAAAATGAGCCTGGCGTCCTGGGAGTGTGAGGGGTGGGGGACCTTTGCACGCTGATGGCAGAAAGGAGAATCATCCCATCACCTTGGAAAGCAGTGTGAAAACTGCAGATATGATTAAAAAGACACATGGATGTCAATTCCCTGATGAAGAAATTTTGCCATAAAAATAAATCCTTCATTGCAGGGAATTCATGTTCACGGCTCTGGTGCAGTATTCTTTGTTGTGGCTCAAGAAAAAAGCTATGGAAATGAAGCGAATGCTGATATAGGTAAATGGTTCTGTCTTTACTGTGCTCCCAAGAGTTATGTTCTGAACTACATGCCTGACACTGTGAAGATACCATGACAATAAAACCCGAGCTGTAGCCCTAATGGAAGTTTAATTCTTGTAAAGGAGACAGAAGACAAGAAAATATATATATTAAAATGTTAGGTAGTAGGAAGTAGTAAGATCACAAATAATTCAGGCGATAAAAGGAAATTCAGGGCTTCCCTGGCAAAGAATGACTCCGTGGTAAAGAATCCACCTGCCAGTGCAAGAAAGACGGGTTTGATCCCCGACTGGGTAAGATCCCACACCAGTTCAGTTCAGTTGCTCAGTGTGTCTGACTCTCTGTGACCCCACAGACTGCAGCACACAAGGCTTCCCTGTCCATTACCAACTCCCGGAGATTGCTCAAACTGATGTCCATCGAGTCGGTGATGCCATCCAGCCATCTCATCCCATGTCGTCCCCTTCTCCTCCCGCCCTCAATCTTTCCCAGCATCAGGGTCTTTTCCAGTGAGTCAGTTCTTTGCACTAGGTGGCCAAAGAATTGGAGCTTCAGCTTCAGCATCAGTCCTTCAAGTGAATATGCAGGCCTGATTGCCTTTAGGATGGACTGGTTTGATTTCCTTCCAGTCCAAGGGACTCTCAAGCGTCTTCTCCAGCACCACAGTTCAAAAGCATCAAAAGCATCCCGCATGCCGAGAAGCAACTAAGCCCATGCTCCGCAGCTCTCGAGCCTGTGCTCTAGAGCCAGGAGCTGCGGCTGCTAGGCCCAGGAGCTGCCGCTACGGAAGCCCGTGCGCCCCCGCGCCGTGCTCTGCAGCAGGAAGCCTCCACAGCACAACCAGGGAGCACCTCCACCTCCACCTGCCACAACTGGAGGAAAGCTCACGTTTAGCAACCAAGACCCAGCACAGTCAGAAATAATAATAAATAAATAAATTCAAAACGGAAATTAAGAAAGCAATTCCACCTAAAACAACATCTAAAAGAATTAAATACTTAGGAATAAATTCACCTACTTGGTGAAAGCCTTGTGCGCTAGAAACTACAAAAGACTGCTGAAGAGAATTAAAAAGAAATAAATGGGAAGACATCCCATATTCACAGACAGGAAGACTCAACATTGTTAAGACGTCAGCAGTGCCCAAAGCAATCTACAAATTTAGCACAATCTCTGAAAAGTCCAACAGCCCTTTCCCACAGTAGAAAAGCCAGTCATGACATTCACATGGAATTGCAAAGGGCTCCAAATAGCCAAAACACTCTTGCAGAAGAACAAGTTGGAGGATCCACATTTCCCGACTTCAAAACATGCCACGGGGACTTCCCTTGTGGGCCAGTGGCCAGGACTTTGCCCTCCGATGCAGAGGGTGGAAGTTCAGTCCCCAGTTGGGATGCCAAGATTCCACACACCTCCCAGCCAAAAACCAAAGCAGAAAACAGAACCGATACTGTAACAAATTCAATAGAGACTTGAAAAATTATTAAAAAAAAAAAACTTACCACAAAGCTACAGTAATTAAAACAGTTTGGTACTGGCACAGGAGCAGATGAATGCAAGCATGGAGAACCCGGGCGCAGACCCTCACATGTGTGGTCAAGTGACTTCTGACAAAACTGCCCAGACCATTTCACCGGGGAAAGGACTGACTTTTCAACAAATGGTGCTAGGAGGACTGGATATCTACATGCAAATGAATGAAGTTGGACCCTTACCTTACACCATATCCAAAAATTAGCTCAAAATGCATCAGAGACCTCCGTGTAAAAGCTAGGGCTCCAAGGAAACATGGAGGGAGATTTCCATGAGCTGAGCTCAGCCAGAGTTTTCTTAAGTAGGGCACCAAAGGCACAAGCCACAAAGGAAAACATCAGTTTAACTTTCGAGAAATTTAGGATGTTGGTCCTTCAGAGGACACTACCAAGAAAATTAAAAGACAACCCGCAATGTGAGAGAAACATATTTGCAAGTCTTGTATCTGATAAGTCTAGTAACCAGAATACATCAGAACTCTTACAACCCGGCAATGATAAGAAAAACCCTAATTAAAACAGGGGCAAAGGGTCTGAATCGGCATCTCCCCGAAGATGAGCAAAGCTTCATAGGCACAGAGGTGATGGAATGTTCTGGAATTCAAATGAGCAATGAGCAAAGCTTCATTGGCACAGAGGTGATGGGATGTTCTGGAATTAGTTCTTGCTGATGGGTGACGCTCACACAACTCTGCATATACTGAAAACCACAGAATGACATGGCTTAAATGGGAGGATTCTGTGGTATGTGAATTATGTCTCAGTTTAAAGTTCTTAAAAAGAAAGAGAAGGAAAAGAGGTGCCGGGGCATTGTGTTATATAGCCACTCCTCCACAGGCGTTTGCAGCAGAGATGGGTACCTATCATTCTTTGTAAACTATACTGATTATACCTCAATAAAAAATAAAGGGAAAAACATAACAACAACAAAAGGTGCATGGAATAGTCACTAACGCAGTGCAAGAAGACTGCATTTAACAGTGACCTCTGTTGCTCCGTCGCTCAGTCCTCTCCGACTCTTTGTGACCCCAGGGACTGCAGCAGTCCAGACCTCCCTGTCTTTCAGTATCTCCCAGAGTTTGCTCAAACACATGTCCATTGAGTTGGTGATGCCCTCCAACCATCTCATCCTCTGTCACCCGCTTCTCCTCATGCCTTCAATCCTTCCCAGCATCAGGGTCTTTTCCAGTGAGTCAGCTTTTCACATCAGGTGGCCAAAGTACTGGAGCTTCAGCTTCAGCATCAGTCCTTCCAATGAATAATAGTAACCTAGGAAAGGGAAAAAAATTTTAAATCAAACCTGTGATCAATCAACACTGGAAATTAGATCTTCCACCAAATAAACATGGGGTGAAAAAAATGGAGTTTGGTAGAGTTATCCTTCAGGGCTTCCCTGGGGGCTCAGACTATAAAGAATCCGCCTGCAATGCCGGAGAGCTGGGTTTGATTGCTGGGTTGGGACGGTCCCCTGGAGTAGGAAGTGGCAACCCACTCCGTTATTCTTGCCTGGAGAATCCCATGGACGGAGGAGCCTGGCAGGCTACAGTCCATGGGCTTGAAAAGAGTCGGACACGACTGAGTGACTAACACAGGGCATAGCACACGGAGTTATCTTTTAAGACACAGAAGCTCAGGAACTACTTTAGCATCTATTAGAATCTGTATCAGAGGAGGCAATGGCACCCACTCCAGCACTCTTGCCTGGGAAATCCCATGTGTGGAGGAGCCTGGTGGGCTGCAGTCCATGGGGTCTCTAGGAGTCGGACACGACTGAGTGACTTCACTTTCACTTTTCACTTTCATGCACTGGAGAAGGAAATGGCAACCCACTCCAGTGTTCTTGCCTGGAGAATCCCAGGGACGGGGGAGCCTGGCTGGCTGCCGTCTATGGAGTCGCACAGAATCGGACACGACTGACATGACTTAGCAGCAGCAGCAGTAGCAGAATCTGTATCCAGATTAAGACCAGGTCTCAAAGGGAAAACAGATGACGACTAAGCAGACAAGTGAGTCAACATTTGAGGAAAGAGATTACTCCTTGAATGAGGATCTCTGAACACTGGGCTAGAGGGGTGCACGGACACAGTGGGTGAGCTAGAGGCTGGAGGGTCCCCAGGTGTGAGGGGCTCACGAGCATTAAGAACAAGTGGCAAGATGGCTGTCGTGAAGAAGAAATGTTGGGGCTTCCCTGGTGGTTCAATACAAGCAAATAAATAAATAGCAATATTAAAAAAGAAAGAAATGTTACAGAAATACCTACTGTAAATGGCCTTTCCATGAACACCTAATGTCTGAAATTTAACTGTACAAAGCACAAAAAAGTCTCTATCTGAAAGGCCTGCAAGTTTTTTCCCAAAGCATGTGAAGAAGCTCGACACAGAAATCATGGGACTTGTGGTGGAGAGATCTCATGGAGAGGACTCAGGTGACCGGGAATACAGTGTCTCGCGTCCAGAAGCCTTGCGCTGCGCACCTAACAATGGGAGGATCTCCTGAGTGCGGCCTATTTCCCAAGCCTTACGAAGGCCAGATTTCATTTTTAGCTGGGGCATGGCTGCATTCCCAGCTCCTGGGAAGTCAGGGCAGCTGCTTGTCTCTGGTCCGTTCTGCCCGCTAGGCTGTGGGCTTCTGGAGGCCCAGGGCTTTGTGCCAGCACAGACATGGAGACAGTGGGTGTTTACAGGGATGTCTGTGTGATCCTGGAGCGGGTTGCCACTTCCTCCTCCAGGGGATCCTCCCGACCGAAGGTCGAATCTGCATCTCCTTTATTGCAGACAGATTCTTCACTACTACACAAGTAAAAATTACAGTAACTATCCTGTTAAGGTGTGGGCGGGTACATGATACCCCAGTAAAAACAGGTAACATGAAGAAACAGCATTTTTTTTAGCATACTGCTGCTCCTGTAAGTTTGAAACACACACACAGGAAATAAGCCTAAACACTTTTTTAACCCCCATGCACCCTTTATCCTGGGGGCCGCCTAGACCAGAGGGTTGGGGTTCAGTTAAACAGTGGGAGGCGCGGCGCTGGGACCCCAGAGGTGCCCTGGGGGGAGATCACCAGCTTTCTGCGCGCTGGCCTGGCCCAGCACCTGCCCGGGCCCTGGGCCCCGAGCTCTCCTTCGCCCGCTCGGCCCCCAGCCCACTGCCCACTCCACCCGCCCATGGCTGCAGGTGGAAGTGATCCGCACGGTCCCCACCCTGCTCCATGACTGACCCCCGGAGAAGTGGTGGGCAGAGGGGACCCGGAGGGATTCCGACAGCGCCTGGGGCCGCCTGACACAGGGCCTGGGGCAGCGAGAGGCACAAGCAGGCCCAGGGACTCTGGGGGAGTGGCACCCCCGGACCTGCCTCACCGCCCCTTCCCTCCCTCCACCCCCGCTGAGGCCCTCACCTCCTGGGAGCTGTCCAGACTGCCTCTTCACGGGGATCTGGGCAGCAGCCCCTCCCCAGCTCTCAGATCCCCCAACACCCTGAGCAGCCTTCCCGCTTGCAGAGTCCTGCGTGTGCCCCTGTTTCTCCTGGGACCCTCCAGTTAAGCCCCCGTTCACCTGGCTCCTCTCTGCCTCCTGCCACCCCTGGGCTGCTGCTGCCCGAGAGTCAGGAGGGACTGAGCATCCAGGGTGCCAGGCCTCAGCGGGCATGGCCAGGGCTCCTCCGCCCTGGCCCTTCCCGGAGAGCTAAGCTCCGCCTTTCCACGCCCCTCTGAGCACTCCCCACCCCCGAGACACCCCACGGCCCAGCGAGGGTGGACCCCAGACGTCCATCTCCTAATCCTGCGAGGACCCCTTCCCCACCAGCAGGTGGTGATTCTGGTCCCACGGGGGCCGGGTGTGTTTGAAGGGCTGCATTTGCCCACAGTGCGAGACTCTGGAGGCCATGAGGGTCTCTGTGGAGAAGCCCACTGGTTTTGTTCTGTCACTAAGTTGTGTCCAACTCTTTGCAGCCCTATAGACTGTAGCCAGGCTCCTCTGTCCTTCACTATCTTCCCGAGTTTGCTCAAACTCGTGTCCACTAAGTGGGTGATGCCATTTAACCATCCCATCCTCTGGGACCCCTTCTTTTGCTTCAGTCTTTCCCAGCATTTGGAGAAGGAAATGGCAACCCACTCCAGTATCCTTCCTGGAAAATTTCAAGGACTGAGGAGCCTGGCAGGCTACTGTCCATAGGGTTCCAAAGAGTCGGACATAACTTTAACTAACTTAACTAACTAGCTTAACTTTAACTAACTTCCCAGCATCGGGGTCTTTTCTAGTGAGTCAGCTCTTCGCATCAGGTGGCCGAAATGTTGGTGCTCCAGCATCAGTTCTTCCAGTGACTATTCAGGTCTAATTTCCTTTAGGATCGACTTCTTTGATCTCTTTGCCATCTAAGGGACTCTCAAGAGTCTTTGTCAGCACCGCAATTCAAAAGCATCAATTCTTCAGCGCTCAGCTTTTCTTATGGTCCAAATCTCAAATCCATATATGACTACTGGAAAAACCATAGCTTTGACTAGACGGACCTTTGTCAACAAAGTGATATCTCTGCTTTTTAATACACGTCTAGGTTTGTCATAACTTTTCTTCCAAGGAGCAAGCATCTTTTAATTTTGTGGCTGTAGCGACCATCCACAGTGATTTGGGAGCTCAAGAAAATAAAATCAGTCATTGTTTCCATGGTTTCCCCATCTATTTGCCATGAAGTGATGGGACCAGATGCCATGATCTTAGTTTTTAGAATGTTGGGTTTAAGACAGCTTTTCCACTCTCTTCTTTCACTGTCATCAAGGGGTTCTTTGGTTCCTCTTCACTTTGTGCCAGTAGAGTGGTGTCATCTGCATATCGGGTTACTGATAGTTCTCCCAGCAATCCTGATTCCAGCTTGTGATTCATTCAGCCCAGCATTTCTCATGATGCACTCTGCATTAAGTTAAATAAGCAGGGAGACAATACCCAGCCTTGCCATACTCCTTTCCCAGTTTTGAAACAGTTAGTTGTTTCATATCCAGTTCTAACTGTTGCCTCCTGACCTGCATACAGGTTTCTCAGGAGACAGGTAAGATGGTCTGGTATTCCAATTTCTTTAAGCATTTCCCACAGTTTGTTGGAATCCCCACAGTCAAAGGCTTTAGTGTAGTCGGTGAAGTATAAGTGTTATTCCCTTGCTTTCTCCATGATTCAAAGAATGTTAGCAACTTGACGTCTGATTCTCTGCCTCTTTGAAACTCAGATTGTACATCTGAAGTGCCCAGTTCATGTACTACTGAAGCCTAGCTTGAAGGATTTTGAGCGTCACTTTATTCGAAGGTGAGACAAGTGCAGTTGTGCGGTAGTTTGAGCCTTCTCTGGCACTGCCTCTCCTCGGGGCTGGAATGGAAACTGACCTTTTCTAGTCCTGTGGCCACTGCTTAGTTCTCCAAATTTGCTGGCATATCGAGTGCAGCACTTTCACAGCATCATCTTTTAGGGTTTGAAATAGCACAGCTGGAATTCCATTATCTTCACCAGCTTTGTTCATAGTAATGCTTCCTAAGGCCCATTTGACTTCATACTCCGGGATGTCTGGCTCTAGGTGAGTGATCACAGCATTGTGGTTATCTGGATCATGAAGATCTTTTTTGTATATTTCTTCTGTGTATTCTTGCCACTTTTTCTTAATCTATTCTGCTCTTGTTAGGGCCTCACCGTTTCTATTCATTATTGTGCCCACCCTTGCATGAAATGTTCCCTCAGTTCAGTTCAGTTCAGTCGCTCAGTCGTGTCCGACTCTTTGCGACCCCATGAATTGCAGCACGCCAGGCCTCTCTGTCCATCACCAACTCCCGGCGTTCAGACTCACATCCATCGATTCCGTGATGCCATCCAGTCATCTCATCCTCTGTTGTCCCCTTCTCCTCCTCCTGCCCCCAATCCCTCCCAGCATCAGAGTCTTTTCCAATGAGTCAACTCTTTGCATGAGGCAGCCAAAGTACTGGAGTTTCAGCTTTAGCATCCTTCCTTCCAAAGAAATCCCAGGGCTGATCTCCTTCAGAATGGACTGGTTGGATCTCCTTGCAGTCCAAAGGACTCTCAAGAGTCTTCTCCAACACCACAGTTCAAAAGCATCAATTCTTCGGCACTCAGCCTTCTTCACAGTCCAACTCTCACATCCATACGTGACCACTGGAAAAACCATAGCCTTGACTAGACGGACCTTAGTCAGCAAAGTAATGTCTCTGCTTTTGCATATGCTGTCTAGGTTGGTCATAACTTTTCTTCCAAGGAGTAAGCGTCTTTTAATTTCATGGCTGCAGTCACCATCTGCAGTGATTTTGGAGCCCCCAAAAATAAAGTCTTACACTCTTTCCACTGTTTCCCCATCTATTTGCCATGAAGTGATGGGACCAGATGCCATGATCTTCGTTTTCTGAATGTTGAGCTTTAAGCTCTGTCTAGGTTGGTCATAACTTTTCTTCCAAGGAGTAAGCGTCTTTTAATTTCATGGCTGCAGTCACCATCTGCAGTGATTTTGGAGCCCAAAAAAATAAAGTCTGACACTGTTTCCCCATCTATTTCCCATGAAGCGATGGGACGGGATGCCATGATCTTCGTTTTCTGAATGCTTTCACTCTCCACTTTCATCAAGAGGCTTTTTAGTTCCTCTTCACTTTCTGCCATAAGGGTGGAGTCATCTGCATATCTGAGGTTATTGATATTTCTCCCGGCAACCTTGATTCCAGCTTGTGTTTCTTCCAGCCCAGCATTTCTCATGATGTACTCTGCATATAAGTTAAATAAGCAGGGTGACAATATACAGCCATGACGTACTCCTTTTCCTATTTGGAACCAGTCTGTTGTTCCATGTCCAGTTCTAACTGTTGCTTCCTGACCTGCATATAGGTTTCTCAAGAGGCAGGTCAGGTGGTCTGGTATTCCCATCTCTTTCAGAATTTTCCACAGTTTTTTGTGATCCACACAGTCAAAGGCTTTGGCAGAGCCAATAAAGCAGAAATAGAGGGTTTTCTGGAGCTCTCGTGCTTTTTCGATGATCCAGCGGATGCTGGCAATTTGGCCTCTGGAATGTCCCCTAGATGTCTCCAATCTTCTTGAAGAGATCTCTAGTCTTTCTCATTCTATTGCTTCCCTCTGCTTCTTTGTACTGTTCATTGAAGAAGGTCTTCTTATCTCTGCTATTCTCTGGAACTCTGCGTTCAGTTGGATATATCTTTCCATTTCTCCCTTGCCTTTCATGTCTCTTCCTTCCTCAGCTATTTGTAAAGCCTCTTCAGACAACCACTTTGCCTTCTTGCATTTTTTTTCTTTGGTATGGTTTTGGTCACCACCTCTTGTACAATGTTCTGAACCTCCGTCCATAGTTCTTCAGGCGTTCTGTCTACCAGATCTAATCCCTTGAATCTATTTGTCACTTCCACTGTATAGTCATAAGGGATTTGATTTAGGTCATACCTGAACGACCTAGTGATTTTCCCTACTTTATCAATTTAAGCCTGAATTTTGCAATAAGCTCATGATCTAAGCCACAGTTAGCTCCAGGTGTTGTTTCTACACAGTTTCTGACTATATAGAGCTTCTCCATCTTCAGCTGCAAAAAATGCAATCTGATTTCAGTATTGACTATCTGATGATGTCCACGTGTAGAGTCATTGCTTGTGTTGTTGGAAAAGGATGTTTGCTATGACCAGCATGTTCTCTTGACAAAGCTCTGTTAGCCTTTGCCCTGCTTCATTTTGTACGCCAAGGCCAGACTTGCCTGTTACTCCAGGTATCTCTTGACGTCCGACTTTTGTGTTCCAGTCCCTTATGATGAAAGGGACAGCTTTTTTTGGTATTAGTTCTAGAAGGTAGGTCATCATAGAACCGTTCAACTTCAGCTTCTTTGGCATCAGTGCTTGGGGCATGGACTTGGATTACTGTAATGTTGAGTGGTTTGCCTTGGAAACGAACAGAGATCATTCTGTCGTTTTTGAGACTGCAATCCAAGTACTGCGTTTCGGACTCTTGTTAACTGTGAGCGCTACTCCATTTCTTCTGAGGGGTTCCTGCCCACAGTAGATAAAATGGTTAGCTGAGTTAAATCCACTCATTCCAGTCCATTTCAGTTCACTGATTCCTAAGATGTTGGTGTTCACTGCTGCCATCTCCTGCTTGACCACATCCAATTACTTCGATTCATGGACCTAACATTCCAGGTTCCTGGGCAATATTGCTCTTTACAGTATCCGACTTTACTTCCGTCACCAGTCACATGCACAGCTGATGGACCTCCGCTTTCCCCAGCCTCTTCATTCTTTCTGAAGCTGTTAGCAGTTGCCCTCTGCCCTTCCCCAGCAGCATCCTGGGCGCCTTCCGACCTGGGGGGCTCCCCTTCCAGTGTTACGTCTTTTTTGACTTTTCACACTGTCCGTGGGCTTCTCCAGCTCTGGAGTGGGCTGCCGTTCCCTCTTCCCGTGGACCACGTTTTGTCAGAATTCTTCACTACAGCCCGTCCAGCGTGGTCTTTGCGGGACGCCGGCCCGGGCTTCAGGGAGAGCGCAAGCCCCTCCCGGGCGCGGGCGCGGCAGGCGGCAGGTGAGCCGCGGCGCGGCGCCGGCACGGCCCGCGGCCGCCAGGGGGCGCGCTGGCGGCGGCTGGGCGGCGCCTCGACGCGCGCGGGGCGGGAGGAAGGGCGCAGCCCACGCGCACGCCCGGCTCGAGGCCGGCAGCCGCCCAGATCAGGAGCCCTGCGTGGAGGCGCCCGGGCGCTCCGCTTACTCCGCGGAGCCAGGCTGAGCGAGCCGCGGCCCACCCCGGGCGGGGCCCACCCCGGCCCGAGCGTCCTAAGCGCGTCCTCGGCCTCTCAAGCCCCGGTGCCCAGCCCTCCCTTGGGCAGCCCCTGCTCTGCTCTGCGCTCCTGCAGCGCCCTCTTGGCTGACCTCTGCTCCCCCTGCCCTGCGCTGTGTGCTGTCCACGCAGCAGCCAGACAGGGGCCAGAACCCAGGTCCCATCCTGTCACTCGGGATGGAATCCACTCGAAATCCCTGCAACGGCCGCCAGGCCTGTGTGCCCCCCGCCCCGTCCGCCGTCCTCTCCAGACACTCTGCGCCGCCAGCACACCCGCAGTGTCTGCCTGGATCGGCCTCTGCTCACAGATCCCGGTCAGCCAGAAGCCCCGCCCCGCCCACCGCTATGCAGACCTGGCATCCACAGCATTTACTTTATTATTCACCGATAGGGCCACGGAATACTGCCACCTGCGCTCATGAGCGCCATCCAGAAGGGCTCTGGGGCCTTAAACAATCATCTGGAGGGCCCAGGTGAGCTGCCCCGGCAGAGTCCAGACCAAGCCCCAGCGCCCACCGGCGCCTCTTTCTGCTCTGTGCCTCCCCTTGACCCCAGCCTGGCTGGAAGAAAGCTGCCCCACCCCCTGCCTTCTCAACCCACACAGCAGGTCGCCTAGTCAGGGTTTAGCCAACACAGGCAGAAGGGAGAGGGGAGCAGGGAAGAAGGCAATGGCATCTCACTCCAGTACTCTTGCCTGGAGAATCTCAGGGACAGAGGAGCCTGGTGAGCTGCCGTCTATGGGGTCGCACAGAGTCGGACTCGACTGAAGCGGCTTAGCAGCAGCAGCAGCAGCAACAGAGGGGAGCAGACGGAGCAGCAGAGCAATCCGCTGGAGGATATGGTCCAGGTTTCTGAGCCTCCCAGAGTTCTCAGGAAGCACCCCTGCTGATTCTCCATCCATCCAAGCATCTTGCTGTCCAGTCATCCACTCCACACAGTCATTCATCCATCCATCCACTCTTCTATCATCCACCCTTCTGTCCATCTATCCATCCGCTCATCTTCCTGTCCATCCTTCTAGCCTCCACCCATCCAGGCATCCTCCTGTCTATGCATCAATCCCAAAC